>OX438791.1:10030495-10248863 GCA_949316455.1 Acleris holmiana | reverse complement strand
CCTAACCTAACCTAACCTAACCTAACCTAACCTAACCTAACCTAACCTAACCTAACCTAACCTAACCTAACCTAACCTAACCTAACCTAACCTAACCTAACCTAACCTAACCTAACCTAACCTTTTTTTTTTTTTTTTTTTTTTTTTTTTTTTTTTGATGACGAAGTGGAAATGCATTTACGCATCCCCCCGATGGCCTAAGGATGACCGTGCAATGGGGGGTATAACGGACTCTCACCTAAGCGAACTACCGTTTAAAACCACTCCGGCGTAACCCTCCTGGCTGGTTAACGGAGACGCCGCGGTACCGCCAAAGCATTGCCCGCTGGGCGCCTCCCAGCCCGCTCCGAAGAGCACACCGCCAAAGGAGGAGACGACTGCGTACGCACACAGCGATCTCCCCAAGCTGGGGGAGCCGTGCAATGTGGGCCCTTCACCCACGTGGCTCCCCATGAAGTTCAGGCGATCAGCAAAAGCTGGGTTCGCCTTCCCTTCACAGCCTGCATGGAGTGTAGGGTGTTTTCCGGCAGGCTATTCCCCCCAGTCGCAGTGACCGGGGTAAGTCCACGATCCTTCAAACACCCACACTACACCTGTCTCAGGTCTAAAATGTCCTCTGTAAACAGAGGTCACTAGACCCGAGACTCACGTCTGGGCGAACCAGGGTCGCTTTCCGGGAACGGGATACGGGGACACCTACCCGAGCTCCGTCCCTTCAAACTCCCCCTCGTCGCCCCCCTCATGTGCGCTCTTTTGGGGAGTATTTGGTTCCCCGGGCCCGCGCTGGCCCTGGAAAGTGGATATCCCGCCACTGGTTCGGTGGAAAAGGGAGGAAGGATAGGAGCTGGGAAGGAATGGGAAATCGGGAAGGTGGGATTGGGATAGGGACGTGCCGCTCTTAGTCTGGCCCCTCACCCCGAGCCTTTCCGGTATGGGTAGCCCTGTCCGGTATAGCCACGGGGATCATAGAGACACGCAAGCCCCCCCACCACGGCAAGGTGGCAGCACAATCGGGGGGGAACCTAACCTAACCTAACCTAACCTAACCTAACCTAACCTAACCTAACCTAACCTAACCTAACCTAACCTAACCTAACCTAACCTAACCTAACCTAACCTAACCTAACCTAACCTAACCTAACCTAACCTAACCTAACCTAACCTAACCTAACCTAACCTAACCTAACCTAACCTAACCTAACCTAACCTAACCTAACCTAACCTAACCTAACCTAACCTAACCTAACCTAACCTAACCTAACCTAACCTAACCTAACCTAACCTAACCTAACCTAACCTAACCTAACCTAACCTAACCTAACCTAACCTAACCTAACCTAACCTAACCTAACCTAACCTAACCTAACCTAACCTAACCTAACCTAACCTAACCTAACCTAACCTAACCTAACCTAACCTAACCTAACCTAACCTAACCTAACCTAACCTAACCTAACCTAACCTAACCTAACCTAACCTAACCTAACCTAACCTAACCTAACCTAACCTAACCTAACCTAACCTAACCTAACCTAACCTAACCTAACCTAACCTAACCTAACCTAACCTAACCTAACCTAACCTAACCTAACCTAACCTAACCTAACCTAACCTAACCTAACCTAACCTAACCTAACCTAACCTAACCTAACCTAACCTAACCTAACCTAACCTAACCTAACCTAACCTAACCTAACCTAACCTAACCTAACCTAACCTAACCTAACCTAACCTAACCTAACCTAACCTAACCTAACCTAACCTAACCTAACCTAACCTAACCTAACCTAACCTAACCTAACCTAACCTAACCTAACCTAACCTAACCTAACCTAACCTAACCTAACCTAACCTAACCTAACCTAACCTAACCTAACCTAACCTAACCTAACCTAACCTAACCTAACCTAACCTAACCTAACCTAACCTAACCTAACCTAACCTAACCTAACCTAACCTAACCTAACCTAACCTAACCTAACCTAACCTAACCTAACCTAACCTAACCTAACCTAACCTAACCTAACCTAACCTAACCTAACCTAACCTAACCTAACCTAACCTAACCTAACCTAACCTAACCTAACCTAACCTAACCTAACCTAACCTAACCTAACCTAACCTAACCTAACCTAACCTAACCTAACCTAACCTAACCTAACCTAACCTAACCTAACCTAACCTAACCTAACCTAACCTAACCTAACCTAACCTAACCTAACCTAACCTAACCTAACCTAACCTAACCTAACCTAACCTAACCTAACCTAACCTAACCTAACCTAACCTAACCTAACCTAACCTAACCTAACCTAACCTAACCTAACCTAACCTAACCTAACCTAACCTAACCTAACCTAACCTAACCTAACCTAACCTAACCTAACCTAACCTAACCTAACCTAACCTAACCTAACCTAACCTAACCTAACCTAACCTAACCTAACCTAACCTAACCTAACCTAACCTAACCTAACCTAACCTAACCTAACCTAACCTAACCTAACCTAACCTAACCTAACCTAACCTAACCTAACCTAACCTAACCTAACCTAACCTAACCTAACCTAACCTAACCTAACCTAACCTAACCTAACCTAACCTAACCTAACCTAACCTAACCTAACCTAACCTAACCTAACCTAACCTAACCTAACCTAACCTAACCTAACCTAACCTAACCTAACCTAACCTAACCTAACCTAACCTAACCTAACCTAACCTAACCTAACCTAACCTAACCTAACCTAACCTAACCTAACCTAACCTAACCTAACCTAACCTAACCTAACCTAACCTAACCTAACCTAACCTAACCTAACCTAACCTAACCTAACCTAACCTAACCTAACCTAACCTAACCTAACCTAACCTAACCTAACCTAACCTAACCTAACCTAACCTAACCTAACCTAACCTAACCTAACCTAACCTAACCTAACCTAACCTAACCTAACCTAACCTAACCTTTTTTTTTTTTTTTTTTTTTTTTTTTTTTTTTTTGACAGGGTGAAACCTAACCTAACCTAACCTAACCTAACCTAACCTAACCTAACCTAACCTAACCTAACCTAACCTAACCTAACCTAACCTAACCTAACCCAGTCGCGCACGGCCCCCCGCACCGTTCGGATCGTTTTTGCGACGCTCCGCGGCCTTTTAATTCCCAAAACAGTTCAAAGTGCTCCAATCCACTCGAATTATACACCAAAAGTTGCGCGCTCGTTCCCCCTACCTCTCCATCAAAAAATCTTGGAAATTGGACCATCCGGTGAAGTACAATCACCAAAACAGTGTTAGCCCCGCCGCCGTTGTCTTCTAAAAAATCCGTTTCTTCTAGTGAAATTATCTTAGAGCAGTGATTTTTGTGTCAAATTGTGCGGCTTTAAGTGCTTGTGATTGTGGTGGTCTTAGTTTTAACCGGGCGGAGTACCTGGAGGTAGGATTGACCAAAATCTGGTAAGTTTCCTTGATTTTAAACCTCCGGAGCCTACGCTGCCCGATTTCGATCGATAGGCCCCACTTTTTCTTGCACCGGGAGCTGCCCCTTTGCACCCCCCTTCCTCCCACCAAATCTTGGATTTTTCTCATTCGTAGTTTTAAAGTTATAGCCAAATACCCACTTTTGCTCGAGCCACGGCCCACAGTTACAAGCGTCACAGAAACTTAGTATTAGTACCAAAAGATCCGGCTTGACTTGCCGATCAACGTGACGTTTGTGAAATTTCAAAATTCGTTTCCGTTTGAAAGTTACAGCCAAAAATCATAACCCAAAAATATTTTTCACTTCTCCTCCCATTATCTACAAAAGTAAAGTGATAATACCCCCTTTTTATTTAATTAACCTATCCTACATCTTATTGGCAGCTATCATTCCAAATTTCAGATTTTTCTATTGACAGGATTTTATTTTATCGCAGTTTTTCCGTCCTTAGGCAGCTCTTCGTCGCTCGGCGACGTAATTTCAAATAATTTTTCGACTTTTTTCCCTTAATACTTTTCCAAAATTTTCTTTTTGTTTATTGATTGCCCCATCTAAAAAAAAAAAAAAAAAAAAAAAAAAAAAAAAAAAAAAAAAAAAAAAAAAAAAAAAAAAAAAAAAGTACTACGCTTATTCGGTCTTTTTAACTACAATAGTTATCTCACAAATCACGTTTTACCTTTTTCAATTTTTTTAGACATTTTCACTTCGCAACCTACTTATACCTTTCACTTTTAAGAGCGTATTTACGTACTTTTGGAATACATATATACCCCTATACATTTTTGTAAAATTTCATATAATTCCTTCAAATAAATAGAGAGATATTTAGCATTTCGATAGGATACTCCCTCAGAGAAATATTTTAAACTTTGTTTTCTTCCCCGTAACAACTTTCTCAAATTTTCTTTTATGCCCTTTAGCTGCCCCTTTGCATCCCCCTTCCTCCCACCAAATCTTGGATTTTTCTCGATTGTAGTTTTGAAGTTATAGCCAAATACCTACTTTTTCTCGAGCCACGGCCCACAGTTACAAACGTCACAGAAACCTGGTATTAGTATCAAAAGATCCGGCTCGACTAGCCGATTAACGTGACGTTTGTGAATTTTCAAAATTCGTTTCCGTTTGAAAGTTACAGCCAAAAATCATAACCTAAAAATATTGTTCACTTCTCCTCCCATTATCTACAAAAGTATATTGATAACACCCCCCTTTTTATTTAATCAACCCATCCTTATACCTTATTAGCAGTTACCATTCCATATTCCAGATTTTTATATTGACAGGATTTTACTCTATCGTAGTTTTTAGCATCTTAAAATCTTTTGACACTTCAACCTCGCAACCTACTTATACCTCTCACTTGTTTGGGCGCATTTATGTACTCTTGGGTCACATGGGTACCCCTTAACATAATTGTTAATTTTCAGATTGATCCGACAAATAGATAGAGAGATATTCGAAATTTTTCCAAGAATTTCCTCCTCAGTTTACGTAATTTCAAACTCAATTTCGACTTTTTTCCCTTATTACTTTTTGGAAATTTTCTTTTTGCATACTATTCATTCCCCCTTAAAAATCAGTTTGTACGCTTGTTCCAAAATTTAACCCTATCAAATATCTTATAAATTATACTTTTCCATTTTACGCTCGGTTTTTGTACCTGTACCTATTAATAGTCACTAGGTATTATCCCTAGACCGGTTGTCGATTAGGGTTACGTAAGCTTTTAATCGGATAAGGTTTGCGTAATTTTGATCTACAAATTCACTTTTTCCCTGGTCAACTTTGTCAAAAATTTCTTTTTGCTCCTTGTTCTCGTTTCCTAGAAAATAACTCTAGCTCTTGTATCAACTCTGCCGTCCTGATGGTCTATTTTTAATTTTTAATTTAATTTTTATTTATTTATTTAAAATTTTTATTATGGCGACTTCGCAAATCTCTCCTAATTTCTTTCAATATTGCTTACAGTGGTGCGGGGGGCTGTGCGCGACTGTATATACAACAAACTATTATCCCCTATCCACTTATATCCCTATTCACTCCCACAACAATTAACACAACATCACCCTCACCACTTACCATGAACTATTATCCCTTTTCACTTATATCCCTATTCACTCCCATAACAATCAACACCTCTATACAACACAACTTTCACCACTTATTAAACTATTATCCCTTTTCACTTATATCCCTATTCACTCCCAAAGCAATCTACTCCACTATACAACATAACCCTCACTATTTATTTAACTACTATTATCCCTTTTCACTTATATCCCCCATTCACTCCCACAACAATCAACACCACTAAACAACTTAACCCTCACCACTTATCAAGAACACACACATTCCTCACGCACAATCATATCACTCTATACAAACAAAAACATGCAGTTGACACAAAGTGTAAACCGTTAGCGCGGCGTGTCAATAATGCACACTCTACCCGGGGGTGGAGTTTAGTCCGTAGGCGTCTGGGCAATGGATTAATTCCCGGATGAGTCGGGCATGCAGTTGGGACCGGCCCTCTGTATACATGAGTATCTGTATACATGAGTATTCTCCACCTCCAACGCAAAAAAAAAAAAAAAAAAAAAAAAAAAAAACCTAACCTAACCTAACCTAACCTAACCTAACCTAACCTAACCTAACCTAACCTAACCTAACCTAACCTAACCTAACCTAACCTAACCTAACCTAACCTAACCTAACCTAACCTAACCTAACCTAACCTAACCTAACCTAACCTAACCTAACCTAACCTAACCTAACCTAACCTAACCTAACCTAACCTAACCTAACCTAACCTAACCTAACCTAACCTAACCTAACCTAACCTAACCTAACCTAACCTAACCTAACCTAACCTAACCTAACCTAACCTAACCTAACCTAACCTAACCTAACCTAACCTAACCTAACCTAACCTAACCTAACCTAACCTAACCTAACCTAACCTAACCTAACCTAACCTAACCTAACCTAACCTAACCTAACCTAACCTAACCTAACCTAACCTAACCTAACCTAACCTAACCTAACCTAACCTAACCTAACCTAACCTAACCTAACCTAACCTAACCTAACCTAACCTAACCTAACCTAACCTAACCTAACCTAACCTAACCTAACCTAACCTAACCTAACCTAACCTAACCTAACCTAACCTAACCTAACCTAACCTAACCTAACCTAACCTAACCTAACCTAACCTAACCTAACCTAACCTAACCTAACTAACCTAACCTAACCTAACCTAACCTAACCTAACCTAACCTAACCTAACCTAACCTACCTAACCTAACCTAACCTAACCTAACCTAACCTAACCTAACCTAACCTAACCTAACCTAACCTAACCTAACCTAACCTAACCTAACCTAACCTAACCTAACCTAACCTAACCTAACCTAACCTAACCTAACCTAACCTAACCTAACCTAACCTAACCTAACTAACCTAACCTAACCTAACCTAACCTAACCTAACCTAACCTAACCTAACCTAACCTAACCTAACCTAACCTAACCTAACCTAACCTAACCTAACCTAACCTAACCTAACCTAACCTAACCTAACCTAACCTAACCTAACCTAACCTAACCTAACCTAACCTAACCTAACCTAACCTAACCTAACCTAACCTAACCTAACCTAACCTAACCTAACCTAACCTAACCTAACCTAACCTAACCTAACCTAACCTAACCTAACCTAACCTAACCTAACCTAACCTAACCTAACCTAACCTAACCTAACCTAACCTAACCTAACCTAACCTAACCTAACCTAACCTAACCTAACCTAACCTAACCTAACCTTTTCTTTACCATTGAACTAGTAGAACACTTTAAAAAAAAAAAAAAAAATGAAAAATTTTTGATCGTTTTTTTTTTTTTTTTTTTTTTTTTGTTTTATATTTTTAAACCCAGAGATGGCGGCAACAAGCTTCACTAAGTCGATTAATTTTTTTGCAGATTTGTTATTTTTTACAATTTGAGCGGTTTTGTTCTTGCACTATAGGTACTCCCTGCCTTTTTTTAAGCCACAAAGACGGAGAATATTAGCATAGTTTTTTCAAAGGATATCAAAAAAAAATAACCTCGAAGGCTAAGGCGGGAGCTCGCTGCGCTTCGCTCCCGCCATAGCCTTCTAACCTAACCTTACCGAGTCGGTTCTGCCCAGGAAGGTCTTGCTCGCTCGCTTCGCTCGCTCGCTCGCTTTTGCACACATATATATTATATCTTTATTATAACTAGGTAACGTTCATGCCTATATCTCGTGCCTAAACGTTAGTAACATTAAAACTGATATTATGTCCCCACCTAATTATATCTCGTGAGACGCACCCAAATATCTTCATATTTTGAAGTAAGCGTTCATCCTTCAGTCGGCACGCGTTGATGTCGAATTTTTCAATTAGATATCTTTTTAAAGTTTTGCTTTATTTTCTTCTTTGTTTTCCACAAATTTAACTATACCCTATTAGAAAATCCAATTACTACTTAATTTACGTAGAGGGTGTTGTATAGATATTGTTTTTGTAGATTGCGTTGTAGGTAACTAAAACTTACATTTCGACTGCTTACATTTCAATGCGCTGAGGTATGCACGAGACTAATCTTTAAGCAAATAATGATGAAACTTAAATGTACTATAATTAATTAATTAATAGGGTTAGAAAGTTGAAAGTTGCATAAAAGCTATTTTTTAGGTGCTAATTACCCTAAACAAAAAGAAAAACAAAAAGAAAATTTTGAAAAAGTACATTAGGAAAAAAGTGAAAAACACAATTGAAATTACGTAAACTAAAACTCAAGCCATATATAAGTCAATAAATTCTAAGTTCTAAGTATTAGGTCATATTTAAAATCCAAGTAAGGCCTTAGATATCGATTTTTGAAGCAATCGGGTCAGTAAATAAAAAGTTAGATAAAAAAAAAATTCGTCAAGTGCGAGTCGGATTTTACATATCCCATACAAAATGCAAACTTGCGCCTGATCTGAACATGTGAGCAATCTATTTTTCGATTTTGGTCCATATTGCAATTATCGTCTATTATTTTGAAATTCTAAGTATGAGGTCATATTTAAAATTAAAGTTTAGCCTTAGATTTTGATTTTTAAAGCAATCGGATAATAAACTAGAAAGAAAGAGAAAAAAAAAATCGTCAAGTGCGAGTCGGATTTTACATTTCCCATACAAAATGCAAACTTGCGCCTGATTTGAACCTCTGAGCAATCTATGTTTGCCCTCATAACTTTTGAAATAATCAACTTGAAAAAAAAAAAAAAACTACTATTAAAAGAGCAACTAATTCGCCCTATTTAACACTAAAAATATTTAACATTATTGGTACAGAACCAAAGTTATGACTATTTCAATACAAAAATCGGGGATAAGTTCTTCGTCAGATTTGGTCGCCCGTTGAAGTCGAAAACAATCGAACCCGGGTCTAAAATCTTTATTTGTGATCCTAGAATTTTGAAATAAATGCCGTTCGACGCGGAAAAGAATGAATTTTGGGGTAGGTTAGAATACAGCCAAAAAAAGATGAAACTTTTTTTTTTAAAATTAAAAAACCCAATTTTTCAAAAAAAAATGTATGGGAGGTACCTAAAATAGGGCGATTTCATACCAACATGTGGGGTCCATATGAAAGAGCATCTCTTAAAACCCCCCTGTGCAAAATTTCAGAAAGATCTCCCGAGCCAGCACCCCTTAACCTAACCTAACCTAACCTAACCTAACCTAACCTAACCTAACCTAACCTAACCTAACCTAACCTAACCTAACCTAACCTAACCTAACCTAACCTAACCTAACCTAACCTAACCTAACCTAACCTAACCTAACCTAACCTAACCTAACCTAACCTAACCTAACCTAACCTAACCTAACCTAACCTAACCTAACCTAACCTAACCTAACCTAACCTAACCTAACCTAACCTAACCTAACCTAACCTAACCTAACCTAACCTAACCTAACCTAACCTAACCTAACCTAACCTAACCTAACCTAACCTAACCTAACCTAACCTAACCTAACCTAACCTAACCTAACCTAACCTAACCTAACCTAACCTAACCTAACCTAACCTAACCTAACCTAACCTAACCTAACCTAACCTAACCTAACCTAACCTAACCTAACCTAACCTAACCTAACCTAACCTAACCTAACCTAACCTAACCTAACCTAACCTAACCTAACCTAACCTAACCTAACCTAACCTAACCTAACCTAACCTAACCTAACCTAACCTAACCTAACCTAACCTAACCTAACCTAACCTAACCTAACCTAACCTAACCTAACCTAACCTAACCTAACCTAACCTAACCTAACCTAACCTAACCTAACCTAACCTAACCTAACCTAACCTAACCTAACCTAACCTAACCTAACCTAACCTAACCTAACCTAACCTAACCTAACCTAACCTAACCTAACCTAACCTAACCTAACCTAACCTAACCTAACCTAACCTAACCTAACCTAACCTAACCTAACCTAACCTAACCTTTTTTTTTTTTTTTTTTTTTTTTTTTTTTTTTGACAGGGTGAAACCTAACCTAACCTAACCTAACCTAACCTAACCTAACCTAACCTAACCTAACCTAACCTAACCTAACCTAACCTAACCTAACCTAACCCAGTCGCGCACGGCCCCCCGCACCGTTCGGATCGTTTTTGCGACGCTCCGCGGCCTTTTAATTCCCAAAACAGTTCAAAGTGCTCCAATCCACTCGAATTATACACCAAAAGTTGCGCGCTCGTTCCCCCTACCTCTCCATCAAAAAATCTTGGAAATTGGACCATCCGGTGAAGTACAATCACCAAAACAGTGTTAGCCCCGCCGCCGTTGTCTTCTAAAAAATCCGTTTCTTCTAGTGAAATTATCTTAGAGCAGTGATTTTTGTGTCAAATTGTGCGGCTTTAAGTGCTTGTGATTGTGGTGGTCTTAGTTTTAACCGGGCGGAGTACCTGGAGGTAGGATTGACCAAAATCTGGTAAGTTTCCTTGATTTTAAACCTCCGGAGCCTACGCTGCCCGATTTCGATCGATAGGCCCCACTTTTTCTTGCACCGGGAGCTGCCCCTTTGCACCCCCCTTCCTCCCACCAAATCTTGGATTTTTCTCATTCGTAGTTTTAAAGTTATAGCCAAATACCCACTTTTGCTCGAGCCACGGCCCACAGTTACAAGCGTCACAGAAACTTAGTATTAGTACCAAAAGATCCGGCTTGACTTGCCGATCAACGTGACGTTTGTGAAATTTCAAAATTCGTTTCCGTTTGAAAGTTACAGCCAAAAATCATAACCCAAAAATATTTTTCACTTCTCCTCCCATTATCTACAAAAGTAAAGTGATAATACCCCCTTTTTATTTAATTAACCTATCCTACATCTTATTGGCAGCTATCATTCCAAATTTCAGATTTTTCTATTGACAGGATTTTATTTTATCGCAGTTTTTCCGTCCTTAGGCAGCTCTTCGTCGCTCGGCGACGTAATTTCAAATAATTTTTCGACTTTTTTCCCTTAATACTTTTCCAAAATTTTCTTTTTGTTTATTGATTGCCCCATCTAAAAAAAAAAAAAAAAAAAAAAAAAAAAAAAAAAAAAAAAAAAAAAAAAAAAAAAAAAAAAAGTACTACGCTTATTCGGTCTTTTTAACTACAATAGTTATCTCACAAATCACGTTTTACCTTTTTCAATTTTTTTAGACATTTTCACTTCGCAACCTACTTATACCTTTCACTTTTAAGAGCGTATTTACGTACTTTTGGAATACATATATACCCCTATACATTTTTGTAAAATTTCATATAATTCCTTCAAATAAATAGAGAGATATTTAGCATTTCGATAGGATACTCCCTCAGAGAAATATTTTAAACTTTGTTTTCTTCCCCGTAACAACTTTCTCAAATTTTCTTTTATGCCCTTTAGCTGCCCCTTTGCATCCCCCTTCCTCCCACCAAATCTTGGATTTTTCTCGATTGTAGTTTTGAAGTTATAGCCAAATACCTACTTTTTCTCGAGCCACGGCCCACAGTTACAAACGTCACAGAAACCTGGTATTAGTATCAAAAGATCCGGCTCGACTAGCCGATTAACGTGACGTTTGTGAATTTTCAAAATTCGTTTCCGTTTGAAAGTTACAGCCAAAAATCATAACCTAAAAATATTGTTCACTTCTCCTCCCATTATCTACAAAAGTATATTGATAACACCCCCCTTTTTATTTAATCAACCCATCCTTATACCTTATTAGCAGTTACCATTCCATATTCCAGATTTTTATATTGACAGGATTTTACTCTATCGTAGTTTTTAGCATCTTAAAATCTTTTGACACTTCAACCTCGCAACCTACTTATACCTCTCACTTGTTTGGGCGCATTTATGTACTCTTGGGTCACATGGGTACCCCTTAACATAATTGTTAATTTTCAGATTGATCCGACAAATAGATAGAGAGATATTCGAAATTTTTCCAAGAATTTCCTCCTCAGTTTACGTAATTTCAAACTCAATTTCGACTTTTTTCCCTTATTACTTTTTGGAAATTTTCTTTTTGCATACTATTCATTCCCCCTTAAAAATCAGTTTGTACGCTTGTTCCAAAATTTAACCCTATCAAATATCTTATAAATTATACTTTTCCATTTTACGCTCGGTTTTTGTACCTGTACCTATTAATAGTCACTAGGTATTATCCCTAGACCGGTTGTCGATTAGGGTTACGTAAGGGTTTGCGTAATTTTGATCTACAAATTCACTTTTTCCCTGGTCAACTTTGTCAAAAATTTCTTTTTGCTCCTTGTTCTCGTTTCCTAGAAAATAACTCTAGCTCTTGTATCAACTCTGCCGTCCTGATGGTCTATTTTTAATTTTTAATTTAATTTTTATTTATTTATTTAAAATTTTTATTATGGCGACTTCGCAAATCTCTCCTAATTTCTTTCAATATTGCTTACAGTGGTGCGGGGGGCTGTGCGCGACTGTATATACAACAAACTATTATCCCCTATCCACTTATATCCCTATTCACTCCCACAACAATTAACACAACATCACCCTCACCACTTACCATGAACTATTATCCCTTTTCACTTATATCCCTATTCACTCCCATAACAATCAACACCTCTATACAACACAACTTTCACCACTTATTAAACTATTATCCCTTTTCACTTATATCCCTATTCACTCCCAAAGCAATCTACTCCACTATACAACATAACCCTCACTATTTATTTAACTACTATTATCCCTTTTCACTTATATCCCCCATTCACTCCCACAACAATCAACACCACTAAACAACTTAACCCTCACCACTTATCAAGAACACACACATTCCTCACGCACAATCATATCACTCTATACAAACAAAAACATGCAGTTGACACAAAGTGTAAACCGTTAGCGCGGCGTGTCAATAATGCACACTCTACCCGGGGGTGGAGTTTAGTCCGTAGGCGTCTGGGCAATGGATTAATTCCCGGATGAGTCGGGCATGCAGTTGGGACCGGCCCTCTGTATACATGAGTATTCTCCACCTCCAACGCAAAAAAAAAAAAAAAAAAAAAAAAAAAAAACCTAACCTAACCTAACCTAACCTAACCTAACCTAACCTAACCTAACCTAACCTAACCTAACCTAACCTAACCTAACCTAACCTAACCTAACCTAACCTAACCTAACCTAACCTAACCTAACCTAACCTAACCTAACCTAACCTAACCTAACCTAACCTAACCTAACCTAACCTAACCTAACCTAACCTAACCTAACCTAACCTAACCTAACCTAACCTAACCTAACCTAACCTAACCTAACCTAACCTAACCTAACCTAACCTAACCTAACCTAACCTAACCTAACCTAACCTAACCTAACCTAACCTAACCTAACCTAACCTAACCTAACCTAACCTAACCTAACCTAACCTAACCTAACCTAACCTAACCTAACCTAACCTAACCTAACCTAACCTAACCTAACCTAACCTAACCTAACCTAACCTAACCTAACCTAACCTAACCTAACCTAACCTAACCTAACCTAACCTAACCTAACCTAACCTAACCTAACCTAACCTAACCTAACCTAACCTAACCTAACCTAACCTAACCTAACCTAACCTAACCTAACCTAACCTAACCTAACCTAACCTAACCTAACCTAACCTAACCTAACCTAACCTAACCTAACCTAACCTAACCTAACCTAACCTAACCTAACCTAACCTAACCTAACCTAACCTAACCTAACCTAACCTAACCTAACCTAACCTAACCTAACCTAACCTAACCTAACCTAACCTAACCTAACCTAACCTAACCTAACCTAACCTAACCTAACCTAACCTAACCTAACCTAACCTAACCTAACCTAACCTAACCTAACCTAACCTAACCTAACCTAACCTAACCTAACCTAACCTAACCTAACCTAACCTAACCTAACCTAACCTAACCTAACCTAACCTAACCTAACCTAACCTAACCTAACCTAACCTAACCTAACCTAACCTAACCTAACCTAACCTAACCTAACCTAACCTAACCTAACCTAACCTAACCTAACCTAACCTAACCTAACCTAACCTAACCTAACCTAACCTAACCTAACCTAACCTAACCTAACCTAACCTAACCTAACCTAACCTAACCTAACCTAACCTAACCTAACCTAACCTAACCTAACCTAACCTAACCTAACCTAACCTAACCTAACCTAACCTAACCTAACCTAACCTAACCTAACCTAACCTAACCTAACCTAACCTAACCTAACCTAACCTAACCTAACCTTTTCTTTACCATTGAACTAGTAGAACACTTTAAAAAAAAAAAAAAAAAATGAAAAATTTTTGATCGTTTTTTTTTTTTTTTTTTTTTTTTTTGTTTTATATTTTTAAACCCAGAGATGGCGGCAACAAGCTTCACTAAGTCGATTAATTTTTTTGCAGATTTGTTATTTTTTACAATTTGAGCGGTTTTGTTCTTGCACTATAGGTACTCCCTGCCTTTTTTTAAGCCACAAAGACGGAGAATATTAGCATAGTTTTTTCAAAGGATATCAAAAAAAAATAACCTCGAAGGCTAAGGCGGGAGCTCGCTGCGCTTCGCTCCCGCCATAGCCTTCTAACCTAACCTTACCGAGTCGGTTCTGCCCAGGAAGGTCTTGCTCGCTCGCTTCGCTCGCTCGCTCGCTTTTGCACACATATATATTATATCTTTATTATAACTAGGTAACGTTCATGCCTATATCTCGTGCCTAAACGTTAGTAACATTAAAACTGATATTATGTCCCCACCTAATTATATCTCGTGAGACGCACCCAAATATCTTCATATTTTGAAGTAAGCGTTCATCCTTCAGTCGGCACGCGTTGATGTCGAATTTTTCAATTAGATATCTTTTTAAAGTTTTGCTTTATTTTCTTCTTTGTTTTCCACAAATTTAACTATACCCTATTAGAAAATCCAATTACTACTTAATTTACGTAGAGGGTGTTGTATAGATATTGTTTTTGTAGATTGCGTTGTAGGTAACTAAAACTTACATTTCGACTGCTTACATTTCAATGCGCTGAGGTATGCACGAGACTAATCTTTAAGCAAATAATGATGAAACTTAAATGTACTATAATTAATTAATTAATAGGGTTAGAAAGTTGAAAGTTGCATAAAAGCTATTTTTTAGGTGCTAATTACCCTAAACAAAAAGAAAATTTTGAAAAAGTACATTAGGAAAAAAGTGAAAAACACAATTGAAATTACGTAAACTAAAACTCAAGCCATATATAAGTCAATAAATTCTAAGTTCTAAGTATTAGGTCATATTTAAAATCCAAGTAAGGCCTTAGATATCGATTTTTGAAGCAATCGGGTCAGTAAATAAAAAGTTAGATAAAAAAAAAATTCGTCAAGTGCGAGTCGGATTTTACATATCCCATACAAAATGCAAACTTGCGCCTGATCTGAACATGTGAGCAATCTATTTTTCGATTTTGGTCCATATTGCAATTATCGTCTATTATTTTGAAATTCTAAGTATGAGGTCATATTTAAAATTAAAGTTTAGCCTTAGATTTTGATTTTTAAAGCAATCGGATAATAAACTAGAAAGAAAGAGAAAAAAAAAATCGTCAAGTGCGAGTCGGATTTTACATTTCCCATACAAAATGCAAACTTGCGCCTGATTTGAACCTCTGAGCAATCTATGTTTGCCCTCATAACTTTTGAAATAATCAACTTGAAAAAAAAAAAAAAACTACTATTAAAAGAGCAACTAATTCGCCCTATTTAACACTAAAAATATTTAACATTATTGGTACAGAACCAAAGTTATGACTATTTCAATACAAAAATCGGGGATAAGTTCTTCGTCAGATTTGGTCGCCCGTTGAAGTCGAAAACAATCGAACCCGGGTCTAAAATCTTTATTTGTGATCCTAGAATTTTGAAATAAATGCCGTTCGACGCGGAAAAGAATGAATTTTGGGGTAGGTTAGAATACAGCCAAAAAAAGATGAAACTTTTTTTTTTAAAATTAAAAAACCCAATTTTTCAAAAAAAAATGTATGGGAGGTACCTAAAATAGGGCGATTTCATACCAACATGTGGGGTCCATATGAAAGAGCATCTCTTAAAACCCCCCTGTGCAAAATTTCAGAAAGATCTCCCGAGCCAGCACCCCTTAACCTAACCTAACCTAACCTAACCTAACCTAACCTAACCTAACCTAACCTAACCTAACCTAACCTAACCTAACCTAACCTAACCTAACCTAACCTAACCTAACCTAACCTAACCTAACCTAACCTAACCTAACCTAACCTAACCTAACCTAACCTAACCTAACCTAACCTAACCTAACCTAACCTAACCTAACCTAACCTAACCTAACCTAACCTAACCTAACCTAACCTAACCTAACCTAACCTAACCTAACCTAACCTAACCTAACCTAACCTAACCTAACCTAACCTAACCTAACCTAACCTAACCTAACCTAACCTAACCTAACCTAACCTAACCTAACCTAACCTAACCTAACCTAACCTAACCTAACCTAACCTAACCTAACCTAACCTAACCTAACCTAACCTAACCTAACCTAACCTAACCTAACCTAACCTAACCTAACCTAACCTAACCTTTTTTTTTTTTTTTTTTTTTTTTTTTTTTTTTTTTTTTTTTGACAGGGTGGAAAATGCGTTACGCATGCCCCCCACCATGGGAGTGGCGGGGGGGTATGTGGGACTCACCCCTATGCGCCCCCCCTCTCAGAGCGAGAGGGGGGAGGAGCGTTACCCACTAAAAACCACCCTGGCGTACCCTCATGCCGGTGAGGCAAGACGCCGTGGTACCGCCGAAGCACTGCCCACGAAACCTAACCTAACCTAACCTAACCTAACCTAACCTAACCTAACCTAACCTAACCTAACCTAACCTAACCTAACCTAACCTAACCTAACCTAACCTAACCTAACCTAACTAACCTAACCTAACCTAACCTAACCTAACCTAACCTAACCTAACCTAACCTAACCTAACCTAACCTAACCTAACCTAACCTAACCTTTTTTTTTTTTTTTTTTTTTTTTTTTTTTTTTTTTTTTTTTTTTTTTTTTTTTTTTTTTGTCAGGGTGGAAAATGCGTTACGCATGCCCCCCACCATGGGAGTGGCGGGGGGGTATGTGGGACTCACCCCTATGCGCCCCCCCTCTCAGAGCGAGAGGGGGGAGGAGCGTTACCCACTAAAAACCACCCTGGCGTACCCTCATGCCGGTTAGGCAAGACGCCGTGGTACCGCCGAAGCATTGCCCACGACGCCTACCGGCAGCCCCAGCCGACCGCTGGGGCTACCCGCGCCAAAGGAGAGAGAGGCTGAGCACGCGTGGCCTCCCTCCCAGACCGCCAAGTGGCTATCACCTACAGCGGGAAGGGGACTCCCATCCCCCGCCCGCAGCCACTAAGGATTGAGGCGGGCGGCAAAACGCCTGCGCCTCAACCCCTGCCGTCTGCGCCGGAGCGGATGCGCGAGAGGAGACTCCTCGCGCTCACGCTCCGCCGCCTCCTTCTGCGAGATGACACTTTCGCAGAAGGAGGCCACCGCCTTCCAGGACCTGTCGCTGCACAGCATTGCAGAGACAACGCTGTGCAGGGAGAGGTCCACACGCCCTATGGCCTGTGCCATGGCATCGCGTTCTGGACTCCAGCGACTGCACACCTCTAGGGTGTGCTGGGCCGTGTCATCTGGGTCCCCGCACTCATGGCACTGCGGACCAGGCTCCCTCCCAATTTTGTGCAGGTAATGACCGAAACACCCGTGTCCGGTCAATACCTGCACAAGCCTGAACGACGTAGCGCCGATCGCCCTCTCTACCCAGTTGTCCAGCGACGGGAGGATTGCCCCTATAGTACGAGTACCGTGGGGCGAATCCTCCAGGTCCTCTTTCCATCTGTCCCGCAATCGGCGCTCCGTCATTCGGCGCGTCTCCTCTACCTCCTCAGGGTCCGGGCGTTCACCTCTCGCCCGGGCCCTGGACCTAACTCGATAGGTCTCCGCCTGCACCTCTGCGTCCAGCTCCCACGGCGGGGTGCAGGCGAGGAGGCAGGCTGCCGCGTGGGCCACCGTGATGTAGGCCCTCACAATTCGGAGGGCCACAATACGTTGGGGTCTTCTCAACAAAGCCCTATTGCGGGCGGACAGCTTATCCGCCCAGATTGGGGCCCCGTAAAGGGCCATGCTCCTGGTCACTCCGGCGTAAAGGCGCCGGCACAGCGAGCCTGGCCCACCCACGTTAGGCAAAAGCCTCCCCAGCGCCGAGGCGGCGCCCACGATTCGGGGAGCAAGACGGGTGAAATGCTCCCCGAAATCCCACCTCCGGTCCAGTACAAGCCCCAAGTATTTGATGTAGGGCTTGATCTGGACCGTTTCCCCCCCCAGGGTGAGAGCTGCGCCCGCCGGCAGCCTCCACCCTCGCCCTCCGAAGACTATCGCCTCAGTCTTCGTGAGGGCCACCTTTAGGCCGAGCCGCTCAATACGGTGAATTGCCAGCTCGGCCGCCACCTCCGCCCTCCTCATGGCCTGCCTCATCTCGGTCCCGCGCACCGCCACCATGGTGTCATCTGCATAGCAGATGGTGGCCGCCCGCGGGAGCGATAGCCCCCTGATGGCCCAGTCGTACCCCAGGTTCCAGAGAAGTGGACCGAGGACGGAACCCTGGGGCACACCGCAGGCCATCTCCCGGACTCTCCGACGTCCGTCCTTCCCCTCGTAGAGCACCACCCTCTCGGTAAGGTAGTGCTCCACAATCCGCCGTAAGTAGGGAGGCACTTTGTGGTATTTTAGTGCCTCCCTAATCACCCCATAGGGGAGGGTGCCAAAGGCGTTGGCGATGTCGAGCGACACCGCGACGACACCCTCCCCAGTGCCCGACGCACCCTCACAGAAGTCCCTTAGGGACTTCAGCGCGTCGAGCGTGGACCGCCCCTCTCGAAATCCGAACTGTCTGTCCGAGACGTTCGGGCCGGCGGTCTCCAGGTGCTGCAGGATCCGGGAGGCCAGGATTCGCTCGTACATTTTCCCGACCTCATCCAGCAGCACAATAGGGCGGTAGGCGGACGGGCAGTCGGGGGGTCGGCCCTCCTTGCGGAGGAGGCAAAGCCTCCCCTCCTTCCAGGACCTCGGGAACTTTCCCTCCCTGAGGCAGTCATTCATGAGCTGCCTGAGGCGGCTCTCGAGGTGCTTTAGGGCTACGGCTAGGACCGTACCCGGTACTCCATCCGGGCCCGGGGCCTTTTTGCAGCCCCGGACACGGTCCGCTACCCTCTCGAACTCGTCATCGCTCACCGATGCGATGACGAGTTCGTTCTCCGGTTCCCGACGTGGCATGGACATCACGGGAGAAAGGATTGAGGGAGCCGGCGGGAAAAGCCCCTCAACGACCCTCTGCAGGACGGCAGGCTCCAGGAAGTCCATGGGGGGGGCGGTGCGCATCTTGTTTCGCACCACCCTATAGGGCCGACCCCACGGGTCCCTGTCCAGGGTGGCCAAGAACGCGGCATGTGCCTCGTCCTTGGCCTTGGCAATTGCAACCTGGAGGGCCCCTTTGGCCTCTTTTAGGGCCCCATGGAGTCCCTCCTCCTCTTCGGCGGTGTGCCGCCTGCGCCTACAGTGCTGGTAGGCACGGCGGGCACCGTTGCTGGTGGTTCGCAGGGCCGCAATCTCTGCGGACCACCAGCACACCTTCCTGCGGGCAAATAGCCGCTTCACCCGAGGCATGGCCGCATCGCACACCGCCTGCAGTGCAGTGCGGAACCGGACCGCTCTTTCCTCGATTCCCAGGGCGGCGGATGGGGCAGCACACCATGCCTCCACCATTGATGCCTCGTCCGCCATGGCCCTGTCTAGGTGGGACAGGGACCATTTTGGGAATCGGACTCCCCTTTCTCCCCTACTTTGCCCCCCTCCTAGGGCCGGCGGTGGCTGGAACCCGCGTGTGGAGACCCTCATCCTGATGTACAAGTGGTCAGAGAGGGTCTCCACGTCCTCCAGGACGCACCACTCTTCTACGCGTGCGGCAATTGCAGGGGTCGCAAACGTTATATCCACGATCGACCCCCCCTGCCGCCGCACGCAAGTGAACGTGGTCCCCTGGTTTAGGACCTCGAGTCCTGTTGCCACCACCCAGTCCCTAAGGACCATTCCACGCGGGTCCGTGACGGGAGAACCCCATGCCGCACTCTTGGCATTGAGGTCCCCCAGGACCATTACCTGCCACGGGGCCGCCCTTCTGACGACTCCCCCCAGGACCCCCAAGAACAGCTCGAACTCGGAGAGCGGCCTATTGGGGGAGAAATACACCGCTACCAGTACGGTGTCACTCCCCCATCTGGCCGCAACAAATCCCGGTCCGCTCTCCGTCATGGTCAGCGGGGGGACATCGCCCACCGCCGGCACTACTGCGGCCACCCAGCCATCTGTAGACCCCACCCAGTTAGGTAAGGGGGGGACAAAATAAGGCTCCGCGACAACCGCAACGCCAATTGCCCACTCCGCCATGGTCTGCATGAGCAGATCCTGGGCTCTGGCGGAGTGATTGGCGTTCACCTGCAGGACGTCCAAATACTGGTGTGCTGGCATTTAGACGTCCATGCGGTTGTCCTCTGAGGCCTCGCCGGCGGTCCTCGCTGCGGGGTGCGTCTGGATGGAGGGACGTGAAGGACGGGGTCGCCGAATGCGTGTGTCTTTCCCCTTTATCTCAGGGGGGTGACACCTCGCCCCATTCGTCACGTGATCTGCGGGAAGTTTGGCATGGTGGCACACTGCGCACCATGCCTTTTCTTCCCAGCAGTCCTTTGCTAGGTGTCCCTCTTTGCTGCACCGGTAACACATGTTGGACCGGTCCACGCTTGAGGGGCACAGCTCCCTGGTATGTCCAACACCCATGCACCTGTAGCACCGCATGGGTGCTGGTCCCACCGAGTTGATCCTGGCGGAAGCCCACCCCACCCGGATCCGGCCCTTTGCCAGAAGGGTCTTTGCCGCCCCCACTGGGCACTGTATAAGGGCAGACCCAGTGCCGTCATATAGGGGGCGGATATATTTCACTTTAATATTACCCTCCTGGCAGTCCCCCTCCCTGGCTACGGCTTGCGTCAGGGACTCCTTAGTCGCTGACTCATCCAGGCCGACGACTTGGAGTCCAGCCATCTTCACCGGGCGACTTATGGTGGCGACGTCCCCCACAATAGCCTGGAGCTTTGTTGCCAGGTTGTCCGCCGCTCTCCCATTGTCGTCCCCGGGGACCTCAATGACTCTAGCCCCCGTCATTGAGGTCCGCACTCTAACGTGCTGAAGGCCAACTTCGTCCAGGCTCAGGGCATTGATTGCCCTGGCCATCGTGGCCTGCAGTGTGGTGGTGGTGGCGGCTTCCTTTTTTAAAGTTACCACCACTGCAGCTGTCTTAGGAACAGACAGCGCCTTGGGCTTAGGCGCTGCCCGTCTCGATGGGGTCTTCTTTGGAGCAGGGGGTGAGGTTTTGGCCTTCCCCTTCTTCTTTCTTTTTACTACTTCCGACCACGGGACTGCCGCGGTCGGAGGTGATATTTGGCCTGAGGGGCGGGTTTCACCCTTCGAGGGCTTAGCAGCTCTCGGGGCTGGAATAGGCCTGGTGGCCGGGACGATAGTCGGCGTGGGTTGGCGGGTGGGGGCTGCCACTTTTTTGGCGGTCTTTGCCTTCTTTTTTGGCCTCCCATCACCAAGCCTGGCTCCGGCCTCAGGCTCGGGCTCAGTTGCCCTCGACTGGGTGGGTGGTGGCGGAGCAGGCATAGGGGTCTTCTCAAAAGCAGGGGCCGGCGGCCCAAGCCTAGAAGCTTTCCTGTCGGCCGCCAACGGGGGCCGGAGGATCGGTGCCGGTGGGAGGCGCTGATTAACTTCTTCTATTCGGGCATTAATCATTGTGCCCAATGATCTAAAAAGGTCCTGCTTCATAGCATTTATGGCCTCTGTCAGCTCCGCAGTGCCAAATTGCATCTGCGGTGTGGCCGGAGCGGCCGGGACCTCCCGCTCTGAAAAGGCGGTGCGGAGCGCCTTTATTTCCTTTGAGAAGAGAGCGAGTTGCTCCCGCATCCTCTTATTATCCGCCTTTAGGATGCGGATCTCCTCGCTCTCCGTTTTTGCCTCTATGTCCTCGATCGAATTGAGGATCGTATGGCAGGCCCTGTTCATACGACCTCGGATGTCGCCTTTTATGTTTCCTGATCTCCGGGCCCCCTCCATAATGTCCCGTGCCGCCTGACGGACGGCCTCGATTGGGTCATTATAAAACATGTCCTCCAAGCCGTTCGGGTGCAAGGGTGATACTGGGCGTGATCTTGACCGTAGTGGTGACCCGTCTCTTATGGCCGTTTTTGATTTCCCTTTTTTGGGGCAAAGCTCGGGAAAGTCCCGCTGGTAGGTGCGTGTGGCATCAGAGGGGTGCTCCAATAAGTATTGTCGGGCTCTTTCCCTCTCCACACCCAACCCCACGTATGTCCTCTTGGAGTTCCCTCTGCGGGCCGTGTTCAGTTTCGACGGCAAAGGGTGGTGTTCCGCCTCCTCAAGAGACCTCTTTGAGGTTCTTTTCCTGCATTTTTGGGCATCGGTATCTAGCCCCTCATCCTCGTCTACTTCTTTGCTGGTCAGGTTGACATATGGCAAAGAAGTGTCAGAGGCACCTTCCTCATACATTTCCTCAAACAACTCGTTATCCTTTTTTCGTGCCATTTCATTGTAGTTAAAATCATCGTCAGTATCCGTTATGATAGTGCCAGGGTCGTGTTCACGGAGGTCGCCAGCTTGGCGACCTACGATGCAGCTGGTGCCCCCCCCAGAATACGAGGGGCAGCCCGCGTCCGAAGACGCGGGGAGGGATTCTCCGGTGGAACCGGTACCCTCCTGGGGTAGTAAGTTTTGAACAGTCTGCATTTTTGTGACGTTTAGGGCCGCCCACAACGGCCGTTTGCGGTCTTCCTCCTACTTTCTCCCTGCAGGCGCCGCGCACCTACCGCATACAGGGGGCGCTCTTTTGGGGAGTATTTAATTCCCCAGGCCAGCGCTGGCCCTAAAAAGTGGATATCCCGCCACTGGTTCGGTGGAAAAAGTGGGAAGGATGGGAGCTGGGAAGGAATGGGAATTGGGGAAGGTGGGAAAGGGATAGGGACGTGCCGCTCTTAGTCTGGCCCCTCACCCCGAGCCTTTCCGGTATGGGTAACCCTGTCCGGTATAGCCACGGGGATCACAGAGACACGCAAGCCCCCCCACCACGGCAAGGTGGCAGCACAATCGGGGGGGAACCTAACCTAACCTAACCTAACCTAACCTAACCTAACCTAACCTAACCTAACCTAACCTAACCTAACCTAACCTAACCTAACCTAACCTAACCTAACCTAACCTAACCTAACCTAACCTAACCTAACCTAACCTAACCTAACCTAACCTAACCTAACCTAACCTAACCTAACCTAACCTAACCTAACCTAACCTAACCTAACCTAACCTAACCTAACCTAACCTAACCTAACCTAACCTAACCTAACCTAACCTAACCTAACCTAACCTAACCTAACCTAACCTAACCTAACCTAACCTAACCTAACCTAACCTAACCTAACCTAACCTAACCTAACCTAACCTAACCTAACCTAACCTAACCTAACCTAACCTAACCTAACCTAACCTAACCTAACCTAACCTAACCTAACCTAACCTAACCTAACCTAACCTAACCTAACCTAACCTAACCTAACCTAACCTAACCTAACCTAACCTAACCTAACCTAACCTAACCTTTTTTTTTTTTTTTTTTTTTTTTTTTTTTTTTTTTGACAGGGTGGAAAATGCGTTACGCATGCCCCCCACCATGGGAGTGGCGGGGGGGTATGTGGGACTCACCCCTATGCGCCCCCCCTCTCAGAGCGAGAGGGGGGAGGAGCGTTACCCACTAAAAACCACCCTGGCGTACCCTCATGCCGGTTAGGCAAGGCGCCGTGGTACCGCCGAAGCACTGCCCACGACGCCTTCCGGCAGCCCCAGCCAAACACCGCTGGGGCTACCCGCGCCAAAGGAGAGGGAGGCCGAGCACGCGTGGCCTCCCTCCCAGACCGCCAAGTGGCTATCACCTACGGCGGGAAGGGGACTCCCATCCCCCGCCCGCAGCCACTAAGGATTGAGGCGGGCGGCAAAACGCCTGCGCCTCAATCCCCGCCGTCTGCGCCGGAGCGGGTGCGCGAGAGGAGACTCTTCGCGCTCCCGCTCCGCGGTCTCCTTCTGCGAGATGACACACTCACAGAAGGAGACCACAGCCCTCCAGGACCTGTCGCTGCACAGCATTGCGGACACAACGCTGTGCAGGGAGAGGTCCCACTGCCCGATGGCCAGTGCCATACTACAGCGCTCCGCACTCCAACGGTCGCACACCGCGAGGGTGTGCTGAGCCGTGTCGTCCGGATCGCCGCAGTGATGGCACTGCGGGCCGGGCTCCCTCCCAATTTTGTGCAGGTAGTGACCGAAGCACCCATGTCCGGTCAGTACCTGCACAAGCCGGTACGACGTAGCGCCGACTGCCCTCCCCAACCAGGTGTCAAACGACGGGAGGATCGCCCCTATGGTCCGAGTTCCATAGGGAGCGTCCTCCAGGTGCGCTTTCCACCTGTCCCGCAGTCGACGCTCCGTCATCCGGCGCGTCTCCTCTACCTCCTCAGGGTCCGGGCGCTCACCCCGCGCCCGGGCCCTGGACCTAACAGCGTAGGTCTCAGCCTGCACCTCCGCATCGAGCTCCCACGGCGGGGTGCAGGCGAGGAGGCAAGCCGCGGCGTGGGCCACCGTGACGTAGGCCCTCACAATACGGAGGGCCACCACCCGCTGCGGCCTCTGTAGCAGGGCCCGGTTGCGGGCGGACAGCTTGTCCGCCCATATGGGGGCCCCGTACAGAGCCATGCTCCTCGTGACGCCGGCGTACAACCGGCGGCACAAGGAGCCAGGCCCACCCACGTTCGGCAGAAGCCGCCCCAGCGCCGACGCGGCGCCCACGATTCGGGGAGCAAGTTGGGAGAAATGCTCCCCGAAGTCCCACTTCCGGTCCAGAACAAGCCCCAAGTATTTGATATGGGGCTTTAGTTGGACCGGTTCCCCCCCCAGCGTGAGCGCCGCGCCCGCGCGCAGCCTCCACCCCCTCCCCCGCCCCCCGAAGACTATCGCCTCAGTCTTCGGGAGGGCCACCTTCAGGCCGAGCTGACTGATCCGGTAAATCATCAGCTCGGCCGCCGCTTCCGCCCGGCAGAGCACCTCTCTCGCCTCGGTCCCACGCACGGCCACCATTGTGTCATCTGCATAGCAGATGGTGGCCGTCCGTGGGAGCACCACCCCCCTGATGGCCCAATCGTACCCCAGGTTCCATAAGAGTGGACCGAGCACGGAACCCTGGGGCACACCACAGGCCATCCCCGTCGACCCCCGCCGACCGTCCGCCCGCTCGTAGAGCACTACCCTCTCGGTGAGGTAGTGCTCTACGACCCGCCGCAGGTAGGGAGGCACCTCGTGATATCGAAGCGCCTCCCTTATCACCCCATAGGGGAGGGTACCAAACGCGTTGGCGATGTCGAGCGACACCGCCACCACACCCTCCCCTCTGCTCGACGCGTGCTCGCAGAAGTCCCTTAGGGACTTCAACGCGTCGAGCGTGGACCGCCCTTCACGGAACCCGAACTGTCGCTCCGACAAGTCCGGGCCGGCGGTCCCTAGGTGCTGCTGGATCCGGGAGGCCAGGATTCTCTCAAAGATCTTCCCAGCCTCGTCCAGCAGCACGATGGGGCGATACGCGGACGGACTGTCCGGGGGTCGACCCTCCTTCCGCAGGAGGCACAACCTCCCCTCCTTCCACACTCTCGGGAACCGTCCCTCCCTCAGGCAATCGTCCATGATCTGCCTGAGTCGGTTCCCGAGGTGTTTTAGGGCGATGGGGAGTACCCGACCTGGTACTCCATCGGGCCCCGGGGCTTTCTTGCAGCCCCGGAGCCGGTCCACCGCCCTCTCGAACTCGTCGTCGCTTACCGGCGCGACGACGAGTTCGGTCGGGTCCTCCAAGTCCCCCGGTGGCTCGGTCATCACCGGGGGAGTTATCGAGGGGGCTGGCGGAAACAGCCCCTCGATGACCCTCCTGAGGAGGGGGGGCTCCAGGGAGTCCATGGGGGGGGCGGTACGCATTTTGTTGCGTACCACCCTATACGGCCGCCCCCACGGATCCCGGTCCAGCGTGGCCAAGAACGAGGCGTGCGCCTCGTCCTTGGCCTTGGCTATGCCCAGCTGGAGGGCCCCCTTGGCGACTTTGAGGGCCCTGTAGAGCCCCTCTTCCTCCTCCGCCGTGTGCCGCCTGCGCCTACAGTGCTGGTAGGCGCGGCGGGCACAGTTGCTGGTGGTCCGCATGGCCGAAATTTCAGCGGACCACCAGTACACCCTCCTCCGGGAGAAGAGGCGCCGCGCCCGGGGCATAGACGCTCCGCACACAGCCTGTAGTGCGGAGCGAAACCGGCGCGCCCTCTCCTCCACTCCCGAGGCGGCGGGTGGGGCGGCACACCAGGCCTCCACCATCGCCGCCTCGTCCGCCCTGGCCCTGTCCAGATGGGACAGGGACCACTTGGGGAACTCCTCCCCACTCCCTCCTCCTCCTCCTCCCCCCCCCCTCGGGACGGGTGGCGGCTGCCCCCCTCTGGAGACCCTCAGCCTGATATACAGGTGGTCTGAGAGGGTCTCCACGTCCTCCAGGACGCGCCAGTCGGTGAGGCGTGCGGCAATGGCAGGGGTCGCGAACGTTATGTCCACGATGGACCCCCCCTGCCGCCGCACGCACGTGTTGGCGCAGCCCTGGTTAAGGACCACCAGGCCCGATGCCGCCACCCAGTCCCGCAACGCCGCCCCGCGCGCGTCCGTTACGGGGGAACCCCACGCAGCACTCTTGGCGTTGAGGTCCCCCAGGACCACTGTTTGGCGCGGGGCCACCCTCCTTAACACCCCCCCAAGGACCCCCAGGTAAGCCTCGAAGTCGGCCAGCGACCTGTTGGGGGAGAAGTACACCGCCAATAGGGCGGTGTCGTTCCCCCATTTGGCCGCCGCGAACCCCAGGCCCGTCTCGAGGCCTACCAGGGGGGGGCCGTCGCCAACCGCCGGAACCACTACGGCAACCCTACTGTCAGTTGACCCTACCCAATTGGGTAGGGGCGGGACAAAGTAGGGTTCCGCAACCACCGCCACATCTATCGACCACTCCGCCATGGTCTGCATGAGCAGATCCTGTGCTCTGGCGGAGTGGTTGATGTTGGCCTGCAGGAACTCTAAATGCCGGTGTGCTGGCATTTAGAGTTCCATGCTGGTTCCCTCAGCGGCCCGGTCGGCGACATTCGTCGGGGGGGCGTTACCACTTAGACCTATTGGTGCCACTGGGCGGGGACGCTGGGGCCTAGCGTCCCGGCCCTTGGTTTCCGGGGGGAAGCAACTCCTCCCCCCGAGGTGGTGGTCGGCTGGGAGTTTGGCCTGGGCGCAGACCGCGCACCAGGGCTTCTCCCAGCACTCGCTCATTGTGTGCCCCTTCTTTGAGCACCGGAAGCAGCAGCCGGACCGGTCCTCTTTGGAGGGGCACAACTCCCGCGCGTGGCCGACACCAAAGCACCTGAAACAGCGCATCGGTGTCGGCCCCACCGTAGTGACCCTGGCGGAGGCCCATCCCACCAGGATCCTACCAACCTTTTTAAGGGCCAGTGCGGCCGTCACGGGGCACTGGATCAGGCACGATCCAGTGCCGTCGTATAGGGAGCGCACCGCCCCCACCCGAACCTGGGCCGCCTGGCAGCCCCCCGCAGCCGCCACGGCCTCCGCCACCGATTCTTTGCTTGCCGACTCATCAAGGCCGGCAATCTGTACGCCGGCCATTTTGACAGGCCGGCTAACATCGGCGACGTCGCCAACCAGGGCCTGAAGTCTGGCGGCTAGGGTGTCCGCCCGCGCATGGCCGTCCTCCCCGGGGACCTCTATGACCCGGGACCCGGTCATAGAAGTCCGGACCCGGACGTGCTCCAGGCCCACCTCTCTAAGACTAAGGCCGTTTATGGCCTTCGCCATGGTGGCCTGGAGGGTGGTGGTGGCGTCTTTTTTGAGTGTCACCACCACAGCTGCTGTTTTGGGGACGGCCAGTTTCGCCGGGCGCGCGGCCGCCGCCTTCCGTCCTTCTACTGTGTTCCTGCTGGGGGGAGGGGGGGAGGCCTTAGCCTTCTTCCCCTTGCCCTTCCTCCTGACCACCTCCGACCACGACACGTTCGCGGGCGGAGGTGGTGCTTGGCCCGATGGGCCGGGTCCACTCTCCGAGGGCCGGGTGGCTCTCGGGGCCGGGGCGGTTTTGGCCGCCTTGGCGGGCTTCTGGGGGCGGCTAGGAGGGGCGGGGGTCGGGGCCGTCGCCTTCTTGGCCGGTTTTACTTTGGCCCGGCCATCGCCGAGCCTGGCCCTGGCCTCCGGCTCCGGGGCAGGGGCCCTAACCTGGGCCGGGGGCGGCGGAGCGGCCCTAGCGGCCCTATCAGCCCTTGGGGCTTCCGGGGCGGCGGCAGCGGCGGCAGCGGCGGCCCTCCTCTCGTGGGCAAGCGGGGGACGGAGGATCGGCTCCGCCGGGAGGCGCCTGTTCACCTCCTCAATCCGGTCGTTTATCATACGACCGAGGCTCAGGAAGAGATCCCGCTTCATCTCTTCGATGGCCTCGGTCAATTCAGCCGTCCCGAACTGAAGAGGGGCCGGAGCGGGAGCCGCCAGGATCTCGCGCTCGCTAAAGGCGGTGCGGAGCGCCTTCAGCTCCGCCGTATTGAGCGCGAGCTCCTCCCTCATTCTCTTGTTGTCCGCCTTTAGACGGCGGACCTCCTCGCTCTCGGACCGGGCCGCCTCCGCCTCGTCCATAGATCCGAGGATCGTTTGGCAGGCCCGGTACATGCGGCCTTTCACCTCCCCTTTTAGGTTGCTGGACACCCTGGCCGCCTCCAGGATGTCCTTAGCCGCCTTGCGGGCCGCGTCTAGTGGGTCTGCCTCCTCCTGACCCTCAACCTCCATCACAACAGGGGAGCGCGAGCCCGAACAGGAGCGTCGGTCATCACCGACGCTCGCCTTTCCCCCCCTCCCCCCCTTCGCCCCCTTGGGGCGGAGCTCTGGGAAGTCCCTCCGGTACTGGACTACGGCGTTGGCCTCGGCCTCCAGCCCCTCCTCGAAGTGAGGCTCGAGGAGGTACTGCCTTGCCCTCGCCCTTGCCGCGTCCAGTCCCGCATACGCCCCCTTGGGCATGCCCCTCCTCGCGGTGTTCACCTTTGTGGGGACCACCACCTCAACCTCCCCTGTCTCCTCTAGAGCCCTCTTAGTGGGCTGGGGGGCGCCCTCGTCCACTTCGACGAACTCCGAGTCATCCACCTCCGACTCCGAACTGGAGTCGGAGATAACTCCCCCCCCCCTCGGTTAACTCCCCCCCCCCTCGGTAAAATCCTCCTATTTCTCGTAGGCGAGGCCATAGTGGCCCCCCCTACCCTCCCCCCGAAAACGGCCGAAATCCAACCGCTAGGACCAGAGTTAGCCAGAAACCTAACTAAAACTGGTCAAGTGCGAGTCGGATTTCGACTTTTCTATACAAAAGTGCAAAAAGCGCCTGAAATTTTCCAATAGCAATATTGGGAAATTTCAGTCCGCAATTTGACCAACTTCCCGGAGGCGCAGCGAAGCGGGAAAAATACCAAAAAATAGGGCGCAATTGCCCCCTTCTTTCTGTATCAGAAAATTGGGCAAAAGGTTTATGAGTTCAAAGTTTTGAACT
The DNA here is from genome assembly GCA_949316455.1 of Acleris holmiana. NCBI lineage: Eukaryota > Metazoa > Arthropoda > Insecta > Lepidoptera > Tortricidae > Acleris > Acleris holmiana. Next base: position 10,218,966 of record OX438791.1, on the reverse strand, counting down.
TTACAAGTTTAGGAAGACCCCTTAAGTTTGTAAAGTCAAAACTCTTACCTACCCTGGTAACTTGTACCAACAATAACTTCCGACCAGTTAGTCAAAAAGTTACCAAACAAACACCACGATTTAAACAATTAAACAAGCTACCCCCCCTTAAAGTTTAAACTAGGTGCGAGAAGCGCAACCTATTTTAAAACTTTGTGAAAGTGAAAAAGTCCGGCAAGTATTTTTGAAAAATTCGAGCATAAAACTCGACTTTTTCAAAAATAAATTTCTCGTGACTTTTCTACTAAAACCCACACAACAAACAACACCACACGAAGCGGGACTGTTGCCGCTACCCCCGCCCAAAATTTGGGCAAGATGGGATATTGGCAACACCGACTAAATTAAAAAGTAAAAATGTAAACAAACCCTTTATTTACGAAAAAACAAAGGGTTAAAATTTACAAAACGGGGAGCCCTCTAGCTCCAGAACTTTCGTTCTGGCTACTTGAGGGAACTTCACCACGTGCAAGACAAGGATTGCCGCTACCTTCCTACCCCAAAATGGGGTCGGTCCGATATCGGCAACACCGAAACAAAAATTGACGAAAAAGACACAAAACCGAGCAAACAAAAACCAACCGCAAAACGAAAAATCCAAAAAACAAGCCAAGGTCACAGGTTAGGAAGGAATCAAAAGCAGTTATGGGAGCAGAAAAAAATGTAAGATCTGAGAGCCGAAAACCACGAAAAACCTTCCAGTAACACCCAACCTAACCTAACCTAACCTAACCTAACCTAACCTAACCTAACCTAACCTAACCTAACCTAACCTAACCTAACCTAACCTAACCTAACCTAACCTAACCTAACCTAACCTAACCTAACCTAACCTAACCTAACCTAACCTAACCTAACCTAACCTAACCTAACCTAACCTAACCTAACCTAACCTAACCTAACCTAACCTAACCTAACCTAACCTAACCTAACCTAACCTAACCTAACCTAACCTAACCTAACCTAACCTAACCTAACCTAACCTAACCTAACCTAACCTAACCTAACCTAACCTAACCTAACCTAACCTAACCTAACCTAACCTAACCTAACCTAACCTAACCTAACCTAACCTAACCTAACCTAACCTAACCTAACCTAACCTAACCTAACCTAACCTAACCTAACCTAACCTAACCTAACCTAACCTAACCTAACCTAACCTAACCTAACCTAACCTAACCTAACCTAACCTAACCTAACCTAACCTAACCTAACCTAACCTAACCTAACCTAACCTAACCTAACCTAACCTAACCTAACCTAACCTAACCTAACCTAACCTAACCTAACCTAACCTAACCTAACCTAACCTAACCTAACCTAACCTAACCTAACCTAACCTAACCTAACCTAACCTAACCTAACCTAACCTAACCTAACCTAACCTAACCTAACCTAACCTAACCTAACCTAACCTAACCTAACCTAACCTAACCTAACCTAACCTAACCTAACCTAACCTAACCTAACCTAACCTAACCTAACCTAACCTAACCTAACCTAACCTAACCTAACCTAACCTAACCTAACCTAACCTAACCTAACCTAACCTAACCTAACCTAACCTAACCTAACCTAACCTAACCTAACCTAACCTAACCTAACCTAACCTAACCTAACCTAACCTAACCTAACCTAACCTAACCTAACCTAACCTAACCTAACCTAACCTAACCTAACCTAACCTAACCTAACCTAACCTAACCTAACCTAACCTAACCTAACCTAACCTAACCTAACCTAACCTAACCTAACCTAACCTAACCTAACCTAACCTAACCTAACCTAACCTAACCTAACCTAACCTAACCTAACCTAACCTAACCTAACCTAACCTAACCTAACCTAACCTAACCTAACCTAACCTAACCTAACCTAACCTAACCTAACCTAACCTAACCTAACCTAACCTAACCTAACCTAACCTAACCTAACCTAACCTAACCTAACCTAACCTAACCTAACCTAACCTAACCTAACCTAACCTAACCTAACCTAACCTAACCTAACCTAACCTAACCTAACCTAACCTAACCTAACCTAACCTAACCTAACCTAACCTAACCTAACCTAACCTAACCTAACCTAACCTAACCTAACCTAACCTAACCTAACCTAACCTAACCTAACCTAACCTAACCTAACCTAACCTAACCTAACCTAACCTAACCTAACCTAACCTAACCTAACCTAACCTAACCTAACCTAACCTAACCTAACCTAACCTAACCTAACCTAACCTAACCTAACCTAACCTAACCTAACCTAACCTAACCTAACCTAACCTAACCTAACCTAACCTAACCTAACCTAACCTAACCTAACCTAACCTAACCTAACCTAACCTAACCTAACCTAACCTAACCTAACCTAACCTAACCTAACCTAACCTAACCTAACCTAACCTAACCTAACCTAACCTAACCTAACCTAACCTAACCTAACCTAACCTAACCTAACCTAACCTAACCTAACCTAACCTAACCTAACCTAACCTAACCTAACCTAACCTAACCTAACCTAACCTAACCTAACCTAACCTAACCTAACCTAACCTAACCTAACCTAACCTAACCTAACCTAACCTAACCTAACCTAACCTAACCTAACCTAACCTAACCTAACCTAACCTAACCTAACCTAACCTAACCTAACCTAACCTAACCTAACCTAACCTAACCTAACCTAACCTAACCTAACCTAACCTAACCTAACCTAACCTAACCTAACCTAACCTAACCTAACCTAACCTAACCTAACCTAACCTAACCTAACCTAACCTAACCTAACCTAACCTAACCTAACCTAACCTAACCTAACCTAACCTAACCTAACCTAACCTAACCTAACCTAACCTAACCTAACCTAACCTAACCTAACCTAACCTAACCTAACCTAACCTAACCTAACCTAACCTAACCTAACCTAACCTAACCTAACCTAACCTAACCTAACCTAACCTAACCTAACCTAACCTAACCTAACCTAACCTAACCTAACCTAACCTAACCTAACCTAACCTAACCTAACCTAACCTAACCTAACCTAACCTAACCTAACCTAACCTAACCTAACCTAACCTAACCTAACCTAACCTAACCTAACCTAACCTAACCTAACCTAACCTAACCTAACCTAACCTAACCTAACCTAACCTAACCTAACCTAACCTAACCTAACCTAACCTAACCTAACCTAACCTAACCTAACCTAACCTAACCTAACCTAACCTAACCTAACCTAACCTAACCTAACCTAACCTAACCTAACCTAACCTAACCTAACCTAACCTAACCTAACCTAACCTAACCTAACCTAACCTAACCTAACCTAACCTAACCTAACCTAACCTAACCTAACCTAACCTAACCTAACCTAACCTAACCTAACCTAACCTAACCTAACCTAACCTAACCTAACCTAACCTAACCTAACCTAACCTAACCTAACCTAACCTAACCTAACCTAACCTAACCTAACCTAACCTAACCTAACCTAACCTAACCTAACCTAACCTAACCTAACCTAACCTAACCTAACCTAACCTAACCTAACCTAACCTAACCTAACCTAACCTAACCTAACCTAACCTAACCTAACCTAACCTAACCTAACCTAACCTAACCTAACCTAACCTAACCTAACCTAACCTAACCTAACCTAACCTAACCTAACCTAACCTAACCTAACCTAACCTAACCTAACCTAACCTAACCTAACCTAACCTAACCTAACCTAACCTAACCTAACCTAACCTAACCTAACCTAACCTAACCTAACCTAACCTAACCTAACCTAACCTAACCTAACCTAACCTAACCTAACCTAACCTAACCTAACCTAACCTAACCTAACCTAACCTAACCTAACCTAACCTAACCTAACCTAACCTAACCTAACCTAACCTAACCTAACCTAACCTAACCTAACCTAACCTAACCTAACCTAACCTAACCTAACCTAACCTAACCTAACCTAACCTAACCTAACCTAACCTAACCTAACCTAACCTAACCTAACCTAACCTAACCTAACCTAACCTAACCTAACCTAACCTAACCTAACCTTTTTTTTTTTTTTTTTTTTTTTTTTTTTTTTTTTTTTTTTTTTGACAGGGTGGAAAATGCGTTACGCATGCCCCCCACCATGGGAGTGGCGGGGGGGTATGTGGGACTCACCCCTATGCGCCCCCCCTCTCAGAGCGAGAGGGGGGAGGAGCGTTACCCACTAAAAACCACCCTGGCGTACCCTCATGCCGGTTAGGCAAGGCGCCGTGGTACCGCCGAAGCACTGCCCACGACGCCTTCCGGCAGCCCCAGCCAAACACCGCTGGGGCTACCCGCGCCAAAGGAGAGGGAGGCCGAGCACGCGTGGCCTCCCTCCCAGACCGCCAAGTGGCTATCACCTACGGCGGGAAGGGGACTCCCATCCCCCGCCCGCAGCCACTAAGGATTGAGGCGGGCGGCAAAACGCCTGCGCCTCAATCCCCGCCGTCTGCGCCGGAGCGGGTGCGCGAGAGGAGACTCTTCGCGCTCCCGCTCCGCAGTCTCCTTCTGCGAGATGACACACTCACAGAAGGAGACCACAGCCCTCCAGGACCTGTCGCTGCACAGCATTGCGGACACAACGCTGTGCAGGGAGAGGTCCCACTGCCCGATGGCCAGTGCCATACTGCAGCGCTCCGCACTCCAACGGTCGCACACCGCGAGGGTGTGCTGAGCCGTGTCGTCCGGATCGCCGCAGTGATGGCACTGCGGGCCGGGCTCCCTCCCAATTTTGTGCAGGTAGTGACCGAAGCACCCATGTCCGGTCAGTACCTGCACAAGCCGGTACGACGTAGCGCCGACTGCCCTCCCCAACCAGGTGTCAAACGACGGGAGGATCGCCCCTATGGTCCGAGTTCCATAGGGAGCGTCCTCCAGGTGCGCTTTCCACCTGTCCCGCAGTCGACGCTCCGTCATCCGGCGCGTCTCCTCTACCTCCTCAGGGTCCGGGCGCTCACCCCGCGCCCGGGCCCTGGACCTAACAGCGTAGGTCTCAGCCTGCACCTCCGCATCGAGCTCCCACGGCGGGGTGCAGGCGAGGAGGCAAGCCGCGGCGTGGGCCACCGTGACGTAGGCCCTCACAATACGGAGGGCCACCACCCGCTGCGGCCTCTGTAGCAGGGCCCGGTTGCGGGCGGACAGCTTGTCCGCCCATATGGGGGCCCCGTACAGAGCCATGCTCCTCGTGACGCCGGCGTACAACCGGCGGCACAAGGAGCCAGGCCCACCCACGTTCGGCAGAAGCCGGCCCAGCGCCGACGCGGCGCCCACGATTCGGGGAGCAAGTTGGGAGAAATGCTCCCCGAAGTCCCACTTCCGGTCCAGAACAAGCCCCAAGTATTTGATATGGGGCTTTAGTAGGACCGGTTCCCCCCCCAGCATGAGCGCCGCGCCCGCGCGCAGCCTCCACCCCCTCCCCCGCCCCCCGAAGACTATCGCCTCAGTCTTCGGGAGGGCCACCTTCAGGCCGAGCTGACTGATCCGGTAAATCATCAGCTCGGCCGCCGCTTCCGCCCGGCAGAGCACCTCTCTCGCCTCGGTCCCACGCACGGCCACCATTGTGTCATCTGCATAGCAGATGGTGGCCGTCCGTGGGAGCACTACCCCCCTGATGGCCCAATCGTACCCCAGGTTCCATAAGAGTGGACCGAGCACGGAACCCTGGGGCACACCACAGGCCATCCCCGTCGACCCCCGCCGACCGTCCGCCCGCTCGTAGAGCACTACCCTCTCGGTGAGGTAGTGCTCTACGACCCGCCGCAGGTAGGGAGGCACCTCGTGATATCGAAGCGCCTCCCTTATCACCCCATAGGGGAGGGTACCAAACGCGTTGGCGATGTCGAGCGACACCGCCACTACACCCTCCCCTCTGCTCGACGCGTGCTCGCAGAAGTCCCTTAGGGACTTCAACGCGTCGAGCGTGGACCGCCCTTCACGGAACCCGAACTGTCGCTCCGACAAGTCCGGGCCGGCGGTCCCTAGGTGCTGCTGGATCCGGGAGGCCAGGATTCTCTCAAAGATCTTCCCAGCCTCGTCCAGCAGCACGATGGGGCGATACGCGGACGGACTGTCCGGGGGTCGACCCTCCTTCCGCAGGAGGCACAACCTCCCCTCCTTCCACACTCTCGGGAACCGTCCCTCCCTCAGGCAGTCGTCCATGATCTGCCTGAGTCGGTTCCCGAGGTGTTTTAGGGCGATGGGGAGTACCCGACCTGGTACTCCATCGGGCCCCGGGGCTTTCTTGCAGCCCCGGAGCCGGTCCACCGCCCTCTCGAACTCGTCGTCGCTTACCGGCGCGACGACGAGTTCGGTCGGGTCCTCCAAGTCCCCCGGTGGCTCGGTCATCACCGGGGGAGTTATCGAGGGGGCTGGCGGAAACAGCCCCTCGATGACCCTCCTGAGGAGGGGGGGCTCCAGGGAGTCCATGGGGGGGGCGGTACGCATTTTGTTGCGTACCACCCTATACGGCCGCCCCCACGGATCCCGGTCCAGCGTGGCCAAGAACGAGGCGTGCGCCTCGTCCTTGGCCTTGGCTATGCCCAGCTGGAGGGCCCCCTTGGCGACTTTGAGGGCCCTGTAGAGCCCCTCTTCCTCCTCCGCCGTGTGCCGCCTGCGCCTACAGTGCTGGTAGGCGCGGCGGGCACAGTTGCTGGTGGTCCGCATGGCCGAAATTTCAGCGGACCACCAGTACACCCTCCTCCGGGAGAAGAGGCGCCGCGCTCGGGGCATAGACGCTCCGCACACAGCCTGTAGTGCGGAGCGAAACCGGCGCGCCCTCTCCTCCACTCCCGAGGCGGCGGGTGGGGCGGCACACCAGGCCTCCACCATCGCCGCCTCGTCCGCCCTGGCCCTGTCCAGATGGGACAGGGACCACTTGGGGAATTCCTCCCCACTCCCTCCTCCTCCTCCTCCCCCCCCCCTCGGGACGGGTGGCGGCTGCCCCCCTCTGGAGACCCTCAGCCTGATATACAGGTGGTCTGAGAGGGTCTCCACGTCCTCCAGGACGCGCCAGTCGGTGAGGCGTGCGGCAATGGCAGGGGTCGCGAACGTTATGTCCACGATGGACCCCCCCTGCCGCCGCACGCACGTGTTGGCGCAGCCCTGGTTAAGGACCACCAGGCCCGATGCCGCCACCCAGTCCCGCAACGCCGCCCCGCGCGCGTCCGTTACGGGGGAACCCCACGCAGCACTCTTGGCGTTGAGGTCCCCCAGGACCACTGTTTGGCGCGGGGCCACCCTCCTCAACACCCCCCCAAGGACCCCCAGGTAGGCCTCGAAGTCCGCCAGCGAACTGTTGGGGGAGAAGTACACCGCCAATAGGGCGGTGTCGTTCCCCCATTTGGCCGCCGCGAACCCCAGGCCCGTCTCGAGGCCTACCAGGGGGGGACCGTCGCCGACCGCCGGAACCACTACGGCAACCCTACCGTCCGTTGACCCTACCCAATTGGGTAGGGGCGGGACAAAGTAGGGTTCCGCAACCACCGCCACATCTATCGACCACTCCGCCATGGTCTGCATGAGCAGATCCTGTGCTCTGGCGGAGTGGTTGATGTTGGCCTGCAGGAACTCTAAATGCCGGTGTGCTGGCATTTAGAGCTCCATGCTGGTTCCCTCAGCGGCCCGGTCGGCGACATTCGTCGGGGGGGCGTTTCCACTTTGACCTGCTGGTGCCGCTGGGCGGGGACGCTGGGGCCTAGCGTCCCGGCCCTTGGTTTCCGGGGGGAAGCAACTCCTCCCCCCGAGGTGGTGGTCGGCCGGGAGTTTGGCCTGGGCGCAGACCGCGCACCAGGGCTTCTCCCAGCACTCAACCATCGAGTGCCCCTTCTTTGAGCACCGGAAGCAGCAGCCAGTCCGGTCCTCTTTCGAGGGGCACAGCTCCCGCGCATGGCCGACACCGAAGCACCTAAAGCAACGCATCGGTGTCGGCCCCACCGTAGTGACCCTGGCGGAGGCCCACCCCACCAGGATCCTACCCACTTTTTTAAGTTCCAGTGCGGCCGTGACGGGGCACTGGATCAGGCACGATCCAGTGCCGTCGTACAGGGAGCGCACCGCCCCAACCCGCACCTGGGCCGCCTGGCAGCCCCCCGCAGCCGCCACGGCCTCCGCCACCGAGTCCTTTGATGCCGACTCATCGAGGCCGGCAATCTGAACGCCGGCCATTTTGACGGGCCGGCTCACCTCGGCGACGTCGCCCACCAGGGCCTGCAGCCTGGCGGCCAGTGTGTCCGCCCGCGCGTGGCCGTCCTCCCCGGGGACCTCTATGACCCGGGACCCGGTCATAGAAGTCCGGACCCTTACGTGCTCCAGGCCAACCTCCCTTAGGCTAAGGCCGTTTATAGCCTTAGCCATGGTGGCCTGGAGGGTGGTGGTGGCGTCTTTTTTAAGTGTCACCACCACGGCCGCCGTTTTGGGGACGGCCAACTTGGCCGGACGCGCGGCCGCCGCCTTCCGTCCTTCTACGGTGTTCCTGCTGGGAGGAGGGGGGGAGGCCTTAGCCTTCTTCTTCCCCTTCCCCTTCCTCTTTACCACCTCCGACCACGACGCGTTCGCGGGTGGAGGTGGTGCTTGGCCCGATGGGCCGGGTCCACTCTCCGAGGGCCGGGTGGCTCTCGGGGCCGGGGCGGTTTTGGCCGCCTTGGCGGGCTTCTGGGGGCGGCTGGGAGGGGCGGGGGTCGGGGCCGCCGCCTTTTTGGCCGGTTTTACTTTGGCCCGGCCATCGCCGAGCCTGGCCCTGGCCTCCGGTTCCGGGGCAGGGGCCCTAACCTGGGCCGGGGGCGGCGGAGCAGCCCTAACGGCCTTGTCAGCCCGCGGGGCTGTCGGGGCGGCGGCAGCTGCGGCGGCGGCGGCCCGCCTCTCGTGGGCGAGCGGGGGGCGGAGGATAGGTTCCGCCGGAAGGCGCCTGTTCACCTCCTCGATACGGTCGTTAATCATCCGACCGAGGCTAAGGAAGAGGTCTCTCTTCATCTCCTGTATAGCCTCGGTCAGCTCGACCGTCCCGAACTGGAGATGAGCCGGAGCAGGAGCCGCCGGGACCTCGCGCTCGCTAAAGGCGGTGCGGAGCGCCTTCAGCTCCGCCGTATTGAGCGCGAGCTCCTCCCTCATGCGTTTGTTGTCCGCCTTTAGTCGGCGGACCTCCTCGCTCTCGGACCGGGCCGCCTCCGCCTCGTCCATCGACCCGAGGATCGTTTGGCAGGCCCGGTACATTTTGCCCTTAATCTCCCCTTTGAGATTGCTGGACACCCTGGCCGCCTCCAGGATGTCCTTGGCCGCCCTGCGGGCTGCGTCCAGAGGGTCGGCCTCCTCCTGACCCTCAACAACCTCCATCACGTCGGGGGAACGCGAGCCTGAACGGGAGCGTCGGTCGTCACCGACGCTCGCCTTCCCCCCCTTCCCCCCCTTCGCCCCCTTGGGGCGGAGCTCCGGGAAGTCCCTCCGGTACTGGTCAGCGGCGTTGGCCTCGGCCTCCAGCTCCTCCTCGAAGTGGGGCTCGAGGAGGTATTGCCTTGCCCTCGCCCTTGCCGCCGCCAGTCCCGCGTACGCCCCCTTGGGCATCCCCCTCCTTGCGGTGTTGACCTTCATGGGAACAACAACCTCGACCTCCCCGGTCTCCTCTAGAGCCCTCTTGGAGGGCTGGGGGGCGCCTTCGCCCACGTCAACAAATTCGGAGTCGTCAATCTCCGACTCCGAACTGGAGTCGGAGATAACTCCTCCCCCCTTCGGTAAAAACCTCCGTTTTTCCGTAGGTGAGGCCATTGTGGCCCCCCCTACCTTCCCCCCGAAAACGGCCGAAATCCGACCGCTGGGACCAAAGTTAACTAGTAACCTAACTAAATTTGGTCAAGTGCGAGTCGGATTTCGACTTTCCCATACAAAGTGGGAAAAAGCGCCTGAATTTTTCTTAATAGCAATCTGGGGAAACTTTGTCCCCAGATTTGGCGCACTTCCCGGAGTCGTAGCGCGGTGGGAAAAACACCAAAAGGTGCACCGCGATTGCCCTCTAATTACCAAATTGAGAAATTTGGAAAAAGGTTAAAAGGTTAAAAGATATTAACTTTCCAAACTTTGGGTGAACCCTTAAGTTGGTAAAGTTCTTAACCCTCCCTACCTTGGTACCTTGTACCCTAAATATCTTTTGACCCAGAAGTCAAAAAATTATAAAAACAACCCCACGATTTAAAAAACAAAATAAACTACCCCCCCTCAAAGTTTAAAACAGATGCGAGAAGCGCAACCTATTTTAAAAGTTGGTCAAAGTGAAAAGTCCGGCAAGTATTTTTGAAAAATTCGTGCATAAAACACGATTTTTTCAAAAATAAATTTCTCGAGACTTTTCTACCAAAGCCCACAAAACAAACAGCACTACACGAAGCGGGACCGTTGCCGCTATCCCCGCTCAAAAACTGAGCAAGGTGGGATATTGGCAACACCGACAAAAACAAAAAGCAAAAATGTAAACAAACCCAATATTTATAAAAAATAAGGGGTTAAAATTTACAAAACGGGGAGCCCTCTAGTTCCAGAACTTTCGTCCTGGCTACTAAAGGGAACTACACCACGTTGAAGACGAGGATTGCCGCTATCTTCCTATCCCAGAATGGGGTCGGTGAGATATCGGCAACACACAAAATAAAAATCACAAAAGTACACAAAAACCAAGCAACAAAAAACCAACCGCAAATAGAAAAAACCGAAAAACAAGCAAGTGTCAAATGTTAGAGAAGAATCGAAGTCAGATATGGATAGCCAAAAAAATGTAATATTTGGGAACCGAAAACTGCGAAAAACCTCCAACAAACACCCGAGAAACGAACTCAACCTAACCTAACCTAACCTAACCTAACCTAACCTAACCTAACCTAACCTAACCTAACCTAACCTAACCTAACCTAACCTAACCTAACCTAACCTAACCTAACCTAACCTAACCTAACCTAACCTAACCTAACCTAACCTAACCTAACCTAACCTAACCTAACCTAACCTAACCTAACCTAACCTAACCTAACCTAACCTAACCTAACCTAACCTAACCTAACCTAACCTAACCTAACCTAACCTAACCTAACCTAACCTAACCTAACCTAACCTAACCTAACCTAACCTAACCTAACCTAACCTAACCTAACCTAACCTAACCTAACCTAACCTAACCTAACCTAACCTAACCTAACCTAACCTAACCTAACCTAACCTAACCTAACCTAACCTAACCTAACCTAACCTAACCTAACCTTTTTTTTTTTTTTTTTTTTTTTTTTTTGATGACGAAGTGGAAATGCATTTACGCATCCCCCCGATGGCCTAAGGATGACCGTGCAATGGGGGGTATAACGGACTCTCACCTAAGCGAACTACCGTTTAAAACCACTCCGGCGTAACCCTCCTGGCTGGTTAACGGAGACGCCGCGGTACCGCCGAAGCATTGCCCGCTGGGCGCCTCCCAGCCCGCTCCGAAGAGCACACCGCCAAAGGAGGAGACGACTGCGTACGCACACAGCGATCTCCCCAAGCTGGGGGAGCCGTGCAATGTGGGCCCTTCACCCACGTGGCTCCCCATGAAGTTCAGGCGATCAGCAAAAGCTGGGTTCGCCTTCCCTTCACAGCCTGCATGGAGTGTAGGGTGTTTTCCGGCAGGCTATTCCCCCCAGTCGCAGTGACCGGGGTAAGTCCACGTTCCTTCAAACACCCACACTACACCTGTCTCAGGTCTAAAATGTCCTCTGAAAACAGAGGTCACTAGACCCGAGACTCACGTCTGGGCGAACCAGGGTCGCTTTCCGGGAACGGGATACGGGGACACCTACCCGAGCTCCGTCCCTTCAAACTCCCCCTCGTCGCCCCCCTCATGTGCGCTCTTTTGGGGAGTATTTGGTTCCCCGGGCCCGCGCTGGCCCTGGAAAGTGGATATCCCGCCACTGGTTCGGTGGAAAAGGGGGGAAGGATGGGAGCTGGGAAGGAATGGGAAATCGGGAAGGTGGGAATGGGATAGGGACGTGCCGCTCTTAGTCTGGCCCCTCACCCCGAGCCTTTCCGGTATGGGTAGCCCTGTCCGGTATAGCCACGGGGATCATAGAGACACGCAAGCCCCCCCACCACGGCAAGGTGGCAGCACAATCGGGGGGGAACCTAACCTAACCTAACCTAACCTAACCTAACCTAACCTAACCTAACCTAACCTAACCTAACCTAACCTAACCTAACCTAACCTAACCTAACCTAACCTAACCTAACCTAACCTAACCTAACCTAACCTAACCTAACCTAACCTAACCTAACCTAACCTAACCTAACCTAACCTAACCTAACCTAACCTAACCTAACCTAACCTAACCTAACCTAACCTAACCTAACCTAACCTAACCTAACCTAACCTAACCTAACCTAACCTAACCTAACCTAACCTAACCTAACCTAACCTAACCTAACCTAACCTAACCTAACCTAACCTAACCTAACCTAACCTAACCTAACCTAACCTAACCTAACCTAACCTAACCTTTTTTTTTTTTTTTTTTTTTTTTTTTTTTTTTTTTTTTGATGACGAAGTGGAAATGCATTTACGCATCCCCCCGATGGCCTAAGGATGACCGTGCAATGGGGGGTATAACGGACTCTCACCTAAGCGAACTACCGTTTAAAACCACTCCGGCGTAACCCTCCTGGCTGGTTAACGGAGACGCCGCGGTACCGCCAAAGCATTGCCCGCTGGGCGCCTCCCAGCCCGCTCCGAAGAGCACACCGCCAAAGGAGGAGACGACTGCGTACGCACACAGCGATCTCCCCAAGCTGGGGGAGCCGTGCAATGTGGGCCCTTCACCCACGTGGCTCCCCATGAAGTTCAGGCGATCAGCAAAAGCTGGGTTCGCCTTCCCTTCACAGCCTGCATGGAGTGTAGGGTGTTTTCCGGCAGGCTATTCCCCCCAGTCGCAGTGACCGGGGTAAGTCCACGTTCCTTCAAACACCCACACTACACCTGTCTCAGGTCTAAAATGTCCTCTGAAAACAGAGGTCACTAGACCCGAGACTCACGTCTGGGCGAACCAGGGTCGCTTTCCGGGAACGGGATACGGGGACACCAACCCGAGCTCCGTCCCTTCAAACTCCCCTTCGTCGCCCCCCTCATGTGCGCTCTTTTGGGGAGTATTTGGTTCCCCGGGCCCGCGCTGGCCCTGGAAAGTGGATATCCCGCCACTGGTTCGGTGGAAAAGGGGGGAAGGATGGGAGCTGGGAAGGAATGGGAAATCGGGAAGGTGGGAATGGGATAGGGACGTGCCGCTCTTAGTCTGGCCCCTCACCCCGAGCCTTTCCGGTATGGGTAGCCCTGTCCGGTATAGCCACGGGGATCATAGAGACACGCAAGCCCCCCCACCACGGCAAGGTGGCAGCACAATCGGGGGGGAACCTAACCTAACCTAACCTAACCTAACCTAACCTAACCTAACCTAACCTAACCTAACCTAACCTAACCTAACCTAACCTAACCTAACCTAACCTAACCTAACCTAACCTAACCTAACCTAACCTAACCTAACCTAACCTAACCTAACCTAACCTAACCTAACCTAACCTAACCTAACCTAACCTAACCTAACCTAACCTAACCTAACCTAACCTAACCTAACCTAACCTAACCTAACCTAACCTAACCTAACCTAACCTAACCTAACCTAACCTAACCTAACCTAACCTAACCTAACCTAACCTAACCTAACCTAACCTAACCTAACCTAACCTAACCTAACCTAACCTAACCTAACCTAACCTAACCTAACCTAACCTAACCTAACCTAACCTAACCTAACCTAACCTAACCTAACCTAACCTAACCTAACCTAACCTAACCTAACCTAACCTAACCTAACCTAACCTAACCTAACCTAACCTAACCTAACCTAACCTAACCTAACCTAACCTAACCTAACCTAACCTAACCTAACCTAACCTAACCTAACCTAACCTAACCTAACCTAACCTAACCTAACCTAACCTAACCTAACCTAACCTAACCTAACCTAACCTAACCTAACCTAACCTAACCTAACCTAACCTAACCTAACCTAACCTAACCTAACCTAACCTAACCTAACCTAACCTAACCTAACCTAACCTAACCTAACCTAACCTAACCTAACCTAACCTAACCTAACCTAACCTAACCTAACCTAACCTAACCTAACCTAACCTAACCTAACCTAACCTAACCTAACCTAACCTAACCTAACCTAACCTAACCTAACCTAACCTAACCTAACCTAACCTAACCTAACCTAACCTAACCTAACCTAACCTAACCTAACCTAACCTAACCTAACCTAACCTAACCTAACCTAACCTAACCTAACCTAACCTAACCTAACCTAACCTAACCTAACCTAACCTAACCTAACCTAACCTAACCTAACCTAACCTAACCTAACCTAACCTAACCTAACCTAACCTAACCTAACCTAACCTAACCTAACCTAACCTAACCTAACCTAACCTAACCTAACCTAACCTAACCTAACCTAACCTAACCTAACCTAACCTAACCTAACCTAACCTAACCTAACCTAACCTTTTTTTTTTTTTTTTTTTTTTTTTTTTTTTTGATGACGAAGTGGAAATGCATTTACGCATCCCCCCGATGGCCTAAGGATGACCGTGCAATGGGGGGTATAACGGACTCTCACCTAAGCGAACTACCGTTTAAAACCACTCCGGCGTAACCCTCCTGGCTGGTTAACGGAGACGCCGCGGTACCGCCGAAGCATTGCCCGCTGGGCGCCTCCCAGCCCGCTCCGAAGAGCACACCGCCAAAGGAGGAGACGACTGCGTACGCACACAGCGATCTCCCCAAGCTGGGGGAGCCGTGCAATGTGGGCCCTTCACCCACGTGGCTCCCCATGAAGTTCAGGCGATCAGCAAAAGCTGGGTTCGCCTTCCCTTCACAGCCTGCATGGAGTGTAGGGTGTTTTCCGGCAGGCTATTCCCCCCAGTCGCAGTGACCGGGGTAAGTCCACGTTCCTTCAAACACCCACACTACACCTGTCTCAGGTCTAAAATGTCCTCTGAAAACAGAGGTCACTAGACCCGAGACTCACGTCTGGGCGAACCAGGGTCGCTTTCCGGGAACGGGATACGGGGACACCTACCCGAGCTCCGTCCCTTCAAACTCCCCCTCGTCGCCCCCCTCATGTGCGCTCTTTTGGGGAGTATTTGGTTCCCCGGGCCCGCGCTGGCCCTGGAAAGTGGATATCCCGCCACTGGTTCGGTGGAAAAGGGGGGAAGGATGGGAGCTGGGAAGGAATGGGAAATCGGGAAGGTGGGAATGGGATAGGGACGTGCCGCTCTTAGTCTGGCCCCTCACCCCGAGCCTTTCCGGTATGGGTAGCCCTGTCCGGTATAGCCACGGGGATCATAGAGACACGCAAGCCCCCCCACCACGGCAAGGTGGCAGCACAATCGGGGGGGAACCTAACCTAACCTAACCTAACCTAACCTAACCTAACCTAACCTAACCTTTTTTTTTTTTTTTTTTTTTTTTTTTGACAGGGTGGAAAATGCGTTACGCATGCCCCCCACCATGGGAGTGGCGGGGGGGTATGTGGGACTCACCCCTATGCGCCCCCCCTCTCAGAGCGAGAGGGGGGAGGAGCGTTACCCACTAAAAACCACCCTGGCGTACCCTCATGCCGGTTAGGCAAGGCGCCGTGGTACCGCCGAGGCACTGCCCACGACGCCTTCCGGCAGCCCCAGCCAAACACCGCTGGGGCTACCCGCGCCAAAGGAGAGGGAGGCCGAGCACGCGTGGCCTCCCTCCCAGACCGCCAAGTGGCTATCACCTACGGCGGGAAGGGGACTCCCATCCCCCGCCCGCAGCCACTAAGGATTGAGGCGGGCGGCAAAACGCCTGCGCCTCAATCCCCGCCGTCTGCGCCGGAGCGGGTGCGCGAGAGGAGACTCTTCGCGCTCCCGCTCCGCAGTCTCCTTCTGCGAGATGACACACTCGCAGAAGGAGACCACAGCCCTCCAGGACCTGTCGCTGCACAGCATTGCGGACACAACGCTGTGCAGGGAGAGGTCCCACTGCCCGATGGCCAGTGCCATACTGCAGCGCTCCGCACTCCAACGGTCGCACACCGCGAGGGTGTGCTGAGCCGTGTCGTCCGGATCGCCGCAGTGATGGCACTGCGGGCCGGGCTCCCTCCCAATTTTGTGCAGGTAGTGACCGAAGCACCCATGTCCGGTCAGTACCTGCACAAGCCGGTACGACGTAGCGCCGACTGCCCTCCCCAACCAGGTGTCAAACGACGGGAGGATCGCCCCTATGGTCCGAGTTCCATAGGGAGCGTCCTCCAGGTGCGCTTTCCACCTGTCCCGCAGTCGACGCTCCGTCATCCGGCGCGTCTCCTCTACCTCCTCAGGGTCCGGGCGCTCACCCCGCGCCCGGGCCCTGGACCTAACAGCGTAGGTCTCAGCCTGCACCTCCGCATCGAGCTCCCACGGCGGGGTGCAGGCGAGGAGGCAAGCCGCGGCGTGGGCCACCGTGACGTAGGCCCTCACAATACGGAGGGCCACCACCCGCTGCGGCCTCTGTAGCAGGGCCCGGTTGCGGGCGGACAGCTTGTCCGCCCATATGGGGGCCCCGTACAGAGCCATGCTCCTCGTGACGCCGGCGTACAACCGGCGGCACAAGGAGCCAGGCCCACCCACGTTCGGCAGAAGCCGCCCCAGCGCCGACGCGGCGCCCACGATTCGGGGAGCAAGTTGGGAGAAATGCTCCCCGAAGTCCCACTTCCGGTCCAGAACAAGCCCCAAGTATTTGATATGGGGCTTTAGTTGGACCGGTTCCCCCCCCAGCGTGAGCGCCGCGCCCGCGCGCAGCCTCCACCCCCTCCCCCGCCCCCCGAAGACTATCGCCTCAGTCTTCGGGAGGGCCACCTTCAGGCCGAGCTGACTGATCCGGTAAATCATCAGCTCGGCCGCCGCTTCCGCCCGGCAGAGCACCTCTCTCGCCTCGGTCCCACGCACGGCCACCATTGTGTCATCTGCATAGCAGATGGTGGCCGTCCGTGGGAGCACCACCCCCCTGATGGCCCAATCGTACCCCAGGTTCCATAAGAGTGGACCGAGCACGGAACCCTGGGGCACACCACAGGCCATCCCCGTCGACCCCCGCCGACCGTCCGCCCGCTCGTAGAGCACTACCCTCTCGGTGAGGTAGTGCTCTACGACCCGCCGCAGGTAGGGAGGCACCTCGTGATATCGAAGCGCCTCCCTTATCACCCCATAGGGGAGGGTACCAAACGCGTTGGCGATGTCGAGCGACACCGCCACCACACCCTCCCCTCTGCTCGACGCGTGCTCGCAGAAGTCCCTTAGGGACTTCAACGCGTCGAGCGTGGACCGCCCTTCACGGAACCCGAACTGTCGCTCCGACAAGTCCGGGCCGGCGGTCCCTAGGTGCTGCTGGATCCGGGAGGCCAGGATTCTCTCAAAGATCTTCCCAGCCTCATCCAGCAGCACGATGGGGCGATACGCGGACGGACTGTCCGGGGGTCGACCCTCCTTCCGCAGGAGGCACAACCTCCCCTCCTTCCACACTCTCGGGAACCGTCCCTCCCTCAGGCAATCGTCCATGATCTGCCTGAGTCGGTTCCCGAGGTGTTTTAGGGCGATGGGGAGTACCCGACCTGGTACTCCATCGGGCCCCGGGGCTTTCTTGCAGCCCCGGAGCCGGTCCACCGCCCTCTCGAACTCGTCGTCGCTTACCGGCGCGACGACGAGTTCGGTCGGGTCCTCCAAGTCCCCCGGTGGCTCGGTCATCACCGGGGGAGTTATCGAGGGGGCTGGCGGAAACAGCCCCTCGATGACCCTCCTGAGGAGGGGGGGCTCCAGGGAGTCCATGGGGGGGGCGGTACGCATTTTGTTGCGTACCACCCTATACGGCCGCCCCCACGGATCCCGGTCCAGCGTGGCCAGGAACGAGGCGTGCGCCTCGTCCTTGGCCTTGGCTATGCCCAGCTGGAGGGCCCCCTTGGCGACTTTGAGGGCCCTGTAGAGCCCCTCTTCCTCCTCCGCCGTGTGCCGCCTGCGCCTACAGTGCTGGTAGGCGCGGCGGGCACAGTTGCTGGTGGTCCGCATGGCCGAAATTTCAGCGGACCACCAGTACACCCTCCTCCGGGAGAAGAGGCGCCGCGCCCGGGGCATAGACGCTCCGCACACAGCCTGTAGTGCGGAGCGAAACCGGCGCGCCCTCTCCTCCACTCCCGAGGCGGCGGGTGGGGCGGCACACCAGGCCTCCACCATCGCCGCCTCGTCCGCCCTGGCCCTGTCCAGATGGGACAGGGACCACTTGGGGAACTCCTCCCCACTCCCTCCTCCTCCTCCTCCTCCCCCCCCCCTCGGGACGGGTGGCGGCTGCCCCCCTCTGGAGACCCTCAGCCTGATATACAGGTGGTCTGAGAGGGTCTCCACGTCCTCCAGGACGCGCCAGTCGGTGAGGCGTGCGGCAATGGCAGGGGTCGCGAACGTTATGTCCACGATGGACCCCCCCTGCCGCCGCACGCACGTGTTGGCGCAGCCCTGGTTAAGGACCACCAGGCCCGATGCCGCCACCCAGTCCCGCAACGCCGCCCCGCGCGCGTCCGTTACGGGGGAACCCCACGCAGCACTCTTGGCGTTGAGGTCCCCCAGGACCACTGTTTGGCGCGGGGCCACCCTCCTCAACACCCCCCCAAGGACCCCCAGGTAGGCCTCGAAGTCCGCCAGCGAACTGTTGGGGGAGAAGTACACCGCCAATAGGGCGGTGTCGTTCCCCCATTTGGCCGCCGCGAACCCCAGGCCCGTCTCGAGGCCTACCAGGGGGGGACCGTCGCCGACCGCCGGAACCACTACGGCAACCCTACTGTCCGTTGACCCTACCCAGTTGGGTAGGGGCGGGACAAAGTAGGGTTCCGCAACCACCGCCACATCTATCGACCACTCCGCCATGGTCTGCATGAGCAGATCCTGTGCTCTGGCGGAGTGGTTGATGTTGGCCTGCAGGAACTCTAAATGCCGGTGTGCTGGCATTTAGAGTTCCATGCTGGTTCCCTCAGCGGCCCGGTCGGCGACATTCGTCGGGGGGGCGTTTCCACTTTGACCTGCTGGTGCCGCTGGGCGGGGACGCTGGGGCCTAGCGTCCCGGCCCTTGGTTTCCGGGGGGAAGCAACTCCTCCCCCCGAGGTGGTGGTCGGCCGGGAGTTTGGCCTGGGCGCAGACCGCACACCAGGGCTTCTCCCAGCACTCAACCATCGAGTGCCCCTTCTTAGAGCACCGGAAGCAACAGTTGGTCCGGTCCTCTTTGGAGGGGCACAGCTCCCGCGCATGGCCGACACCAAAGCACCTGAAACACCGCATTGGTGTCGGCCCTACTGCAGAGACCCTGGCGGAGGCCCATCCCACCAGGATCCTGCCTGCCTTCTTCAGGGCCAACGCGGCCGTAACGGGGCACTGGATTAGGCAAGATCCAGTGCCGTCGTAGAGGGCACGCACGGCCCCCACTCGCACCTGGGCCGCCTGGCAGCCCCCCACGGCTGCCACTGCCTGCGCCACCGATTCCTTACTTGCCGACTCATCAAGGCCGGCAATCTGGACGCCGGCCATTTTAACAGGCCGGCTGACATCGGCGACGTCGCCCACCAGGGCCTGCAGCCTGGCGGCCAGGGTGTCCGCCCGTGCATGGCCGTCCTCCCCGGGGACCTCTATGACCCGGGACCCGGTCATAGAGGTCCTAACCCTTACATGCTCCAGGCCGACCTCCCTTAGGCTAAGGCCGTTTATGGCCTTAGCCATGGTGGCCTGGAGGGTGGTGGTGGCATCTTTTTTAAGCGTCACCACCACAGCCGCCGTTTTAGGGACGGCCAACTTGGCCGGACGCGCGGCCGCCGCCTTCCTCCCTTCAAGGGAATTCCTGCTGGGGGGAGGGGGGGAGGCCTTAGCCTTCTTCTTCCCCTTCCCTTTCCTCCTAACCACCTCCGACCACGTCACGTTCGCGGGCGGAGGCGGTGCTTCGCCCGATGGGCCGGGTCCACCCTCCGAGGGCCGGGTGGCTCTCGGGGCCGGGGCGGTTTTGGCCGCCTTGGCGGGCTTCTGGGGGCGGCTAGGAGGGGCGGGGGTCGGGCCTGCCGCCTTCTTGGCCGGTTTTACTTTGGCCCGGCCATCGCCGAGCCTGGCCCTGGCCTCCGGCTCCGGGGCAGGGGCCCTAACCTGGGCCGGGGGCGGCGGAGCGGCCCTAACGGCCCTATCAGCCCTTGGGGCTTCCGGGGCGGCGGCAGCGGCGGCAGCGGCGGCAGCGGCGGCCCTCCTCTCGTGGGCAAGCGGGGGACGGAGGATCGGCTCCGCCGGGAGGCGCCTGTTCACCTCCTCAATCCGGTCGTTAATCATACGACCGAGGCTCAGGAAGAGATCCCGCTTCATCTCTTCGATGGCCTCGGTCAATTCTGCCGTCCCGAACTGAAGAGGGGCCGGAGCAGGAGCCGCCAGGATCTCGCGCTCGCTAAAGGCGGTGCGGAGCGCCTTCAGCTCCGCCGTATTGAGCGCGAGCTCCTCCCTCATTCTCTTGTTGTCCGCCTTTAGACGGCGGACCTCCTCGCTCTCGGACCGGGCCGCCTCCGCCTCGTCCATCGACCCGAGGATCGTTTGGCAGGCCCGGTACATGCGGCCTTTCACCTCCCCTTTTAGGTTGCTGGACACCCTGGCCGCCTCCAGGATGTCCTTAGCCGCCTTGCGGGCCGCGTCTAGTGGGTCTGCCTCCTCCTGACCCTCAACCTCCATCACAACAGGGGAGCGCGAGCCCGAACAGGAGCGTCGGTCATCACCGACGCTCGCCTTTCCCCCCCTCCCCCCCTTCGCCCCCTTGGGGCGGAGCTCTGGGAAGTCCCTCCGGTACTGGACTACGGCGTTGGCCTCGGCCTCCAGCCCCTCCTCGAAGTGAGGCTCGAGGAGGTACTGCCTTGCCCTCGCCCTTGCCGCGTCCAGTCCCGCATACGCCCCCTTGGGCATGCCCCTCCTCGCGGTGTTCACCTTTGTGGGGACCACCACCTCAACCTCCCCTGTCTCCTCTAGAGCCCTCTTAGTGGGCTGGGGGGCGCCCTCGTCCACTTCGACGAACTCCGAGTCATCCACCTCCGACTCCGAACTGGAGTCGGAGATAACTCCCCCCCCCCTCGGTAAAATCCTCCTATTTCTCGTAGGCGAGGCCATAGTGGCCCCCCCTACCCTCCCCCCGAAAACGGCCGAAATCCAACCGCTAGGACCAGAGTTAGCCAGAAACCTAACTAAAACTGGTCAAGTGCGAGTCGGATTTCGACTTTTCTATACAAAAGTGCAAAAAGCGCCTGAAATTTTCCAATAGCAATATTGGGAAATTTCAGTCCGCAATTTGACCCACTTCCCGGAGGCGCAGCGAAGCGGGAAAAATACCAAAAAATAGGGCGCAATTGCCCCCTTCTTTCTGTATCAGAAAATTGGGCAAAAGGTTTATGAGTTCAAAGTTTTGAACTTTACAAGTTTAGGAAGACCCCTTAAGTTTGTAAAGTCAAAACTCTTACCTACCCTGGTACCTTGTACCAACAATAACTTTCGACCAGTTAGTCAAAAAGTTACCAAACAAACACCACGATTTAAACAATTAAACAAGCTACCCCCCCTTAAAGTTTAATTTAGGTGCGAGAAGCGCAACCTATTTTAAAACTTTGTGAAAGTGAAAAAGTCCGGCAAGTATTTTTGAAAAATTCGAGCATAAAACTCGACTTTTTCAAAAATAAATTTCTCGTGACTTTTCTACTAAAGCCCACACAACAAACAACACCACACGAAGCGGGACCGTTGCCGCTACCCCCGCTTAAAATTTGGGCAAGATGGGATATTGGCAACACCGACTAAATTAAAAAGTAAAAATGTAAACAAACCCTCTATTTACGAAAAAACAAAGGGTTAAAATTTACAAAACGGGGAGCCCTCTAGCTCCAGAACTTTCGTTCTGGCTACTTGAGGGAACTTCACCACGTGCAAGACAAGGATTGCCGCTACCTTCCTACCCCAAAATGGGGTCGGTCCGATATCGGCAACAACAAAAATTGACAAAAAAGACACAAAACCGAGCAAACAAAAACCAACCGCAAAACGAAAAATCCAAAAAACAAGCCAAGGTCACAGGTTAGGAAGGAATCAAAAGCAGTTATGGGAGCAGAAAAAAATGTAAGATCTGAGAGCCGAAAACCACGAAAAACCTTCCAGTAACACCCGAGAAACGAACTCAACCTAACCTAACCTAACCTAACCTAACCTAACCTAACCTAACCTAACCTAACCTAACCTAACCTAACCTAACCTAACCTAACCTAACCTAACCTAACCTAACCTAACCTAACCTAACCTAACCTAACCTAACCTAACCTAACCTAACCTAACCTAACCTAACCTAACCTAACCTAACCTAACCTAACCTAACCTAACCTAACCTAACCTAACCTAACCTAACCTAACCTAACCTAACCTAACCTAACCTAACCTAACCTAACCTAACCTAACCTAACCTAACCTAACCTAACCTAACCTAACCTAACCTAACCTAACCTAACCTAACCTAACCTAACCTAACCTAACCTAACCTAACCTAACCTAACCTAACCTAACCTAACCTAACCTAACCTAACCTAACCTAACCTAACCTAACCTAACCTAACCTAACCTAACCTAACCTAACCTAACCTAACCTAACCTAACCTAACCTAACCTAACCTAACCTAACCTAACCTAACCTAACCTAACCTAACCTAACCTAACCTAACCTAACCTAACCTAACCTAACCTAACCTAACCTAACCTAACCTAACCTAACCTAACCTAACCTAACCTAACCTAACCTAACCTAACCTAACCTAACCTAACCTAACCTAACCTAACCTAACCTAACCTAACCTAACCTAACCTAACCTAACCTAACCTAACCTAACCTAACCTAACCTAACCTAACCTAACCTAACCTAACCTAACCTAACCTAACCTAACCTAACCTAACCTTTTTTTTTTTTTTTTTTTTTTTTTTTTTTTTTTTTTTTTTTTTTTGGTGACGGAGTGGAAATGCATTTACGCATCCCCCCGATGGCCTAAGGATGACCGTGCAATGGGGGGTATAACGGACTCTCACCTAAGCGAACTACCGTTTAAAACCACTCCGGCGTAACCCTCCTGGCTGGTTAACGGAGACGCCGCGGTACCGCCAAAGCATTGCCCGCTGGGCGCCTCCCAGCCCGCTCCGAAGAGCACACCGCCAAAGGAGGAGACGACTGCGTACGCACACAGCGATCTCCCCAAGCTGGGGGAGCCGTGCAATGTGGGCCCTTCACCCACGTGGCTCCCCATGAAGTTCAGGCGATCAGCAGAAGCTGGGTTCGCCTTCCCTTCACAGCCTGCATGGAGTGTAGGGTGTTTTCCGGCAGGCTATTCCCCCCAGTCGCAGTGACCGGGGTAAGTCCACGTTCCTTCAAACACCCACACTACACCTGTCTCAGGTCTAAAATGTCCTCTGAAAACAGAGGTCACTAGACCCGAGACTCACGTCTGAGCGAACCAGGGTCGCTTTCCGGGAACGGGATACGGGGACACCTACCCGAGCTCCGTCCCTTCAAACTCCCCCTCGTCGCCCCCCTCATGTGCGCTCTTTTGGGGAGTATTTGGTTCCCCGGGCCCGCGCTGGCCCTGGAAAGTGGATATCCCGCCACTGGTTCGGTGAACCTAACCTAACCTAACCTAACCTAACCTAACCTAACCTAACCTAACCTAACCTAACCTAACCTAACCTAACCTAACCTAACCTAACCTAACCTAACCTTTTTTTTTTTTTTTTTTTTTTTTTTTTTTTTTTTTTTTTTTTTTTTTGACAGGGTGGAAAATGCGTTACGCACTTCCCCTACCATGGGAGTGGTTGGGGGGTATGTAGGACTCACCCCGTCATCCCCCCCCTCAGAGCGAAAGGGAGGAGAGGAGTGTTACCCACTAAAAACCACCCTGGCGTGCCCTCTCGTCGGTGTCGAGGACGCCATGGTACCCGCCTAAGCATTGCTCCACGGCGCCCTCCCGACATAATTACCCGCAAGATGGAAGGAGAGGCCGAACACGCTTGGCCCCTCCCCCAGTCTAACCCATGGCTAGCCTACGGCAGATGAGGGACTCCCATCCTTCACCCGCAGCCATAAAGGGGTTAGGGCAGCAGCACCCGCCGCCACCCCGACCCCCGCCGCCCATGTTGGAGCGGGAGCGCGAACCTTCCGCGCCCCCGCCCCATGGCCCCGATCTGCAAGGTAATGTTCTCGCAGAACGGGGCCACCATCCTTCGGGACCCCTCGCTGTACGGCACCCCAAAAACAGTACCGCCCAGGAAGAGTCCCGCAGCCATTGCCACAACGCCGCGGCCCGAACTCCGACAACTGCCCACCCCGAGGGCGGCCCAGCCGCATCGTCCAGATCGCTGCGTCGCAGCTCAGGCTTCCACCGAAACCGGGACCCGTCACTGCACAGCACCCCAAAAGCAGCGCCGCACAGGAAGAGCCCCGCAGCCATCACCGCAGCACCGTGTCCCAGACTACGGTCTGCCCACCCCGAGGGCGGCACAGCCGTGTCGTCCGGATTGTAGCACCACGGTTCTGGCATCACCAAAGCCGGGACCCGTCACTGCGCAGCACCCCAAAAACAGCGCCGCGCAGGAAGAGATCGGCAGCCGTTGCCACAGTGCCGTGTCCCGGACTACGTCTGCCCACCCCGAGGGCGGCTCAGCCGTGTCGTCCAGATTGTTGCACCGCAGCTCGGGCTTCCTCCGAAATCGGGGCAGGAGCGCGGGGAGACCATCCCTCCCACACCCCCACCCCGCCACTGGGGCTCATCGCTGCGCAACACCCCAAGAACAGCGCCGCACAGGAAGAGCCCCGCAGCCATCACCGCAGCACCATGTCCCAGACTACGGTCTGCCCACCCCGAGGGCGGCACAGCCGTGTCGTCCGGATTGTAGCACCACGGTTCAAGCTACCAACAAAACCAGGACCCGTCACTGCACAGCACCCCAAAAACAGCACCGCACAGGAAGAGCCCCGCAGCCATCACCGCAGCACCATGTCCCAGACTACGGTCTGCCCACCCCGAGGGCGGCACAGCCGTGTCGTCCGGATTGTAGCACCACGGTTCTGGCACCACCAAAGCCGAGACCCGTCACTGCGCAGCACCCCAAAAACAGCGCCGCGCAGGAAGAGATCGGCAGCCGTTGCCACAGTGCCGTGTCCCGGACTACGTCTGCCCACCCCGAGGGCGGCTCAGCCGTGTCGTCCAGATTGTTGCACCGCGGCTCGGGCTTCCTCCGAAATCGGGGCAGGAGCGCGGGGAGACCATCTCTCCCACACCCCCACCCCGCCACTGGGGCTCATCGCTGCGCAACACCCCAAAAACAGCGCCGCACAGGAAGAGCCCCGTAGCCCTCACCGCAATGCCATGTCCCAGACCACGACTGCCCACCCCGCGGGCGGCACAGCCGCGTCGTCCGGATTGTAGCACCACGGTTCGGGCCACCACTAAAGCCGGGACCCGTCTCTGCACAGCACCCCAAAAACAGCGCCGCGCAGGAGGAGACCCGCAACCATTGCCACAACGCCGCGGCCCGAACTCCGACGACTGCCCACCCCGAGGGCGGCCCAGCCGCATCGTCCAGATCGCTGCGCCGCAGCTCAGGCTTCCACTGAGACCGGAGCAGGAGCGCGGGGAGACTATCTCTCCCACACCCCCACCCCGCCACTGGGGCTCATCGCTGCGCAACACCCCAAAAACAGCGCCGCACAGGAAGAGCCCCGCAGCCATCACCGCAGCACCATGTCCCAGACTACGGTCTGCCCACCCCGAGGGCGGCACAGCCGTGTCGTCCGGATTGTAGCACCACGGTTCAAGCTAACAACAAAACCGAGACCCGTCACTGCACAGCACCCCAAAAACAGCGCCGCACAGGAAGAGCCCCGCAGCCATCACCGCAGCACCATGTCCCAGACTACGGTCTGCCCACCCCGAGGGCGGCACAGCCGTGTCGTCCGGATTGTAGCACCACGGTTCAAGCTACCAACAAAACCGGGACCCGTCACTGCACAGCACCCCAAAAACAGCACCGCACAGGAAGAGACCCGTAGCCATTGCCACAGCGCCGTGTCCCGGACTACGTCTGCCCACCCCGAGGGCGGCCCAGCCGTGTCGTCCAGATTGTTGCACCGCAGCTCAGGCTTCCCTCCGAAACCGGAGCAGGAGCGCGGGGAGACCATCTCTCCCGCACCCCCACCCCGCCACCGGGGCTCGTAGCTGTGCAACACCCCAAAAACAGCGCCGCACAGGAAGAGCCCCGTAGCCCTCACCGCAATGCCACGCCCCAGACCACGACTGCCCACCCCAAGGGCGGCACAGCCACGTCGTCCGGATTGTAGCACCACGGTTCGGGCCACCACTAAAGCCGGGGCCCGTCTCTGCACAGCACCCCAAAAACAGCGCCGCGCAGGAGGAGACCCGCAACCATTGCCACAACGCCGCGGCCCGAACTCCGACGACTGCCCACCCCGAGGGCGGCCCAGCCGCATCGTCCAGATCGCTGCGCCGCAGCTCAGGCTTCCACTGAGACCGGAGCAGGAGCGCGGGGAGACCATCTCTCCCACACCCCCACCCCGCCACTGGGGCTCATCGTTGCACAACACCCCAAAAACAGCGCCGCACAGGAAGAGCCCCGCAGCCATCACCGCAGCACCATGTCCCAGACCACGGTCTGCCCACCCCGAGGGCGGCACAGCCGTGTCGTCCGGATTGTAGCACCACGGTTCAAGCTACCAACAAAACCGGGACCCGTCACTGCACAGCGCCCCAAAAACAGCACCGCACAGGAAGAGACCCGTAGCCATTGCCACAGTGCCGTGTCCCGGACTACGTCTGCCCACCCCGAGGGCGGCTCAGCCGTGTCGTCCAGATTGTTGCACCGCAGCTCAGGCTTCCCACCGAAACCGGAGCAGGAGCGCGGGGAGACCATCCCCCCCGCACCCCCACCCCGCCACCGGGGCTCGTTGCTGCGCAACACCCCAAAAACAGCGCCGCACAGGAAGAGCCCCATAGCCCTCACCGCAATGCCATGCCCCAGACCACGACTGCCCACCCCGAGGGCGGCACAGCCGCGTCGTCCAGATTGTAGCACCACGGTTTGGGCTACCACTGAAACCGGAGCAGGAGCGCGGGGGAGACCAACCCTCCCGCACCCCCACCCCGCCACCAGGGACCATTGCTGCGCAACACCCCAAAAACAGTGCCGCGCAACTAAACCAAACCACCACAAACCAAAAATGTTATGTATTACTATACACAAGGATAACCATCATATATGTCTATACCCAGGGAGCACCCCGGCAGAATAAACACACATGACTTACCACATAAACCTCCGGAATAACTCCGTTACGGCCTATGCAGCACGAATCCTGTATCCAACCAAAAATATTATGCATGACTATACCCACGGATAAACGTCATATATGTCTATACCCAGGGAGCACCCCGGTAGGATAAACATACATGACTTACCGCATAAACCTCCGGAATAGCTCCGTTACGGCATATACAGTATAAATCCTGCCACTAAACCAAAATATTGTGCATGACTATACCCATGGATAAGCGTCATATATGTCTATGCCCTGGGAGCACCCCGGCAGGATAAACATACATCACTTACCGCATAAACCTCCGGAATAGCTCCGTTACGGCATATACAGTATAAATCCTGCCACCAAACCAAAATATCATGCATGATTATGGCCACGGATAAGCATCATATATATCTATACCCAGGGAGCACCCTGGCAGGATAAACATACATGACCCACCGCATAAACCTCCGGAATAGCTCCGTTACGGCATATACAGTATAAATCCTGTCACCAAACCAAAGTATCATGCATGACTATGCCCACGGATAAGCATCATATATGTCTATACCCAGGGAGTACCCTGGCAGGATAAACATACATGACCCACCGCATAAACCTCCGGAATAGCTCCGTTACGGCATATACAGTATAAATCCTGTCACCAAACCAAAGTATCATGCATGACTATGCCCACGGATAAACATCATATATGTCTATACCCAGGGAGTACCCTGGCAGGATAAACATACATGACTCACCGCATAAACCTCCGGAATAGCTCCGTTACGGCATATACAGTATAAATCCTGTCACCAAACCAAAGTATCATGCATGACTATGCCCACGGATAAACATCATATATGTCTATACCCAGGGAGTACCCTGGCAGGATAAACATACATGACTCACCGCATAAACCTCCGGAATAGCTCCGTTACGGCATATACAGTATAAATCCTGCCTCCAAACCAAAATATTATGTACGACTATACCCAAGGATAAACATCATATATGTCCATACCCATGGAGCACCCAGGCAGGATAAACATATATAACTTATCGCATAAACCTTTGAAATAACTACGTTACGGCATATACAGTATAAGTCCTGCCACCACGACTACACCCAAGGATAACATCATACACGTCCACACCCAGGGAAACCCCGGCAGGATACACATACATAACTTACCGCATAAACCTCCGGAATAATTCCGTTATGGCATATACAGTACACATCCCATCACCAAGCCAGAATGTTATGCATGACTACACTTACACACAAACATCATACATAATATACGTCCCAGCTTAACTATTAATACATATATCATATATGTCCATACTTAATGATTACGTAGAGTGCCATGCTCATGTAGGAGTTACAAAATCCCAAATCAAGTCGCGGACGGTCGGACGAACGAAAAACAGACGGATATAATACCTAACCTAGTAACCCGCCTAGTAGTTACGCAAGTATTAAGAAACTTAAATATGCTATAATTAATTAATTAATAGGGCTAGAAAGCTGAAATTTGTGTCGAAGCTATTTTTTAGGCGCTAACTACCCTAAGCAAAAAGAAAAATTTTGAAAAAGCATACTAGGAAAAAGTGAAAAACACAATTGAAATTACGTAAACCAAGCCAGCAGCCGAGAGCGGCCCCGAAGCCCTAGCCTTAAGGCCGCCCCCGGCCGCCAGCCTAGTCCAATAAGCCAATATAATTAAAACTACTAATCGGAAAGATTTGAATTTTGGAACAGTTATTCTCGATTAAGTAAGAAGTTGAATTAAGAAATAACAAAGGGAGTTATTGGTTTATTTTAGTAGATACGGGGGTAGGAACTAAATACATGAATGAAATTCGTTTTTTAGGCCTAACTTCTAAATTAAGGCGAATTTCGGAAGAAGCCCAACGTCACGAGGATCGGTAGGTCTTGCCGAATCTTTTGATACCCAAATTGGGTTCCTAAAATGTATATATCTATGTGTCGTGGCTCGAGAGAAAAGAATTTTTGTTTATAACTTTTTAATCATTAAGTGCAAAAATCTGAAATTTATATATAAGAAAGAGGATGTTAAGAGGCAACTTTTCATCTAAAGAAAAAGGGGGGCTTTACTAATAAAGTATAATTTTGAAGAAAATTTTTACTCTAAAAATGAAATAACTAAAGAAATACTAGTCGGATTTCTATAAAATTTGGTAGGATTATTAGGAGAGGTATGTCCTATCTATTGGTAAACCGAAAACGTTTACATTTCGATGCGCTGAGGTGTGCACACGCCTAATCGTTTCGCTGATATTAAGAAAATTAAATATGCTATAATTAATTAATTAATAGGGTTAGAAAGCTGAAGCTTGTGTCGAAGCTACTTTTTAGGCGCTAACTACCCTAAGCAAAAAGAAAATTTTGAAAAAGTATACTAGGAAAAAAGTGAAAAACACAATTGAAATTACGTAAACCAAACCAGCAGCCGAGAGCGGCCCCGAGGCCTCAGCCTTAAGGCCGCCCCCGGCCGCCAGCCTAGTCCAATAAGCCATTAAAATTAAAACTACTGATCGGAAAAATATGAATTTTGGAACAGTTATTCTTGATTAAGTAAGAAGTTGAATTAAGAAATAACAAAGGGAGTTATTGGTTTATTTTAGTAGATACGGGGGTAGGAACTAAATACATGAATGAAATTCGTTTTTTAGGCCTAACTTCTAAATTAAGGCGAATTTCGGAAAAAGCCCAACGTCACGAGGATCGGTAGGTCTTGCCGAATCTTTTGATACCCAAATTGGGTTCCTAAAATGTATATATCTATGTGTCGTGGCTCGAGAGAAAAGAAATTTCGTTTATAACTTTTTAATCATTAAGTGCAAAAATCTGAAATTTATATATAAGAAAGAGGATGTTAAGAGGCAACTTTTCATCTAAAGAAAAGGGGGGGCTTTACTAATAAAATATAATTTTGAAAAATTTTTTACTCTAAAAATGAAATAACTAAAGAAATACTAGTCGGATTTCTATAAAATTTGGTAGGATTATTAGGAGAGGTATGTCCTATCTATTGGTAAACCGAAAATGCTTACATTTCGATGCGCTGAGGTATGCACACGCCTAATCGTTTCGCTGATATTAAGAAAATTAAATATGCTATAATTAATTAATTAATAGGGTTAGAAAGCTGAAGCTTGTGTCGAAGCTATTTTTTAGGCGCTAACTACCCTAAGCAAAAAGAAAATTTTGAAAAAGCATACTAGGAAAAAAGTGAAAAACACAATTGAAATTACGTAAACCAAACCAGCAGCCGAGAGCGGCCCCGAGGCCCTAGCCTTAAGGCCGCCCCCGGCCGCCAGCCTAGTCCAATAAGCCAATAAAATTAAAACTACTGATCGGAAAAATTTGAATTTTGGAACAGTTATTCTTGATTAAGTAAGAAGTTGAATTAAGAAATAACAAAGGGAGTTGTTGGTTTATTTTAGTAGGTACGGGGGTAGGAACTAAATACATGAATGAAATTCGTTTTTTAGGCATAACTTCTAAATTAAGGCGAATTTCGGAAAAAGCCCAACGTCACGAGGATCGGTAGGTCTTGCCGAATCTTTTGATACCCAAATTGGGTTCCTAAAATGTATATATCTATGTGTCGTGGCTCGAGAGAAAAGAAATTTCGTTTATAACTTTTTAACCATTAAGTGCAAAAATCTGAAATTTATATATAAGAAAGAGGGTGTTAAAACGCAACTTTTGATCTAAAGAAAAAGGGGGGCTTTAATAATAAAATATAATTTTGAAAAAATGTTTACTCTAAAAATGAAATAACTAAAGAAGTACTAGTCGGATTTCTTTAAAATTTGGTAGGATTATTAGGAGAGGTGTATCCTATCTATTGGTAAACCGAAAATGCTTACATTTCGATGCGCTGAGGTATGCACAAGCCTAATCGTTAAGCAATATTAAGAAACTTAGATGTGCTATAACTGATTAATTAATAGGGTTAGAAAGTTGAAACCTGCGCGAAAGCTATTTTTTAGGCAGTATTTATATTAAGCAAAAATAATTTTTTGAAAAAGTACATCAGGAAAAGAGTGAAAAACACAATTGAAATTACGTAAACTAACGACCGAGAGCGGTCTCGCGGTAGAAAAAACTCAATAAAATAAAAACTACCGAACGGAAAAATCTGAAATTTGGAACAGTTATTCTTGATTAACTAATAAGTTGAAATAAATAGTAAAAAAGGGGGGTTATCGATTTACTTTACGAGTTACAGGGGTCGGAAGTTAAGAATTATATGCAAAATTAGTTTTTCGGACATAATTTCTAAATTAAAGCGAATTTCGGGAAAAAAAGAACGTCACGAGATTCGGAACGATGAGCCGCATCTTTTGATACCTAGATCAGGTTTCTAGGACGTTTAAATCTTAGCCTCGTGGCTCGAGCGGAAAATGAAATTTGGCTATAACTTCTAAAGTATTAGGGAAAAAAATCTGAAATTTAGAGGGAAGAAAGAGGATACAAAAAGGCATCTTTTGGTGTGCAAAAAACAGGGGGTTGTCGATCTCAATCGGGCAGCGCACGAGCCGAAAGATATTTTTTTTAAAAACTTACCAGTTTGAGGTTAATCCTACTTCGAGGTGACACTCCCGGTTAAGATAAACACCACCACAACCTAGCACACCTCTAGCTGCACATTTTGACACCAAAAACACCCTTGTACGACGAAATTGAACTATTTAAATGATTTTTTAAGTACGGAGCGCGCGGAAAACGCTGTTGTTCGACCGGCGGACCGAACCTAACCTAACCTAACCTAACCTAACCTAACCTAACCTAACCTAACCTTTTTTTTTTTTTTGATGACGAAGTGGAAATGCATTTACGCATCCCCCCGATGGCCTAAGGATGACCGTGCAATGGGGGGTATAACGGACTCTCACCTTAGCGAACTACCGTTTAAAACCACTCCGGCGTAACCCTCCTGGCTGGTTAACGGAGACGCCGCGGTACCACCAAAGCATTGCCCGCTGGGCGCCTCCCAGCCCGCTCCGAAGAGCACACCGCCAAAGGAGGAGACGACTGCGTACGCACACAGCGATCTCCCCAAGCTGGGGGAGCCGTGCAATGTGGGCCCTTCACCCACGTGGCTCCCCATGAAGTTCAGGCGATCAGCAAAAGCTGGGTTCGCCTTCCCTTCACAGCCTGCATGGAGTGTAGGGTGTTTTCCGGCAGGCTATTCCCCCCAGTCGCAGTGACCGGGGTAAGTCCACGTTCCTTCAAACACCCACACTACACCTGTCTCAGGTCTAAAATGTCCTCTGAAAACAGAGGTCACTAGACCCGAGACTCACGTCTGGGCGAACCAGGGTCGCTTTCCGGGAACGGGATACGGGGACACCTACCCGAGCTCCGTCCCTTCAAACTCCCCCTCGTCGCCCCCCTCATGTGCGCTCTTTTGGGGAGTATTTGGTTCCCCGGGCCCGCGCTGGCCCTGGAAAGTGGATATCCCGCCACTGGTTCGGTGGAAAAGGGGGGAAGGATGGGAGCTGGGAAGGAATGGGCAATCGGGAAGGTGGGAATGGGATAGGGACGTGCCGCTCTTAGTCTGGCCCCTCACCCCGAGCCTTTCCGGTATGGGTAGCCCTGTCCGGTATAGCCACGGGGATCATAGAGACACGCAAGCCCCCCCACCACGGCAAGGTGGCAGCACAATCGGGGGGGAACCTAACCTAACCTAACCTAACCTAACCTAACCTAACCTAACCTAACCTAACCTAACCTAACCTAACCTAACCTAACCTAACCTAACCTAACCTAACCTAACCTAACCTAACCTAACCTAACCTAACCTAACCTAACCTAACCTAACCTAACCTAACCTAACCTAACCTAACCTAACCTAACCTAACCTAACCTAACCTAACCTAACCTTTTTTTTTTTTTTTTTTTTTGGTGACGAAGTGGAAATGCATTTACGCATCCCCCCGATGGCCTAAGGATGACCGTGCAATGGGGGGTATAACGGACTCTCACCTAAGCGAACTACCGTTTAAAACCACTCCGGCGTAACCCTCCTGGCTGGTTAACGGAGACGCCGCGGTACCGCCAAAGCATTGCCCGCTGGGCGCCTCCCAGCCCGCTCCGAAGAGCACACCGCCAAAGGAGGAGACGACTGCGTACGCACACAGCGATCTCCCCAAGCTGGGGGAGCCGTGCAATGTGGGCCCTTCACCCACGTGGCTCCCCATGAAGTTCAGGCGATCAGCAAAAGCTGGGTTCGCCTTCCCTTCACAGCCTGCATGGAGTGTAGGGTGTTTTCCGGCAGGCTATTCCCCCCAGTCGCAGTGACCGGGGTAAGTCCACGATCCTTCAAACACCCACACTACACCTGTCTCAGGTCTAAAATGTCCTCTGTAAACAGAGGTCACTAGACCCGAGACTCACGTCTGGGCGAACCAGGGTCGCTTTCCGGGAACGGGATACGGGGACACCTACCCGAGCTCCGTCCCTTCAAACTCCCCCTCGACGCCCCCCTCATGTGCGCTCTTTTGGGGAGTATTTGGTTCCCCGGGCCCGCGCTGGCCCTGGAAAGTGGATATCCCGCCACTGGTTCGGTGGAAAAGGGAGGAAGGATGGGAGCTGGGAAGGAATGGGAAATCGGGAAGGTGGGATTGGGATAGGGACGTGCCGCTCTTAGTCTGGCCCCTCACCCCGAGCCTTTCCGGTATGGGTAGCCCTGTCCGGTATAGCCACGGGGATCATAGAGACACGCAAGCCCCCCCACCACGGCAAGGTGGCAGCACAATCGGGGGGGAACCTAACCTAACCTAACCTAACCTAACCTAACCTAACCTAACCTAACCTAACCTAACCTAACCTAACCTAACCTAACCTAACCTAACCTAACCTAACCTAACCTAACCTAACCTAACCTAACCTAACCTAACCTAACCTAACCTAACCTAACCTAACCTAACCTAACCTAACCTAACCTAACCTTTTTTTTTTTTTTTTTTTTTTTTGATGACGAAGTGGAAATGCATTTACGCATCCCCCCGATGGCCTAAGGATGACCGTGCAATGGGGGGTATAACGGACTCTCACCTAAGCGAACTACCGTTTAAAACCACTCCG
This sequence comes from Acleris holmiana, assembly GCA_949316455.1. Taxonomy (NCBI): domain Eukaryota; kingdom Metazoa; phylum Arthropoda; class Insecta; order Lepidoptera; family Tortricidae; genus Acleris; species Acleris holmiana. Next base: position 10,184,296 of record OX438791.1, on the reverse strand, counting down.
GCGTAACCCTCCTGGCTGGTTAACGGAGACGCCGCGGTACCGCCGAAGCATTGCCCGCTGGGCGCCTCCCAGAACCTAACCTAACCTAACCTAACCTAACCTAACCTAACCTAACCTAACCTAACCTAACCTAACCTAACCTAACCTAACCTAACCTAACCTAACCTAACCTAACCTAACCTAACCTAACCTAACCTAACCTAACCTAACCTAACCTAACCTAACCTAACCTAACCTAACCTAACCTAACCTAACCTAACCTAACCTAACCTAACCTAACCTAACCTAACCTAACCTAACCTAACCTAACCTAACCTAACCTAACCTAACCTAACCTAACCTAACCTAACCTAACCTAACCTAACCTAACCTAACCTAACCTAACCTAACCTAACCTAACCTAACCTAACCTAACCTAACCTAACCTAACCTAACCTAACCTAACCTAACCTAACCTAACCTAACCTAACCTAACCTAACCTAACCTAACCTAACCTAACCTAACCTAACCTAACCTAACCTTTTTTTTTTTTTTTTTTTTTTTTTTTTTGATGACGAAGTGGAAATGCATTTACGCATCCCCCCGATGGCCTAAGGATGACCGTGCAATGGGGGGTATAACGGACTCTCACCTAAGCGAACTACCGTTTAAAACCACTCCGGCGTAACCCTCCTGGCTGGTTAACGGAGACGCCGCGGGACCGCCAAGGCATTGACCGCTGGGCGCCTCCCAGCCCGCTCCGAAGAGCACACCGCCAAAGGAGGAGACGACTGCGTACGCACACAGCGATCTCCCCAAGCTGGGGGAGCCGTGCAATGTGGGCCCTTCACCCACGTGGCTCCCCATGAAGTTCAGGCGATCAGCAAGAGCTGGGTTCGCCTTCCCTTCACAGCCTGCATGGAGTGTAGGGTGTTTTCCGGCAGGCTATTCCCCCCAGTCGCAGTGACCGGGGTAAGTCCACGTTCCTTCAAACACCCACACTACACCTGTCTCAGGTCTAAAATGTCCTCTGAAAACAGAGGTCACTAGACCCGAGACTCACGTCTGGGCGAACCAGGGTCGCTTTCCGGGAACGGGATACGGGGACACCTACCCGAGCTCCGTCCCTTCAAACTCCCCCTCGTCGCCCCCCTCATGTGCGCTCTTTTGGGGAGTATTTGGTTCCCCGGGCCCGCGCTGGCCCTGGAAAGTGGATATCCCGCCACTGGTTCGGTGAACCTAACCTAACCTAACCTAACCTAACCTAACCTAACCTAACCTAACCTAACCTAACCTAACCTAACCTAACCTAACCTAACCTAACCTAACCTAACCTAACCTAACCTAACCTAACCTAACCTAACCTAACCTAACCTAACCTAACCTAACCTAACCTAACCTAACCTAACCTAACCTAACCTAACCTAACCTAACCTAACCTAACCTAACCTAACCTAACCTAACCTAACCTAACCTAACCTAACCTAACCTAACCTAACCTAACCTAACCTAACCTAACCTAACCTAACCTAACCTAACCTAACCTAACCTAACCTAACCTAACCTAACCTAACCTAACCTAACCTAACCTAACCTAACCTAACCTAACCTAACCTAACCTAACCTAACCTAACCTAACCTAACCTAACCTAACCTAACCTAACCTAACCTAACCTAACCTAACCTAACCTAACCTAACCTAACCTAACCTAACCTAACCTAACCTAACCTAACCTAACCTAACCTAACCTAACCTAACCTAACCTAACCTAACCTAACCTAACCTAACCTAACCTAACCTAACCTAACCTAACCTAACCTAACCTAACCTAACCTAACCTAACCTAACCTAACCTTTTTTTTTTTTTTTTTTTTTTTTTTTTTTTTTTTTTATGACGAAGTGGAAATGCATTTACGCATCCCCCCGATGGCCTAAGGATGACCGTGCAATGGGGGGTATAACGGACTCTCACCTAAGCGAACTACCGTTTAAAACCACTCCGGCGTAACCCTCCTGGCTGGTTAACGGAGACGCCGCGGTACCGCCAAAGCATTGCCCGCTGGGCGCCTCCCAGCCCGCTCCGAAGAGCACACCGCCAAAGGAGGAGACGACTGCGTACGCACACAGCGATCTCCCCAAGCTGGGGGAGCCGTGCAATGTGGGCCCTTCACCCACGTGGCTCCCCATGAAGTTCAGGCGATCAGCAAAAGCTGGGTTCGCCTTCCCTTCACAGCCTGCATGGAGTGTAGGGTGTTTTCCGGCAGGCTATTCCCCCCAGTCGCAGTGACCGGGGTAAGTCCACGTTCCTTCAAACACCCACACTACACCTGTCTCAGGTCTAAAATGTCCTCTGAAAACAGAGGTCACTAGACCCGAGACTCACGTCTGGGCGAACCAGGGTCGCTTTCCGGGAACGGGATACGGGGACACCTACCCGAGCTCCGTCCCTTCAAACTCCCCCTCGTCGCCCCCCTCATGTGCGCTCTTTTGGGGAGTATTTGGTTCCCCGGGCCCGCGCTGGCCCTGGAAAGTGGATATCCCGCCACTGGTTCGGTGGAAAAGGGGGGAAGGATGGGAGCTGGGAAGGAATGGGAAATCGGGAAGGTGGGAATGGGATAGGGACGTGCCGCTCTTAGTCTGGCCCCTCACCCCGAGCCTTTCCGGTATGGGTAGCCCTGTCCGGTATAGCCACGGGGATCATAGAGACACGCAAGCCCCCCCACCACGGCAAGGTGGCAGCACAATCGGGGGGGAACCTAACCTAACCTAACCTAACCTAACCTAACCTAACCTAACCTAACCTAACCTAACCTAACCTAACCTAACCTAACCTAACCTAACCTTTTTTTTTTTTTTTTTTTTTTTTTTTTTTTTTTTTTTGATGACGAAGTGGAAATGCATTTACGCATCCCCCCGATGGCCTAAGGATGACCGTGCAATGGGGGGTATAACGGACTCTCACCTAAGCGAACTACCGTTTAAAACCACTCCGGCGTAACCCTCCTGGCTGGTTAACGGAGACGCCGCGGTACCGCCAAAGCATTGCCCGCTGGGCACCTCCCAGCCCGCTCCGAAGAGCACACCGCCAAAGGAGGAGACGACTGCGTACGCACACAGCGATCTCCCCAAGCTGGGGGAGCCGTGCAATGTGGGCCCTTCACCCACGTGGCTCCCCATGAAGTTCAGGCGATCAGCAAAAGCTGGGTTCGCCTCCCCTTCACAGCCTGCATGGAGTGTAGGGTGTTTTCCGGCAGGCTATTCCCCCCAGTCGCAGTGACCGGGGTAAGTCCACGATCCTTCAAACACCCACACTACACCTGTCTCAGGTCTAAAATGTCCTCTGTAAACAGAGGTCACTAGACCCGAGACTCACGTCTGGGCGAATCAGGGTCGCTTTCCGGGAACGGGATACGGGGACACCTACCCGAGCTCCGTCCCTTCAAACTCCCCCTCGTCGCCCCCCTCATGTGCGCTCTTTTGGGGAGTATTTGGTTCCCCGGGCCCGCGCTGGCCCTGGAAAGTGGATATCCCGCCACTGGTTCGGTGGAAAAGGGAGGAAGGATGAGAGCTGGGAAGGAATGGGAAATCGGGAAGGTGGGATTGGGATAGGGACGTGCCGCTCTTAGTCTGGCCGCTCACCCCGAGCCTTTCCGGTATGGGTAGCCCTGTCCGGTATAGCCACGGGGATCATAGAGACACGCAAGCCCCCCCACCACGGCAAGGTGGCAGCACAATCGGGGGGGAACCTAACCTAACCTAACCTAACCTAACCTAACCTAACCTAACCTAACCTAACCTAACCTAACCTAACCTAACCTAACCTAACCTAACCTAACCTAACCTAACCTAACCTAACCTAACCTAACCTAACCTAACCTAACCTAACCTAACCTAACCTAACCTAACCTAACCTAACCTAACCTAACCTAACCTAACCTAACCTAACCTAACCTAACCTAACCTAACCTAACCTAACCTAACCTAACCTAACCTAACCTAACCTAACCTAACCTAACCTAACCTAACCTAACCTAACCTAACCTAACCTAACCTAACCTAACCTAACCTAACCTAACCTAACCTAACCTAACCTAACCTAACCTAACCTAACCTAACCTAACCTAACCTAACCTAACCTAACCTAACCTAACCTAACCTAACCTAACCTAACCTAACCTAACCTAACCTAACCTAACCTAACCTAACCTAACCTAACCTAACCTAACCTAACCTAACCTAACCTAACCTAACCTAACCTAACCTTTTTTTTTTTTTTTTTTTTTTTTTTTTTTTTTTTTTTTTTTTTTTTTTTTTGACAGGGTGGAAAATGCGTTACGCATGCCCCCCACCATGGGAGTGGCGGGGGGGTATGTGGGACTCACCCCTATGCGCCCCCCCTCTCAGAGCGAGAGGGGGGAGGAGCGTTACCCACTAAAAACCACCCTGGCGTGCCCTCGTGTCGGTTTCGACAAGGCGCCGTGGTACCGCTAGATAGCATTGCCCACGGACGCCTTCCGACAGCCCCAGCTGCTGCCGGGGCTACCCGCGCTGATAGGGGGAGGGGGGCCGAGCACGCGTGGCCCCTCTCCCAGACCGCCCAGTGACTTACCTATTGCAGGTTGGGGACTCCCATCCCCGACCTGCAGCCACAAAGGGTTAAGGCATGACCGCCATAACCCCCGCCGTCTGCGCCAGAGCGTGATAATTACTCACGCTCTGTTACCTCCATGTTGACCTCTGGGACCTCGCTGGCGTTATTTGCTGCGGGGTGGGGTTCCTCTGTGGGACGGGGAGGCCGGGGTCGTCGGCTCCAGGTGTCCTTTCTTTTCACCTCGGGGGGATGGCATTTAGCCCCCCTTATTTCATGATCTGCTGGGAGATTGGCATGGTGGCACACAGCACACCATGCTTTTTCCTCCCAGCAGTCCCTCGCACGGTGCCCCTCTCGGCTGCACCGGAAGCATACTGCGCTCCGGTCAATGCTAGAGGGGCATAACTCTCTGGTGTGGCCAACACCCTGGCATTTGAAACACCGCATGGGTGTTGGTCCCAACGAATTAATCCGGGCGGACGCCCATCCCACCCGGATCCGGCCAACTGTTAACAGGGCCTTTGCCACTCCCACCGGGCACCGGATCAGGGTCGATCCGGTTCCGTCGTAATTCAGACGGATTCCTCCTACTTTAATATGGGCCTCCGAACAGCTGCCGGCCTTGGCGACGGCCAGCGAGACAGAGTCCTGTGTCGCTGATTCATCCAGGCCAGCAATTTGTAGGCAAGCCATTTTAGTTGGGCGGCTGATGATGGCAACGTCCCCAACGATGCCCTCTAGCTTGGCCGCCAGACTGTCCGCCGCCCTGCCATTATTTTCTCCAGGGACCTCAATGATCCGGGACCCCGTCATTGAGGTCCTGACGCGAACATGCTCCAGGCCAATCTCCTCCAATTTGAGGGCATTTATTGCCCTGGACATGGTGGCCTGTAAAGTTGTGGTGACGTCTTTCTTAAGGGTCACCATTACTGCCGCCGTTTTAGGCACTATTAGTGCCTTAGGCCTAGGCGCTGCTTTCCTCGCAGGTGCGGTTGTCATCGTGGGGGGAGAGGCCTTGGACTTCCCCTTTCTCCTTACTACACTCGACCATGTAACCGGTGCGGGCGGAGGTGGTATCGAGGGCTGGGTAGCTCTCGGGGCCGCCGGGGTGGGCCTTGCCGCTTTGGGAACTTGGCGAGCGGGGGCCGCAACCTTCTTAGTAGGCCTTACCGGCCTCTCCTCCTCAATGGCTCCCGCCTTGGTGGTGTTTGGCGGAGAGGGCCTCGTGGCCTTCGCCTTACGGGGAGTCGCCAGAATGGGACTTGATGCCCTCTTATCAGCTGCCAGCGGGGGGCGGAGTATTGGCTCCGGTGGAAGCCGCCGATTGATATCGTCGAAGCGGGCATTTACCATATTCCCCAGGCTGAGGAATAGGTCCCGCTTCATCGACTCCATCGCCTCCACAAACTCCGCTGCACTGAACTGTAACGGCGGAGGGGCCTGAACAGTGTGGGGCTCCCGCTCAGAGATGGCGGTACGGAGCGCCTTGACCTCCGTAAGACAGAGAGCGAGTTGCTCCCGCATCCTCTTATTGTCCGCCTTGAGTAGGCGGATCTCCTCACTCTCTGTCCTAGACTCCATGTTGTCCATGGAGTCAAAAATGGTGCGGCAAGCCCGGTTGATCCGCCCCCAAACGTCCCCTTTAAGGTTCCCAGATTTATGGGCGTCCTCATAAATTTCCCGCGCTGCCACGCGGGTGGCCTCAATCGGGTCCACATATGCCTGGGTATCCAGGTAGGAGGGGGAAGATTGGCGCGAGCGCAACGGTGGATGACTGTCGTCAACTTTCTTCTTCCCCTTTCCCCCCTTTTTTCCCTTGTCCTTTTTGGGACGAAGAGCTTCCTCCGCAAGGCGATTTTCCTCAAATTGGCGCATCTTCGCCTCAGCTGCAGCCAATCCGTCTGTCGCGCCCAGGGGTAGTGGTTGACCCCTGGGGACAGCAAGGTGCCGGTCCTCCTGCGAGGCGTCAATGTTTGAGGGGGAGTACGGGCACGAGCTGGGCTGCGTGGGCTTCTCGTCTCCCCTTTTCCGCAAGTTGTCCCCTCTACGACGAAGTTCAGGGTACTCCCTGTCAAAGTTAACGTGCAACTTTGACGATTTTCCCCTCCGCGCGGTGCTGAATTTCAGCCTAACTTCTTTCCCCTCATCCTCATGTGGCCTTTTGACGGCCTTAGGAGCCTCCTCCTCACTTTCGACGATGTCGTCGAGTTCCCCGCCCGAGAACGAGGCGTCCAGTTCGTCTAACATTTCATTATAGAAATCGTAGTCCTTTGTGCGTGCAATATCCGAAAAAGTGTGTCTGTCGTCTGAGTCCAGTGGGAAAGCCGAGTCGTGTTTACGGGAGCCAGCAGGACGCTGGCCCACGGAGCAGGTGTTGCCCCCCCCAGAGTACGAGGGGCAGCCCGCGCCCGAAGACGCGGGGAGGGATTCTCCGGTCCTTGCGGAACCGGTACCCTCCTGGGGTAAAATACTATTTACAGCCTGCATTTTTGTGCTGTTTAAGGCCGCACACAACGGCCGTTTGCGGTCTTCCTACCACAGTCTCCCTGCAGGCGCCGCGCACCTACCGCTTACAGGGGGCGCTCTTTTGGGGAGAATTTAGTTCCCCGGCGCTGGCCCTGAAGAGTGGATATCCCGCCACTGATTCGGTGGAAGTGGGAAGGATGGGAGTTGGGAAGGAATGGGAATTTGGGAAGGTGGGAATGGGATAGGGACGTGCCGCTCTTAGTCTGGCCCCTCACCCCGAGCCTTTCCGGTATGGGTAGCCCTGTCCGGTATAGCCACGGGGATCATAGAGACACGCAAGCCCCCCCACCACGGCAAGGTGGCAGCACAATCGGGGGGGAACCTAACCTAACCTAACCTAACCTAACCTAACCTAACCTAACCTAACCTAACCTAACCTAACCTAACCTAACCTAACCTAACCTAACCTAACCTAACCTAACCTAACCTAACCTAACCTAACCTAACCTAACCTAACCTAACCTAACCTAACCTAACCTAACCTAACCTTTTTTTTTTTTTTTTTTTTTTTTTTTTTTTGACAGGGTGGAAAATGCGTTACGCATGCCCCCCACCATGGGAGTGGCGGGGGGGTATGTGGGACTCACCCCTATGCGCCCCCCCTCTCAGAGCGAGAGGGGGGAGGAGCGTTACCCACTAAAAACCACCCTGGCGTACCCTCATGCCGGTTAGGCAAGGCGCCGTGGTACCGCCGAAGCACTGCCCACGACGCCTTCCGGCAGCCCCAGCCAAACACCGCTGGGGCTACCCGCGCCAAAGGAGAGGGAGGCCGAGCACGCGTGGCCTCCCTCCCAGACCGCCAAGTGGCTATCACCTACGGCGGGAAGGGGACTCCCATCCCCCGCCCGCAGCCACTAAGGATTGAGGCGGGCGGCAAAACGCCTGCGCCTCAATCCCCGCCGTCTGCGCCGGAGCGGGTGCGCGAGAGGAGACTCTTCGCGCTCCCGCTCCGCAGTCTCCTTCTGCGAGATGACACACTCACAGAAGGAGACCACAGCCCTCCAGGACCTGTCGCTGCACAGCATTGCGGACACAACGCTGTGCAGGGAGAGGTCCCACTGCCCGATGGCCAGTGCCATACTGCAGCGCTCCGCACTCCAACGGTCGCACACCGCGAGGGTGTGCTGAGCCGTGTCGTCCGGATCGCCGCAGTGATGGCACTGCGGGCCGGGCTCCCTCCCAATTTTGTGCAGGTAGTGACCGAAGCACCCATGTCCGGTCAGTACCTGCACAAGCCGGTACGACGTAGCGCCGACTGCCCTCCCCAACCAGGTGTCAAACGACGGGAGGATCGCCCCTATGGTCCGAGTTCCATAGGGAGCGTCCTCCAGGTGCGCTTTCCACCTGTCCCGCAGTCGACGCTCCGTCATCCGGCGCGTCTCCTCTACCTCCTCAGGGTCCGGGCGCTCACCCCGCGCCCGGGCCCTGGACCTAACAGCGTAGGTCTCAGCCTGCACCTCCGCATCGAGCTCCCACGGCGGGGTGCAGGCGAGGAGGCAAGCCGCGGCGTGGGCCACCGTGACGTAGGCCCTCACAATACGGAGGGCCACCACCCGCTGCGGCCTCTGTAGCAGGGCCCGGTTGCGGGCGGACAGCTTGTCCGCCCATATGGGGGCCCCGTACAGAGCCATGCTCCTCGTGACGCCGGCGTACAACCGGCGGCACAAGGAGCCAGGCCCACCCACGTTCGGCAGAAGCCGGCCCAGCGCCGACGCGGCGCCCACGATTCGGGGAGCAAGTTGGGAGAAATGCTCCCCGAAGTCCCACTTCCGGTCCAGAACAAGCCCCAAGTATTTGATATGGGGCTTTAGTAGGACCGGTTCCCCCCCCAGCATGAGCGCCGCGCCCGCGCGCAGCCTCCACCCCCTCCCCCGCCCCCCGAAGACTATCGCCTCAGTCTTCGGGAGGGCCACCTTCAGGCCGAGCTGACTGATCCGGTAAATCATCAGCTCGGCCGCCGCTTCCGCCCGGCAGAGCACCTCTCTCGCCTCGGTCCCACGCACGGCCACCATTGTGTCATCTGCATAGCAGATGGTGGCCGTCCGTGGGAGCACTACCCCCCTGATGGCCCAATCGTACCCCAGGTTCCATAAGAGTGGACCGAGCACGGAACCCTGGGGCACACCACAGGCCATCCCCGTCGACCCCCGCCGACCGTCCGCCCGCTCGTAGAGCACTACCCTCTCGGTGAGGTAGTGCTCTACGACCCGCCGCAGGTAGGGAGGCACCTCGTGATATCGAAGCGCCTCCCTTATCACCCCATAGGGGAGGGTACCAAACGCGTTGGCGATGTCGAGCGACACCGCCACTACACCCTCCCCTCTGCTCGACGCGTGCTCGCAGAAGTCCCTTAGGGACTTCAACGCGTCGAGCGTGGACCGCCCTTCACGGAACCCGAACTGTCGCTCCGACAAGTCCGGGCCGGCGGTCCCTAGGTGCTGCTGGATCCGGGAGGCCAGGATTCTCTCAAAGATCTTCCCAGCCTCGTCCAGCAGCACGATGGGGCGATACGCGGACGGACTGTCCGGGGGTCGACCCTCCTTCCGCAGGAGGCACAACCTCCCCTCCTTCCACACTCTCGGGAACCGTCCCTCCCTCAGGCAGTCGTCCATGATCTGCCTGAGTCGGTTCCCGAGGTGTTTTAGGGCGATGGGGAGTACCCGACCTGGTACTCCATCGGGCCCCGGGGCTTTCTTGCAGCCCCGGAGCCGGTAACCTAACCTAACCTAACCTAACCTAACCTAACCTAACCTAACCTAACCTAACCTAACCTAACCTAACCTAACCTAACCTAACCTAACCTAACCTAACCTAACCTAACCTAACCTAACCTAACCTAACCTAACCTAACCTAACCTAACCTAACCTAACCTAACCTAACCTAACCTAACCTAACCTAACCTAACCTAACCTAACCTAACCTAACCTAACCTAACCTAACCTAACCTAACCTAACCTAACCTAACCTAACCTAACCTAACCTAACCTAACCTAACCTAACCTAACCTAACCTAACCTAACCTAACCTAACCTAACCTAACCTAACCTAACCTAACCTAACCTAACCTAACCTAACCTAACCTAACCTAACCTAACCTAACCTAACCTAACCTAACCTAACCTAACCTAACCTAACCTAACCTAACCTTTTTTTTTTTTTTTTTTTTTTTTTTTTTTTTTTTTTTTTTTTTTTTGACAGGGTGGAAAATGCGTTACGCATGCCCCCCACCATGGGAGTGGCGGGGGGGTATGTGGGACTCACCCCTATGCGCCCCCCCTCTCAGAGCGAGAGGGGGGAGGAGCGTTACCCACTAAAAACCACCCTGGCGTACCCTCATGCCGGTTAGGCAAGGCGCCGTGGTACCGCCGAAGCACTGCCCACGACGCCTTCCGGCAGCCCCAGCCAAACACCGCTGGGGCTACCCGCGCCAAAGGAGAGGGAGGCCGAGCACGCGTGGCCTCCCTCCCAGACCGCCAAGTGGCTATCACCTACGGCGGGAAGGGGACTCCCATCCCCCGCCCGCAGCCACTAAGGATTGAGGCGGGCGGCAAAACGCCTGCGCCTCAATCCCCGCCGTCTGCGCCGGAGCGGGTGCGCGAGAGGAGACTCTTCGCGCTCCCGCTCCGCAGTCTCCTTCTGCGAGATGACACACTCGCAGAAGGAGACCACAGCCCTCCAGGACCTGTCGCTGCACAGCATTGCGGACACAACGCTGTGCAGGGAGAGGTCCCACTGCCCGATGGCCAGTGCCATACTGCAGCGCTCCGCACTCCAACGGTCGCACACCGCGAGGGTGTGCTGAGCCGTGTCGTCCGGATCGCCGCAGTGATGGCACTGCGGGCCGGGCTCCCTCCCAATTTTGTGCAGGTAGTGACCGAAGCACCCATGTCCGGTCAGTACCTGCACAAGCCGGTACGACGTAGCGCCGACTGCCCTCCCCAACCAGGTGTCAAACGACGGGAGGATCGCCCCTATGGTCCGAGTTCCATAGGGAGCGTCCTCCAGGTGCGCTTTCCACCTGTCCCGCAGTCGACGCTCCGTCATCCGGCGCGTCTCCTCTACCTCCTCAGGGTCCGGGCGCTCACCCCGCGCCCGGGCCCTGGACCTAACAGCGTAGGTCTCAGCCTGCACCTCCGCATCGAGCTCCCACGGCGGGGTGCAGGCGAGGAGGCAAGCCGCGGCGTGGGCCACCGTGACGTAGGCCCTCACGATACGGAGGGCCACCACCCGCTGCGGCCTCTGTAGCAGGGCCCGGTTGCGGGCGGACAGCTTGTCCGCCCATATGGGGGCCCCGTACAGAGCCATGCTCCTCGTGACGCCGGCGTACAACCGGCGGCACAAGGAGCCAGGCCCACCCACGTTCGGCAGAAGCCGGCCCAGCGCCGACGCGGCGCCCACGATTCGGGGAGCAAGTTGGGAGAAATGCTCCCCGAAGTCCCACTTCCGGTCCAGAACAAGCCCCAAGTATTTGATATGGGGCTTTAGTAGGACCGGTTCCCCCCCCAGCGTGAGCGCCGCGCCCTCGCGCAGCCTCCACCCCCTCCCCCGCCCCCCGAAGACTATCGCCTCAGTCTTCGGGAGGGCCACCTTCAGGCCGAGCTGACTGATCCGGTAAATCATCAGCTCGGCCGCCGCTTCCGCCCGGCAGAGCACCTCTCTCGCCTCGGTCCCACGCACGGCCACCATTGTGTCATCTGCATAGCAGATGGTGGCCGTCCGTGGGAGCACTACCCCCCTGATGGCCCAATCGTACCCCAGGTTCCATAAGAGTGGACCGAGCACGGAACCCTGGGGCACACCACAGGCCATCCCCGTCGACCCCCGCCGACCGTCCGCCCGCTCGTAGAGCACTACCCTCTCGGTGAGGTAGTGCTCTACGACCCGCCGCAGGTAGGGAGGCACCTCGTGATATTGAAGCGCCTCCCTTATCACCCCATAGGGGAGGGTACCAAACGCGTTGGCGATGTCGAGCGACACCGCCACTACACCCTCCCCTCTGCTCGACGCGCGCTCGCAGAAGTCCCTTAGGGACTTCAACGCGTCGAGCGTGGACCGCCCTTCACGGAACCCGAACTGTCGCTCCGACAAGTCCGGGCCGGCGGTCCCTAGGTGCTGCTGGATCCGGGAGGCCAGGATTCTCTCAAAGATCTTCCCAGCCTCGTCCAGCAGCACGATGGGGCGATACGCGGACGGACTGTCCGGGGGTCGACCCTCCTTCCGCAGGAGGCACAACCTCCCCTCCTTCCACACTCTCGGGAACCGTCCCTCCCTCAGGCAGTCGTCCATGATCTGCCTGAGTCGGTTCCCGAGGTGTTTTAGGGCGATGGGGAGTACCCGACCTGGTACTCCATCGGGCCCCGGGGCTTTCTTGCAGCCCCGGAGCCGGTCCACCGCCCTCTCGAACTCGTCGTCGCTTACCGGCGCGACGACGAGTTCGGTCGGGTCCTCCAAGTCCCCCGGTGGCTCGGTCATCACCGGGGGAGTTATCGAGGGGGCTGGCGGAAACAGCCCCTCGATGACCCTCCTGAGGAGGGGGGGCTCCAGGGAGTCCATGGGGGGGGCGGTACGCATTTTGTTGCGTACCACCCTATACGGCCGCCCCCACGGATCCCGGTCCAGCGTGGCCAAGAACGAGGCGTGCGCCTCGTCCTTGGCCTTGGCTATGCCCAGCTGGAGGGCCCCCTTGGCGACTTTGAGGGCCCTGTAGAGCCCCTCTTCCTCCTCCGCCGTGTGCCGCCTGCGCCTACAGTGCTGGTAGGCGCGGCGGGCACAGTTGCTGGTGGTCCGCATGGCCGAAATTTCAGCGGACCACCAGTACACCCTCCTCCGGGAGAAGAGGCGCCGCGCCCGGGGCATAGACGCTCCGCACACAGCCTGTAGTGCGGAGCGAAACCGGCGCGCCCTCTCCTCCACTCCCGAGGCGGCGGGTGGGGCGGCACACCAGGCCTCCACCATCGCCGCCTCGTCCGCCCTGGCCCTGTCCAGATGGGACAGGGACCACTTGGGGAACTCCTCCCCATTCCCTCCTCCTCCTCCTCCTCCCCCCCCCCTCGGGACGGGTGGCGGCTGCCCCCCTCTGGAGACCCTCAGCCTGATATACAGGTGGTCTGAGAGGGTCTCCACGTCCTCCAGGACGCGCCAGTCGGTGAGGCGTGCGGCAATGGCAGGGGTCGCGAACGTTATGTCCACGACGGACCCCCCCTGCCGCCGCACGCACGTGTTGGCGCAGCCCTGGTTAAGGACCACCAGGCCCGATGCCGCCACCCAGTCCCGCAACGCCGCCCCGCGCGCGTCCGTTACGGGGGAACCCCACGCAGCACTCTTGGCGTTGAGGTCCCCCAGGACCACTGTTTGGCGCGGGGCCACCCTCCTCAACACCCCCCCAAGGACCCCCAGGTAGGCCTCGAAGTCCGCCAGCGAACTGTTGGGGGAGAAGTACACCGCCAATAGGGCGGTGTCGTTCCCCCATTTGGCCGCCGCGAACCCCAGGCCCGTCTCGAGGCCTACCAGGGGGGGACCGTCGCCGACCGCCGGAACCACTACGGCAACCCTACTGTCCGTTGACCCTACCCAATTGGGTAGGGGCGGGACAAAGTAGGGTTCCGCGACCACCGCCACATCTATCGACCACTCCGCCATGGTCTGCATGAGCAGATCCTGTGCTCTGGCGGAGTGGTTGATGTTGGCCTGCAGGAACTCTAAATGCCGGTGTGCTGGCATTTAGAGTTCCATGCTGGTTCCCTCCTCGGCCCGGTCGGCGACATTCGTCGGGGGGGCATTTCCATTCTGACCTGCTGGCGCCGCTGGGCGGGGGCGCTGGGGCCTAGCGTCCCGGCCCTTGGTTTCCGGGGGGAAGCAACTCCTCCCCCCGAGGTGGTGGTCGGCCGGGAGTTTGGCCTGGGCGCAGACCGCGCACCAGGGCTTCTCCCAGCACTCGCTCATCGTGTGCCCCTTCTTTGAGCACCGGAAGCAACAGCTAGTCCGGTCCTCTTTGGAGGGGCACAACTCCCGCGCGTGGCCGACACCGAAGCACCTAAAACAACGCATCGGCGTCGGCCCCACTGCAGAGACCCTGGCGGAGGCCCATCCCACCAGGATTCTGCCCGCCTTCTTCAGGGCCAGTGCGGCCGTAACGGGGCACTGGATCAGGACCGATCCAGTGCCATCGTACAGGGCGCGCACCGCCCCCACCCGCACCTGGGCCGCCTGGCAGCCACCTACGGCTGCCACGGCCTGCGCCACCGATTCTTTGGAAGCCGACTCGTCGAGGCCGGCAATCTGAACGCCGGCCATTTTGACGGGCCGGCTTACTTCGGCGACGTCACCAACTAGGGCCTGAAGCCTAGCGGCCAGGGTATCCGCTCGTGCGGATCCGTCTTCCCCGGGGACCTCTATGACCCGGGACCCGGTCATAGAGGTCCTGACCCTAACATGTTCCAGGCCCACCTCTTTTAGGCTAAGGCCGTTTATGGCCTTAGCCATGGTGGCCTGGAGGGTGGTGGTGGCGTCTTTTTTTAATGTCACCACCACCGCCGCCGTTTTGGGAACGGCCAGTTTGGCTGGGCGCGCGGCCGCCGCCCTTCTCCCTTCAAGGGAGTTTCTGCTGGGGGGAGGGGGGGAGGCCTTAGCCTTCTTCTTCCCCTTCCCCTTCCTCTTTACCACCTGGCGGAGGTGGTGTTTGGCCTGATGGGCCGGGTCCACTCTCCGAGGGCCGGGTGGCTCTCGGGGCCGGGGCGGTTTTGGCCGCCTTGGCGGGCTTCTGGGGGCGGCTGCGAGGGGCGGGGGTCGGGGCTGCCGCCTTCTTGGCCGGTTTCACTTTCGCCCGGCCATCGCCGAGCCTGGCCCTGGCCTCCGGCTCCGGGGCAGGGGTCCTAACCTGGGCCGGGGGTGGCGGAGCGGCCCTAACAGCCCTATCAGCCCTTGGGGCTTCCGGGGCGGCGGCAGCGGCGGCAGCGGTGGCAGCAGCGGCAGCGGTGGCCCTCCTCTCATGGGCAAGCGGGGGACGGAGGATCGGCTCCGCCGGGAGGCGCCTGTTCACCTCCTCAATCCGGTCGTTTATCATACGACCGAGGCTCAGGAAGAGATCCCGCTTCATCTCTTCGATGGCCTCGGTCAATTCAGCCGTCCCGAACTGAAGAGGGGCCGGAGCAGGAGCCGCCAGGATCTCGCGCTCGCTAAAGGCGGTGCGGAGCGCCTTCAGCTCCGCCGTATTGAGCGCGAGCTCCTCCCTCATTCTCTTGTTGTCCGCCTTTAAACGGCGGACCTCCTCGCTCTCGGACCGGGCCGCCTCCGCCTCGTCCATAGATCCGAGGATCGTTTGGCAGGCCCGGTACATGCGGCCTTTCACCTCCCCTTTTAGGTTGCTGGACACCCTGGCCGCCTCCAGGATGTCCTTGGCCGCCTTGCGGGCCGCGTCTATTGGGTCAACCTCATCCTGGCCTTCACCAACCTCCATCGCGTCGGGGGAGCGCGAGTCCGAACGGGAGTGTCGGTCACTACCGACGCTCGCCTTCCCCCCCTTCCCCCCCTTCGCCCCCTTGGGGCGGAGTTCCGGGAAGTCCCTCTTGTAGCTTTCTGCGGCGTTGGCCTCGGCATCGAGCCCCTCCTCGAAGTGAGGCTCGAGGAGGTACTGCCTAGCCCTCAACCTCGCCGCAGCTAGCCCGGCGTATGCCCCCTTGGGCATCCCCCTCCTTGCCGTATTAACTTTAGTGGGGACGACAACTTCGACGTCCCCCGTCTCCTCTAAGGGCCTCTTAGTGGGCTGAGGCGCCTCGTCCTCGCCGACCTCGATGAACTCCGAGTCATCCACCTCCGACTCCGAACCGGAGTCGGAGATAACTCCCCCCCCCCTCGGTAGAATCCTCATGTTTCGCGTAGGCGAGGCCATTGTGGCCCCCCCTACCCTCCCCCCGAAAACGGCCGAAATCCAACCGCTAGGACCAGAGTTAGCCAGAAACCTAACTAAAACTGGTCAAGTGCGAGTCGGATTTCGACTTTCCTATACAAAAGTTGATTTAGCGCCTGAAATTTCCCAATAGCAATATTGGGAAATTTCAGTCCGAAATTTGACCCATTTCCCGGAGGCGCAGCGAAGCGGGAAAAATACCAAAAAATAGGGCGCAATTGCCCCCTTTTTCCTGTATTAAAAAATAGGGCAAAAGGTTAAGGAGTTCAAAGTTTTTGATCTTACAAGTTTAGAGAGACCCCTTAAGTTTGTAAAACCAAAACCTTCACCTACCCTGGTACCTTGTACCGACAATAACTTCCGACCAGATGGTCAAACAGTTACGAAACAAACACCACGATTTAAAGAAATAAACAAGTTACCCCCCCTCAAAGTTTAAACTAGGTGCGAGAAGCGCAACCTATTTTAAAAGTTGGTCAAAGTGAAAAAGTCCGGCAAGTACTTTTGAAAGATTCGAGCATAAAACTCGACTTTTTCAAAAATAAATTTCTCGAAACTTTTCCACTAAGGCCCACACAACAAACAACACCACACGAAGCGGGACCGTTGCCGCTACCCCCGCCCAAAAACTGAGCAAGATGGGATATTGGCAACACCGACTAAATTAAAAAGTAAAAATGTAAACAAACCCTTTACTTACGAAAAAATAAAGGGTTAAAATTTACAAAACGGGGAGCCCTCTAGCTCCAGAACTTTCGTTCTGGCTACTTGAGGGAACTTCACCACGTGCAAGACAAGGATTGCCGCTACCTTCCTACCCCAAAATGGGGTCGGTCCGATATCGGCAACACCGAAACAAAAATTGACAAAAAAGACACAAAACCGAGCAAACAAAAACCAACCGCAAAACGAAAAATCCAAAAAACAAGCCAAGGTCACAGGTTAGGAAGGAATCAAAAGCAGTTATGGGAGCAGAAAAAAATGTAGGATCTGAGAGCCGAAAACCACGAAAAACCTTCCAGTAACACCCGAGAAACGAACTCAACCTAACCTAACCTAACCTAACCTAACCTAACCTAACCTAACCTAACCTAACCTAACCTTTTTTTTTTTTTTTTTTTTTTTTTTTTTTTTTTTTTTTTTTTTTTTTTTTTGTTTTTTTTTTTTGATGACGAAGTGGAAATGCATTTACGCATCCCCCCGATGGCCTAAGGATGACCGTGCAATGGGGGGTATAACGGACTCTCACCTTAGCGAACTACCGTTTAAAACCACTCCGGCGTAACCCTCCTGGCTGGTTAACGGAGACGCCGCGGTACCACCAAAGCATTGCCCGCTGGGCGCCTCCCAGCCCGCTCCGAAGAGCACACCGCCAAAGGAGGAGACGACTGCGTACGCACACAGCGATCTCCCCAAGCTGGGGGAGCCGTGCAATGTGGGCCCTTCACCCACGTGGCTCCCCATGAAGTTCAGGCGATCAGCAAAAGCTGGGTTCGCCTTCCCTTCACAGCCTGCATGGAGTGTAGGGTGTTTTCCGGCAGGCTATTCCCCCCAGTCGCAGTGACCGGGGTAAGTCCACGTTCCTTCAAACACCCACACTACACCTGTCTCAGGTCTAAAATGTCCTCTGAAAACAGAGGTCACTAGACCCGAGACTCACGTCTGGGCGAACCAGGGTCGCTTTCCGGGAACGGGATACGGGGACACCTACCCGAGCTCCGTCCCTTCAAACTCCCCCTCGTCGCCCCCCTCATGTGCGCTCTTTTGGGGAGTATTTGGTTCCCCGAACCTAACCTAACCTAACCTAACCTAACCTAACCTAACCTAACCTAACCTAACCTAACCTAACCTAACCTAACCTAACCTAACCTAACCTAACCTAACCTAACCTAACCTAACCTAACCTAACCTAACCTAACCTAACCTAACCTAACCTAACCTAACCTAACCTAACCTAACCTAACCTAACCTAACCTAACCTAACCTAACCTAACCTAACCTAACCTAACCTAACCTAACCTAACCTAACCTAACCTAACCTAACCTAACCTAACCTAACCTAACCTAACCTAACCTAACCTAACCTAACCTAACCTAACCTAACCTAACCTAACCTAACCTAACCTAACCTAACCTAACCTAACCTAACCTAACCTAACCTAACCTAACCTAACCTAACCTAACCTAACCTAACCTAACCTAACCTAACCTAACCTAACCTAACCTAACCTAACCTAACCTAACCTAACCTAACCTAACCTAACCTAACCTAACCTAACCTAACCTAACCTAACCTAACCTAACCTAACCTAACCTAACCCGAGATTGCAATGCCAAGAATACCTGGTGGGGCAGTACAATAGTTGACCATAGGGGAGAATCTATGTCTGGAACCCTGGAAGAATTAGGTTTACAGGTGCTCAATATAGGAGATACACCCACCTTCTATACGGTACGAGGAAATACTGTTTATAGCAGCTACATAGACATTACCACTTGCTCTGAGGACCTACTCGACCTAGTGGAAGACTGGAAAATAGATCAAGGGATCACAAGCTCAGACCACAACACCATAGTTTTTAAAATAAAACTACATCGAACCAAGGGTAGTAAGATAAAAAGAACGACTAGACTCTACAACACAAAAAAGGCTGATTGGGGTCAGTTTCGTGAGAAACTGGCGCAATCTAAGCAAAAGCAAAACATCAACGCTGAGGAAATGCAAAACATTAGAGACAAAATCGAGTTAGAAACAGCAGTTTTTAGATATACAAGCATAATAACCGAAGCATGTACAGCAAGCATTCCCAGCAAGAAAAGCGTAGAGAAATTTACTATACCTTGGTTGTCCAGTGATCTCGCTATGATGAAGAAGACAGTCGCCACGAAGAAGCGCCGCATTAGATGCGCTGCACCAACCCGAAGAGCCAAAGTCGTCGAAGAGTACCTAAAAGCAAAAGAAGAGTATGAGTGTACAGCCAAAAAAGCTCAGATTGACAGCTGGAAGGAATTCTGCAGGAAACAGGATAGAGAAGGAGTCTGGGAGGGAATCTATAGAATTATAGGAAGAACCGCAAAGAGGCAAGAAGACCTGGCCCTAAAGAAGGACGATGTATACTTAAACCCAGCAGAATCCGCAGCCTTACTCGCGGAGACATTCTATCCCGCAGACACGGAAGAAGCTGACGATCCAGAACACCGGCGCACCAGAGAGGCCGCCAAGCGAGTAAACGAGCGGACACATGCTGAGATCCATGACCCGCCGTTTACGGCGCTGGAACTAAAGACAGCCGTGGAAAGCTTCAACCCAAAGAAGGCCCCGGGAGCGGATGGCTTCACTGCAGACATCTGCAAGCAGGCAGTCTGCCAGGACCCGGATACATTCCTTGCCCTGACCAACAAGTGTCTAGAACTGGGGCATTTTCCAGACATCTGGAAGGAAGCTACGGTCGTGGCATTGAGAAAACCGGGCAAAGATGACTACGAGGTACCAAAATCCTATAGACCAATCGGTCTTCTGCCTGTATTGGGAAAGATTTTGGAAAAAATGGTCATAGCAAGGATTAAATGGTACTTAGTACCGCGACTCAGCACTCGCCAGTACGGCTTTATGCCCCAAAAAAGCACTGAGGACGCCCTCAGTACCCTAATACGGCATATACAGGGTGAGTTACGGCTGAAAAAGCTAATCACCCTGGTGTCTTTGGATATAGAGGGTGCCTTCGACAGCGCCTGGTGGCCAGCCATAAAAGTCAGACTGGCTGAGGAAAAATGTCCGGTCAACTTGAGGCGGATACTGGACAGCTACCTTGCAGACAGAAAAGTAAGAGTGAGGTACGCCGGAGAAGAATGTCTCAAGAACACCAGCAAAGGTTGCGTCCAGGGCTCAATAGGTGGTCCTATTTTATGGAACCTCCTCTTGGACCCTCTACTGCGGAATTTGGAAAAACAGGGCGTCTACAGTCAGGCTTTTGCGGATGACGTGGTTTTGATCTTCAGCGGCAAAACAGCATTTGCTATCGAAAGACAGGCCAATGAAGTCCTCAGCCATGTTCACGAGTGGGGTGTCAGGAACAAGCTGAAGTTTGCACCGCACAAAACGTGCGCTATGGTGCTCACTAGGAAGCTCAAGTTCGACACTCCGCAACTGAGGATGGCTGGGGTTGACATTGGCATGTCCAGGGAGGTCAAAATATTAGGATTAACGATTGACGATAAACTTACCTTCAACTCCCACGTAGCAAATGTCTGTAAAAAGTCGCTGAACTTCTATAAACAGTTGTCGAGAGCCGCAAAAGCAAGTTGGGGATTACATCCGGAAGTAATCCGCATACTGTACACCACCGTAGTAGAACCTGTAATAATGTATGCAGCCAGCGCATGGGCGCCAGCCGCCAATAAAATGGGAGTTCGAAGGCTGCTAGACACGGTCCAGCGAGGTTTTGCTCAGAAACTCTGCAAATCCTATCGCACGGTCTCCCTTAACTCAGCACTAGTACTTTCCGGGATACTACCTCTGGACCTAAAAATACAGGAGGCAGCCGCCCTGTATGAAGCTCGTAGGGGAGCGTCCCGGCTAGTGCTGGGAGATAGGGAGACAGAGCGCGTGGTAGACTTTGCAGAGACACCACATCCAGCTATGCATATGGATCTGAGGTTCATAAGTCTGGTAGACCAAGCACTCGTGGATGAGCACAATGTACAGACGATGCGAATTTTCACCGACGGCAGCAAACTTGAGGGCAAGGTTGGCGCAGCATTGTCCCTGTGGAACAATGAGGTGGAAACCAGCGCGCACAAGTTAAGCTTGCCGACCTACTGCACGGTCTACCAGGCGGAACTTCTGGCCATATGCAAGGCGACGAGCATCATCCTAAAACGCAAGGAGATGAGCTTTGGCATTTATAGTGACTCAAGGGCAGCGCTGGAGTCAGTCACAAACCATAGCTCCCTCCACCCCCTAGCAGTTGAAACGCGTAGTAACCTACGGGAAGCTCTGAACCAGAACAAAAATGTATCTTTGTTCTGGGTCAAAGCGCATGCAGGACTGCCAGGAAACGAGCGTGCTGACCAACTCGCGAAGGATGCGGCATTGTTGCTGCGGAAGAGACCCGACTACGACCGATGCCCGATTTCATTCGTCAAGCGACAGCTCCGCAGAGGGTCGCTGGACGAATGGAACCGAAGGTACCAATCGGGTGAGACAGCCTCCGTAACAAGAATGTTCTTCCCGGACGCGACAGCAGCTTACGGGATCGTAAGGCGGCTGCAACCAGCAGGAGTATTGACGCAGGTCTTGACAGGGCATGGTGGATTTGCCGCGTATTTGGCTCGATTCAAATGCAGGGAGAATCCATCGTGCATCTGCGAAGAAGGAGTCGCAGAAACGGTCTCCCACATACTTTTTGAGTGCCCCGCCACCGAAATAGATAGACTCGCGGTAGAAACATATACGGGTCTTAAACTATCCGAAGAAAACATTCACGAACACCTAAAAGATAAAAAATTCCGTAACAAAATTTTAACATATTGCGAAAAAATCTGTACAAAAGTAATAAAAAGAAACAAAGATAAATAATATTACTTGATTATATATAATGTATATATATAATATCAGTAATAGGTAAATCACTGTAATTAAGACAGTAGTCTAACTTCCAGATTTAGTATAGATATAAGATATTTTATAAAGTTGTGTGAATTGAAAATATATTAAGTTCTTAAAATAAAATAAGCAATGTTAGAATTTAAAACCTGTATAGAAATAGCAAATAAGAAACGTATTGTTAAGATGAAACTGTATTAGCTCTTAAAAATTCCTTATGTTACAATAAAAAACCCTCAACTCTAAATGAAAGCAAGGCAATAAAAATAAAAGATGCCATGTCAAGCTATGCAAAGTCTCTGATCTATGTCAGAGGTATGTAAGCACGACATACAAAAAAAAAAAAAAAAAAAAACCTAACCTAACCTAACCTAACCTAACCTAACCTAACCTAACCTAACCTAACCTAACCTAACCTAACCTAACCTAACCTAACCTAACCTAACCTAACCTAACCTTTTTTTTTTTTTTTTTTTTTTTTTTGACAGGGTGGAAAATGCGTTACGCATGCCCCCCACCATGGGAGTGGCGGGGGGGTATGTGGGACTCACCCCTATGCGCCCCCCCTCTCAGAGCGAGAGGGGGGAGGAGCGTTACCCACTAAAAACCACCCTGGCGTACCCTCATGCCGGTTAGGCAAGACGCCGTGGTACCGCCGAAGCACTGCCCACGACGCCTTCCGGCAGCCCCAGCCAAACACCGCTGGGGCTACCCGCGCCAAAGGAGAGGGAGGCCGAGCACGCGTGGCCTCCCTCCCAGACCGCCAAGTGGCTATCACCTACGGCGGGAAGGGGACTCCCATCCCCCGCCCGCAGCCACTAAGGATTGAGGCGGGCGGCAAAACGCCTGCGCCTCAATCCCCGCCGTCTGCGCCGGAGCGGATGCGCGAGAGGAGACTCTTCGCGCTCCCGCTCCGCGGTCTCCTTCTGCGAGATGACACACTCGCAGAAGGAGACCACAGCCCTCCAGGACCTGTCGCTGCACAGCATTGCGGACACAACGCTGTGTAGGGAGAGGTCCCACTGCCCGATGGCCAGTGCCATACTGCAGCGCTCCGCACTCCAACGGTCGCACACCGCGAGGGTGTGCTGAGCCGTGTCGTCCGGATCGCCGCAGTGATGGCACTGCGGGCCGGGCTCCCTCCCAATTTTGTGCAGGTAGTGACCGAAGCACCCATGTCCGGTCAGTACCTGCACAAGCCGGTACGACGTAGCGCCGACTGCCCTCCCCAACCAGGTGTCAAACGACGGGAGGATCGCCCCTATGGTCCGAGTTCCATAGGGAGCGTCCTCCAGGTGCGCTTTCCACCTGTCCCGCAGTCGACGCTCCGTCATCCGGCGCGTCTCCTCTACCTCCTCAGGGTCCGGGCGCTCACCCCGCGCCCGGGCCCTGGACCTAACAGCGTAGGTCTCAGCCTGCACCTCCGCATCGAGCTCCCACGGCGGGGTGCAGGCGAGGAGGCAAGCCGCGGCGTGGGCCACCGTGACGTAGGCCCTCACAATACGGAGGGCCACCACCCGCTGCGGCCTCTGTAGCAGGGCCCGGTTGCGGGCGGACAGCTTGTCCGCCCATATGGGGGCCCCGTACAGAGCCATGCTCCTCGTGACGCCGGCGTACAACCGGCGGCACAAGGAGCCAGGCCCACCCACGTTCGGCAGAAGCCGACCCAGCGCCGACGCGGCGCCCACGATTCGGGGAGCAAGTTGGGAGAAATGCTCCCCGAAGTCCCACTTCCGGTCCAGAACAAGCCCCAAGTATTTGATATGGGGCTTTAGTTGGACCGGTTCCCCCCCCAGCGTGAGCGCCGCGCCCGCGCGCAGCCTCCACCCCCTCCCCCGCCCCCCGAAGACTATCGCCTCAGTCTTCGGGAGGGCCACCTTCAGGCCGAGCTGACTGATCCGGTAAATCATCAGCTCGGCCGCCGCTTCCGCCCGGCAGAGCACCTCTCTCGCCTCGGTCCCACGCACGGCCACCATTGTGTCATCTGCATAGCAGATGGTGGCCGTCCGTGGGAGCACTACCCCCCTGATGGCCCAATCGTACCCCAGGTTCCATAAGAGTGGACCGAGCACGGAACCCTGGGGCACACCACAGGCCATCCCCGTCGACCCCCGCCGACCGTCCGCCCGCTCGTAGAGCACTACCCTCCCGGTGAGGTAGTGCTCTACGACCCGCCGCAGGTAGGGAGGCACCTCGTGATATCGAAGCGCCTCCCTTATCACCCCATAGGGGAGGGTACCAAACGCGTTGGCGATGTCGAGCGACACCGCCACTACACCCTCCCCTCTGCTCGACGCGTACTCGCAGAAGTCCCTTAGGGACTTCAACGCGTCGAGCGTGGACCGCCCTTCACGGAACCCGAACTGTCGCTCCGACAAGTCCGGGCCGGCGGTCCCTAGGTGCTGCTGGATCCGGGAGGCCAGGATTCTCTCAAAGATCTTCCCAGCCTCGTCCAGCAGCACGATGGGGCGATACGCGGACGGACTGTCCGGGGGTCGACCCTCCTTCCGCAGGAGGCACAACCTCCCCTCCTTCCACACTCTCGGGAACCGTCCCTCCCTCAGGCAATCGTCCATGATCTGCCTGAGTCGGTTCCCGAGGTGTTTTAGGGCGATGGGGAGTACCCGACCTGGTACTCCATCGGGCCCCGGGGCTTTCTTGCAGCCCCGGAGCCGGTCCACCGCCCTCTCGAACTCGTCGTCGCTTACCGGCGCGACGACGAGTTCGGTCGGGTCCTCCAAGTCCCCCGGTGGCTCGGTCATCACCGGGGGAGTTATCGAGGGGGCTGGCGGAAACAGCCCCTCGATGACCCTCCTGAGGAGGGGGGGCTCCAGGGAGTCCATGGGGGGGGCGGTACGCATTTTGTTGCGTACCACCCTATACGGCCGCCCCCACGGATCCCGGTCCAGCGTGGCCAAGAACGAGGCGTGCGCCTCGTCCTTGGCCTTGGCTATGCCCAGCTGGAGGGCCCCCTTGGCGACTTTGAGGGCCCTGTAGAGCCCCTCTTCCTCCTCCGCCGTGTGCCGCCTGCGCCTACAGTGCTGGTAGGCGCGGCGGGCACAGTTGCTGGTGGTCCGCATGGCCGAAATTTCAGCGGACCACCAGTACACCCTCCTCCGGGAGAAGAGGCGCCGCGCTCGGGGCATAGACGCTCCGCACACAGCCTGTAGTGCGGAGCGAAACCGGCGCGCCCTCTCCTCCACTCCCGAGGCGGCGGGTGGGGCGGCACACCAGGCCTCCACCATCGCCGCCTCGTCCGCCCTGGCCCTGTCCAGATGGGACAGGGACCACTTGGGGAACTCCTCCCCACTCCCTCCTCCTCCTCCTCCCCCCCCCCTCGGGACGGGTGGCGGCTGCCCCCCTCTGGAGACCCTCAGCCTGATATATAGGTGGTCTGAGAGGGTCTCCACGTCCTCCAGGACGCGCCAGTCGGTGAGGCGTGCGGCAATGGCAGGGGTCGCGAACGTTATGTCCACGATGGACCCCCCCTGCCGCCGCACGCACGTGTTGGCGCAGCCCTGGTTAAGGACCACCAGGCCCGATGCCGCCACCCAGTCCCGCAACGCCGCCCCGCGCGCGTCCGTTACGGGGGAACCCCACGCAGCACTCTTGGCGTTGAGGTCCCCCAGGACCACTGTTTGGCGCGGGGCCACCCTCCTCAACACCCCCCCAAGGACCCCCAGGTAGGCCTCGAAGTCCGCCAGCGAACTGTTGGGGGAGAAGTACACCGCCAATAGGGCGGTGTCGTTCCCCCATTTGGCCGCCGCGAACCCCAGGCCCGTCTCGAGGCCCACTACGGCAACCCTACCGTCCGTTGACCCTACCCAATTGGGTAGGGGCGGGACAAAGTAGGGTTCCGCAACCACCGGGGTAGGGGCGGGACAAAGTAGGGTTCCGCAACCACCGCCACATCTATCGACCACTCCGCCATGGTCTGCATGAGCAGATCCTGTGCTCTGGCGGAGTGGTTGATGTTGGCCTGCAGGAACTCTAAATGCCGGTGTGCTGGCATTTAGAGTTCCATGCTGGTTCCCTCAGCGGCCCGGTCGGCGACATTCGTCGGGGGGGCGTTTCCACTTTGACCTGCTGGTGCCGCTGGGCGGGGACGCTGGGGCCTAGCGTCCCGGCCCTTGGTTTCCGGGGGGAAGCAACTCCTCCCCCCGAGGTGGTGGTCGGCCGGGAGTTTGGCCTGGGCGCAGACCGCGCACCAGGGCTTCTCCCAGCACTCAACCATCGAGTGCCCCTTCTTAGAGCACCGGAAGCAACAGTTGGTCCGGTCCTCTTTGGAGGGGCACAACTCCCGTGCGTGGCCGACACCAAAGCACCTGAAACAGCGCATCGGCGTCGGCCCCACCGTAGTGACCCTGGCGGAGGCCCATCCCACCAGGATCCTACCAACCTTTTTAAGGGCCAGTGCGGCCGTCACGGGGCACTGGATCAGGCACGATCCAGTGCCGTCGTACAGGGAGCGCACCGCCCCAACCCGCACCTGGGCCGCCTGGCAGCCCCCCGCAGCCGCCACGGCCTCCGCCACCGAGTCCTTTGATGCCGACTCATCGAGGCCGGCAATCTGAACGCCGGCCATTTTGACGGGCCGGCTCACCTCGGCGACGTCGCCCACCAGGGCCTGCAGCCTGGCGGCCAGTGTGTCCGCCCGCGCATGGCCGTCCTCCCCGGGGACCTCTATGACCCGGGACCCGGTCATAGAGGTCCTAACCTTTACGTGCTCCAGGCCCACCTCTTTTAGGCTAAGGCCGTTTATGGCCTTAGCCATGGTGGCCTGGAGGGTGGTGGTGGCGTCTTTTTTTAATGTCACCACCACCGCCGCCGTTTTGGGAACGGCCAGTTTGGCTGGGCGCGTGGCCGCCGCCCTTCTCCCTTCAAGGGAGTTCCTGCTGGGGGGAGGGGGGGAGGCCTTAGCCTTTTTCTTCCCCTTCCCCTTCCTCTTTACCACCTCCGACCACGATACGTTCGCGGGCGGAGGTGGTGCTTGGCCCGATGGGCCGGGTCCACTTTCCGAGGGCCGGGTGGCTCTCGGGGCCGGGGCGGTTTTGGCCGCCTTGGCGGGCTTCTGGGGGCGGCTAAGAGGGGCGGGGGTCGGGGCCGCCGCCTTCTTGGCCGGTTTTACTTTGGCCCGGCCGTCGCCGAGCCTGGCCCTGGCCTCCGGCTCCGGAGCAGGGGCCCTAACCTGGGCCGGGGGCGGCGGAGCGGCCCTAATGGCCCTGTCAGCCCGCGGGGCAGTCGGGGCGGTGGCAGCGGCGGCAGCAGCGGCAGCGGCGGCCCGCCTCTCGTGAGCAAGCGTGGGGCGGAGGATGGGCTCCGCCGGGAGGCGCCTGCTCACCTCCTCAATCCGGTCGTTTATCATCCGACCGAGGCTCAGGAAGAGGTCCCTCTTCATCTCGTTGATGGCCTCGGTCAGTTCAACCGTTCCAAACTGAAGAGGGGCCGGAGCAGGCGCCGCCGGGATCTCGCGCTCGCTGAAGGCGGTGCGGAGTGCCTTCAGCTCCGCTGTGTTGAGCGCGAGCTCCTCCCTCATTCTCTTGTTGTCCGCCTTTAATCGGCGGACCTCCTCGCTTTCGGACCGGGCCGCCTCCGCCTCGTCCATCGATCCGAGGATGGTTTGGCAGGCCCGGTACATTTTGCCCTTAATCTCCCCCTTCAGGTTACTCGATACCCTAGCCGCCTCTAGGATATCTTTCGCCGCCATGCGGGCCGCGTCCAATGGGTCGGCCTCCTGCCGACTCTCAACACATTCCATGCTCACTGGGGAGCGCGAGCCCGAACGGGAGCGTCGGTCATTACCGGCGCTCGCGCTCCCCCCCTTTCCCCCCTTTGCCCCCTTGGGGCGGAGCTCGGGGAAGTCCCGGCGGTACAAGGCTGCGGCATCGGCCTCGGCCTCCAAGCCCTCCTCGAACTGAGGCTCAAGCTGGTACAGCTTGGCCCTCAGCCTCGCCGCAGCCAATCCGGAGTATGCCCCTTTGGGCTTCCCCCTCCTTGCCGTATTGACTTTAACGGGGACAACAATCTCCACCTCCCCTGTCTCCTCTAGAGCCCTCTTGGAGGGCTGAGGGGCGCTCTCGCCCACCTCTATGAACTCCGAGTCATCCACCTCCGACTCCGAACTAGAGTCGGAGATAACTCCCCCCCCCCTCGGTAAAACCCTGCTATTTCTCGTAGGCGAGGCCATTGTGGCCCCCCCTACCTCCCCCCCGAAAACGGCCGAAATCCAACCGCTAGGACCAGAGTTAGCCAGAAACCTAACTAAAACTGGTCAAGTGCGAGTCGGATTTCGACTTTCCTATACTAAAGAGGAAAAAGCGCCTGAAATTTTCCTAATAGCAATCTGGGGAAACTTTGTCCCCAGATTTGGCGCACTTCCCGGGGTCGTAGCGCGACGGGAGAAACACCAAAAGGTGCAGCGCAATTGCCCCCTAATTACCAAATTAAAAAATGTGGAGAAAGGTTAATAGGTTAAAAGATTTTCTATTTACAAACTTTCGGATGACCCTTAAGTTTGTAAATCTTCTAACCCTCCCTACCTCGGTACCTTGTACCCGTAATAACTTTTGACCTAAAAGCCAAAAAATTACAAAAACCACCCCACGATTTAAAAAACAAACTTAACTACCCCCCCTCAAAATTTAAAACAGCTGCGTAGATCGCAACTAATTTTAAACTTTGACCAAACTGGAAAAAGTCGGCAAGTGTTTTTGAAAAATTCGAGCAGAAAACTCGATTTTTTCAAAAACAAATTTCTCAAAAAATTTCCAGCAAAGCCCACAAAACAAACGACACCACACGAAGCGGGACCGTTGCCGCTACCCCCGCCCAAAAACTGAGCAAGGTGGGGTGTTGGCAACACCGACTAAATTAAAAAGCAAAAAGGTAAACAAACCCAATATTTTAAGAAAAATAGAGGGTTAAAATTTACCTTTTGGGGAGCCCTCTAGCTCCAGAACTTTCGTCCTGGCTACTAAAGGGAACTACACCACGTTAAAGACGGGGATTGCCGCTACCTTCCTACCCCAAAATGGGGTCGGTACGATATCGGCAACACACCAAACAAAAAAGACAAAAGTACAACAAATCCGAGCAACAAAAAACCAACCGCAAAAAGAAAAATCCAAAAAACAAGCAAGTGTCACGTGATAGGAGAGAATCGAAAACCGTTATGAATAGCCAAAAAAATGTAATATCCTGACACCAAAACGCACGAAACTCCTACTGATAGCACCCGAGAAACCTAACCTAACCTAACCTAACCTAACCTAACCTAACCTAACCTAACCTAACCTAACCTAACCTAACCTAACCTAACCTAACCTAACCTAACCTAACCTAACCTAACCTAACCTAACCTAACCTAACCTAACCTAACCTAACCTAACCTAACCTAACCTAACCTAACCTAACCTAACCTAACCTAACCTAACCTAACCTAACCTAACCTAACCTAACCTAACCTAACCTAACCTAACCTAACCTAACCTAACCTAACCTAACCTAACCTAACCTAACCTAACCTAACCTAACCTAACCTAACCTAACCTAACCTAACCTAACCTAACCTAACCTAACCTAACCTAACCTAACCTAACCTAACCTAACCTAACCTAACCTAACCTAACCTAACCTAACCTAACCTAACCTAACCTAACCTTTTTTTTTTTTTTTTTTTTTTTTTTTTTTTTTTTTTTTTTTTTTTTTTTTTTTTTTTTTTTTTTTTTTTTTTTTTTTTTTTTTTTTTTTTTTTTTTTTTTTTTTTTTGTCAGGGTGGAAAATGCGTTACGCATGCCCCCCACCATGGGAGTGGCGGGGGGGTATGTGGGACTCACCCCTATGCGCCCCCCCTCTCAGAGCGAGAGGGGGGAGGAGCGTTACCCACTAAAAACCACCCTGGCGTACCCTCATGCCGGTTAGGCAAGGCGTCGTGGTACCGCCGAAGCACTGCCCACGACGCCTTCCGGCAGCCCCAGCCAAACACCACAGGGGCTACCCGCGCCAAAGGAGAGGGAGGCCGAGCACGCGTGGCCTCCCTCCCAGACCGCCAAGTGGCTATCACCTACGGCGGGAAGGGGACTCCCATCCCCCGCCCGCAGCCACTAAGGATTGAGGCGGGCGGCAAAACGCCTGCGCCTCAATCCCCGCCGTCTGCGCCGGAGCGGATGCGCGAGAGGAGACTCTTCGCGCTCACGCTCCGCGGTCTCCTTCTGCGAGATGACACACTCGCAGAAGGAGACCACAGCCCTCCAGGACCTGTCGCTGCACAGCATTGCAGACACAACGCTGTGCAGGGAGAGGTCCCACTGCCCGATGGCCAGTGCCATACTGCAGCGCTCCGCACTCCAACGGTCGCACACCGCGAGGGTGTGCTGAGCCGTGTCGTCCGGATCGCCGCAGTGATGGCACTGCGGGCCGGGCTCCCTCCCAATTTTGTGCAGGTAGTGACCGAAGCACCCATGTCCGGTCAGTACCTGCACAAGCCGGTACGACGTAGCGCCGACTGCCCTCCCCAACCAGGTGTCAAACGACGGGAGGATCGCCCCTATGGTGCGAGTTCCATAGGGAGCGTCCTCCAGGTGCGCTTTCCACCTGTCCCGCAGTCGACGCTCCGTCATCCGGCGCGTCTCCTCTACCTCCTCAGGGTCCGGGCGCTCACCCCGCGCCCGGGCCCTGGACCTAACCGCGTAGGTCTCAGCCTGCACCTCCGCATCCAACTCCCACGGCGGGGTGCAGGCGAGGAGGCAAGCCGCGGCGTGGGCCACCGTGACGTAGGCCCTCACAATACGGAGGGCCACCACCCGTTGCGGCCTCTGTAGCAGGGCCCTGTTGCGGGCGGACAGCTTGTCCGCCCATATGGGGGCCCCGTACAGAGCCATGCTCCTCGTGACGCCGGCGTACAACCGGCGGCACAAGGAGCCAGGCCCACCCACGTTCGGCAGAAGCCGACCCAGCGCCGACGCGGCGCCCACGATTCGGGGAGCAAGTTGGGAGAAATGCTCCCCGAAGTCCCACTTCCGGTCCAGAACAAGCCCCAAGTATTTGATATGGGGCTTTAGTTGGACCGGTTCCCCCCCCAGCGTGAGCGCCGCGCCCGCGCGCAGCCTCCACCCCCTCCCCCGCCCCCCGAAGACTATCGCCTCAGTCTTCGGGAACCTAACCTAACCTAACCTAACCTAACCTAACCTAACCTAACCTAACCTAACCTAACCTAACCTAACCTAACCTAACCTAACCTAACCTAACCTAACCTAACCTAACCTAACCTAACCTAACCTAACCTAACCTAACCTAACCTAACCTAACCTAACCTAACCTAACCTAACCTAACCTAACCTAACCTAACCTAACCTAACCTAACCTAACCTAACCTAACCTAACCTAACCTAACCTAACCTAACCTAACCTAACCTAACCTAACCTAACCTTTTTTTTTTTTTTTTTTTTTTTTTTTTTTTTTTGACAGGGTGGAAAATGCGTTACGCATGCCCCCCACCATGGGAGTGGTGGGGGGGTATGTGGGACTCACCCCTATGCGCCCCCCCTCTCAGAGCGAGAGGGGGGAGGAGCGTTACCCACTAAAAACCACCCTGGCGTACCCTCATGCCGGTTAGGCAAGGCGCCGTGGTACCGCCGAAGCACTGCCCACGACGCCTTCCGGCAGCCCCAGCCAAACACCGCTGGGGCTACCCGCGCCAAAGGAGAGGGAGGCCGAGCACGCGTGGCCTCCCTCCCAGACCGCCAAGTGGCTATCACCTACGGCGGGAAGGGGACTCCCATCCCCCGCCCGCAGCCACTAAGGATTGAGGCGGGCGGCAAAACGCCTGCGCCTCAATCCCCGCCGTCTGCGCCGGAGCGGATGCGCGAGAGGAGACTCTTCGCGCTCCCGCTCCGCGGTCTCCTTCTGCGAGATGACACACTCGCAGAAGGAGACCACAGCCCTCCAGGACCTGTCGCTGCACAGCATTGCGGACACAACGCTGTGCAGGGAGAGGTCCCACTGCCCGATGGCCAGTGCCATACTGCAGCGCTCCGCACTCCAACGGTCGCACACCGCGAGGGTGTGCTGAGCCGTGTCGTCCGGATCGCCGCAGTGATGGCACTGCGGGCCGGGCTCCCTCCCAATTTTGTGCAGGTAGTGACCGAAGCACCCATGTCCGGTCAGTACCTGCACAAGCCGGTACGACGTAGCGCCGACTGCCCTCCCCAACCAGGTGTCAAACGACGGGAGGATCGCCCCTATGGTCCGAGTTCCATAGGGAGCGTCCTCCAGGTGCGCTTTCCACCTGTCCCGCAGTCGACGCTCCGTCATCCGGCGCGTCTCCTCTACCTCCTCAGGGTCCGGGCGCTCACCCCGCGCCCGGGCCCTGGACCTAACAGCGTAGGTCTCAGCCTGCACCTCCGCATCGAGCTCCCACGGCGGGGTGCAGGCGAGGAGGCAAGCCGCGGCGTGGGCCACCGTGACGTAGGCCCTCACAATACGGAGGGCCACCACCCGCTGCGGCCTCTGTAGCAGGGCCCGGTTGCGGGCGGACAGCTTGTCCGCCCATATGGGGGCCCCGTACAGAGCCATGCTCCTCGTGACGCCGGCGTACAACCGGCGGCACAAGGAGCCAGGCCCACCCACGTTCGGCAGAAGCCGACCCAGCGCCGACGCGGCGCCCACGATTCGGGGAGCAAGTTGGGAGAAATGCTCCCCGAAGTCCCACTTCCGGTCCAGAACAAGCCCCAAGTATTTGATATGGGGCTTTAGTTGGACCGGTTCCCCCCCCAGCGTGAGCGCCGCGCCCGCGCGCAGCCTCCACCCCCTCCCCCGCCCCCCGAAGACTATCGCCTCAGTCTTCGGGAGGGCCACCTTCAGGCCGAGCTGACTGATCCGGTAAATCATCAGCTCGGCCGCCGCTTCCGCCCGGCAGAGCACCTCTCTCGCCTCGGTCCCACGCACGGCCACCATTGTGTCATCTGCATAGCAGATGGTGGCCGTCCGTGGGAGCACTACCCCCCTGATGGCCCAATCGTACCCCAGGTTCCATAAGAGTGGACCGAGCACGGAACCCTGGGGCACACCACAGGCCATCCCCGTCGACCCCCGCCGACCGTCCGCCCGCTCGTAGAGCACTACCCTCTCGGTGAGGTAGTGCTCTACGACCCGCCGCAGGTAGGGAGGCACCTCGTGATATCGAAGCGCCTCCCTTATCACCCCATAGGGGAGGGTACCAAACGCGTTGGCGATGTCAAGCGACACCGCCACTACACCCTCCCCTCTGCTCGACGCGTGCTCGCAGAAGTCCCTTAGGGACTTCAACGCGTCGAGCGTGGACCGCCCTTCACGGAACCCGAACTGTCGCTCCGACAAGTCCGGGCCGGCGGTCCCTAGGTGCTGCTGGATCCGGGAGGCCAGGATTCTCTCGAAGATCTTCCCAGCCTCGTCCATCAGCACAATGGGGCGATACGCGGACGGACTGTCCGGGGGTCGACCCTCCTTCCGCAGGAGGCACAACCTCCCCTCCTTCCACACTCTCGGGAACCGTCCCTCCCTCAGGCAATCGTCCATGATCTGCCTGAGTCGGTTCCCGAGGTGTTTTAGGGCGATGGGGAGTACCCGACCTGGTACTCCATCGGGCCCCGGGGCTTTCTTGCAGCCCCGGAGCCGGTCCACCGCCCTCTCGAACTCGTCGTCGCTTACCGGCGCGACGACGAGTTCGGTCGGGTCCTCCAAGTCCCCCGGTGGCTCGGTCATCACCGGGGGAGTTATCGAGGGGGCTGGCGGAAACAGCCCCTCGATGACCCTCCTGAGGAGGGGGGGCTCCAGGGAGTCCATGGGGGGGGCGGTACGCATTTTGTTGCGTACCACCCTATACGGCCGCCCCCACGGATCCCGGTCCAGCGTGGCCAAGAACGAGGCGTGCGCCTCGTCCTTGGCCTTGGCTATGCCCAGCTGGAGGGCCCCCTTGGCGACTTTGAGGGCCCTGTAGAGCCCCTCTTCCTCCTCCGCCGTGTGCCGCCTGCGCCTACAGTGCTGGTAGGCGCGGCGGGCACAGTTGCTGGTGGTCCGCATGGCCGAAATTTCAGCGGACCACCAGTACACCCTCCTCCGGGAGAAGAGGCGCCGCGCCCGGGGCATAGACGCTCCGCACACAGCCTGTAGTGCGGAGCGAAACCGGCGCGCCCTCTCCTCCACTCCCGAGGCGGCGGGTGGGGCGGCACACCAGGCCTCCACCATCGCCGCCTCGTCCGCCCTGGCCCTGTCCAGATGGGACAGGGACCACTTGGGGAACTCCTCCCCACTCCCTCCTCCTCCTCCTCCTCCCCCCCCCCTCGGGACGGGTGGCGGCTGCCCCCCTCTGGAGACCCTCAGCCTGATATACAGGTGGTCTGAGAGGGTCTCCACGTCCTCCAGGACGCGCCAGTCGGTGAGGCGTGCGGCAATGGCAGGGGTCGCGAACGTTATGTCCACGATGGACCCCCCCTGCCGCCGCACGCACGTGTTGGCGCAGCCCTGGTTTAGGACCACCAGGCCCGATGCCGCCACCCAGTCCCGCAACGCCGCCCCGCGCGCGTCCGTTACGGGGGAACCCCACGCAGCACTCTTGGCGTTGAGGTCCCCCAGGACCACTGTTTGGCGCGGGGCCACCCTCCTCAACACCCCCCCAAGGACCCCCAGGTAGGCCTCGAAGTCCGCCAGCGAACTGTTGGGGGAGAAGTACACCGCCAATAGGGCGGTGTCGTTCCCCCATTTGGCCGCCGCGAACCCCAGGCCCGTCTCGAGGCCTACCAGGGGGGGACCGTCGCCAACCGCCGGAACCACTACGGCAACCCTACTGTCCGTTGACCCTACCCAATTGGGTAGGGGCGGGACAAAGTAGGGTTCCGCAACCACCGCCACATCAATCGACCACTCCGCCATGGTCTGCATGAGCAGATCCTGTGCTCTGGCGGAGTGGTTGATGTTGGCCTGCAGGAACTCTAAATGCCGGTGTGCTGGCATTTAGAGTTCCATGCTGGTTCCCTCCGCGGCCCGGTCGGCGACATTCGTCGGGGGGGCGTTTCCACTTTGACCTGCTGCCGCTGGGCGGGGACGCTGGGGCCTAGCGTCCCGGCCCTTGGTTTCCGGGGGGAAGCAACTCCTCCCCCCGAGGTGGTGGTCGGCCGGGAGTTTGGCCTGGGCGCAGACCGCGCACCAGGGCTTCTCCCAGCACTCGTTCATCGTGTGCCCCTTCTTTGAGCACCGGAAGCAGCAGCCAGTCCGGTCCTCTTTCGAGGGGCACAGCTCCCGCGCATGGCCGACACCGAAGCACCTAAAGCAACGCATCGGTGTCGGCCCCACCGTGGTGACCCTGGCGGAGGCCCACCCCACCAGGATCCTACCCACTTTTTTAAGTTCCAGTGCGGCCGTGACGGGGCACTGGATCAGGCACGATCCAGTGCCGTCGTACAGGGAGCGCACCGCCCCAACCCGCACCTGGGCCGCCTGGCAGCCCCCCGCAGCCGCCACGGCCTCCGCCACCGAGTCCTTTGATGCCGACTCATCGAGGCCGGCAATCTGAACGCCGGCCATTTTGACGGGCCGGCTCACCTCGGCGACGTCGCCCACCAGGGCCTGCAGCCTGGCGGCCAGTGTGTCCGCCCGCACGTGGCCGTCCTCCCCGGGGACCTCTATGACCCGGGACCCGGTCATAGAAGTCCGGACCCTTACGTGCTCCAGGCCAACCTCCCTTAGGCTAAGGCCGTTTATAGCCTTAGCCATGGTGGCCTGGAGGGTGGTGGTGGCGTCTTTTTTAAGTGTCACCACCACGGCCGCCGTTTTGGGGACGGCCAACTTGGCCGGACGCGCGGCCGCCGCCTTCCGTCCTTCTACGGTGTTCCTGCTGGGAGGAGGGGGGGAGGCCTTAGCCTTCTTCTTCCCCTTCCCCTTCCTCTTTACCACCTCCGACCACGACGCGTTCGCGGGTGGAGGTGGTGCTTGGCCCGATGGGCCGGGTCCACTCTCCGAGGGCCGGGTGGCTCTCGGGGCCGGGGCGGTTTTGGCCGCCTTGGCGGGCTTCTGGGGGCGGCTAGGAGGGGCGGGGGTCGGGGCCGCCGCCTTCTTGGCCGGTTTTACTTTGGCCCGGCCATCGCCGAGCCTGGCCCTGGCCTCCGGTTCCGGGGCAGGGGCCCTAACCTGGGCCGGGGGCGGCGGAGCAGCCCTAACGGCCTTGTCAGCCCGCGGGGCTGTCGGGGCGGCGGCAGCTGCGGCGGCGGCGGCCCGCCTCTCGTGGGCGAGCGGGGGGCGGAGGATAGGTTCCGCCGGAAGGCGCCTGTTCACCTCCTCGATACGGTCGTTAATCATCCGACCGAGGCTAAGGAAGAGGTCTCTCTTCATCTCCTGTATAGCCTCGGTCAGCTCGACCGTCCCGAACTGGAGATGAGCCGGAGCAGGAGCCGCCGGGACCTCGCGCTCGCTAAAGGCGGTGCGGAGCGCCTTCAGCTCCGCCGTATTGAGCGCGAGCTCCTCCCTCATGCGTTTGTTGTCCGCCTTTAGTCGGCGGACCTCCTCGCTTTCGGACCGGGCCGCCTCCGCCTCGTCCATCGACCCGAGGATCGTTTGGCAGGCCCGGTACATTTTGCCCTTAATCTCCCCTTTGAGATTGCTGGACACCCTGGCCGCCTCCAGGATGTCCTTGGCCGCCCTGCGGGCTGCGTCCAGAGGGTCGGCCTCCTCCTGACCCTCAACAACCTCCATCACGTCGGGGGAACGCGAGCCTGAACGGGAGCGTCGGTCGTCACCGACGCTCGCCTTCCCCCCCTTCCCCCCCTTCGCCCCCTTGGGGCGGAGCTCCGGGAAGTCCCTCCGGTACTGGTCAGCGGCGTTGGCCTCGGCCTCCAGCTCCTCCTCGAAGTGGGGCTCGAGGAGGTATTGCCTTGCCCTCGCCCTTGCCGCCGCCAGTCCCGCGTACGCCCCCTTGGGCATCCCCCTCCTCGCGGTGTTGACCTTCATGGGAACAACAACCTCGACCTCCCCGGTCTCCTCTAGAGCCCTCTTGGAGGGCTGGGGGGCGCCTTCGCCCACGTCAACAAATTCGGAGTCGTCAATCTCCGACTCCGAACTGGAGTCGGAGATAACTCCTCCCCCCTTCGGTAAAAACCTCCGTTTTTCCGTAGGTGAGGCCATTGTGGCCCCCCCTACCTTCCCCCCGAAAACGGCCGAAATCCGACCGCTGGGACCAAAGTTAACTAGTAACCTAACTAAATTTGGTCAAGTGCGAGTCGGATTTCGACTTTCCCATACAAAGTGGGAAAAAGCGCCTGAATTTTTCTTAATAGCAATCTGGGGAAACTTTGTCCCCAGATTTGGCGCACTTCCCGGAGTCGTAGCGCGGTGGGAAAAACACCAAAAGGTGCACCGCGATTGCCCCCTAATTACCAAATTGAGAAATTTGGAAAAAGGTTAAAAGGTTAAAAGATATTAACTTTCCAAACTTTGGGTGAACCCTTAAGTTGGTAAAGTTCTTAACCCTCCCTACCTTGGTACCTTGTACCCTAAATATCTTTTGACCCAGAAGTCAAAAAATTATAAAAACAACCCCACGATTTAAAAAACAAAATAAACTACCCCCCCTCAAAGTTTAAAACAGATGCGAGAAGCGCAACCTATTTTAAAAGTTGGTCAAAGTGAAAAGTCCGGCAAGTATTTTTGAAAAATTCGTGCATAAAACACGATTTTTTCAAAAATAAATTTCTCGAGACTTTTCTACCAAAGCCCACAAAACAAACAGCACTACACGAAGCGGGACCGTTGCCGCTATCCCCGCCCAAAAACTGAGCAAGGTGGGATATTGGCAACACCGACAAAAACAAAAAGCAAAAATGTAAACAAACCCAATATTTATAAAAAATAAGGGGTTAAAATTTACAAAACGGGGAGCCCTCTAGCTCCAGAACTTTCGTCCTGGCTACTAAAGGGAACTACACCACGTTGAAGACGAGGATTGCCGCTATCTTCCTATCCCAGAATGGGGTCGGTGAGATATCGGCAACACACAAAATAAAAATCACAAAAGTACACAAAAACCAAGCAACAAAAAACCAACCGCAAATAGAAAAAACCGAAAAACAAGCAAGTGTCAAATGTTAGAGAAGAATCGAAGTCAGATATGGATAGCCAAAAAAATGTAATATTTGGGAACCGAAAACTGCGAAAAACCTCCAACAAACACCCGAGAAACGAACTCAACCTAACCTAACCTAACCTAACCTAACCTAACCTAACCTAACCTAACCTAACCTAACCTAACCTAACCTAACCTAACCTAACCTAACCTAACCTAACCTAACCTAACCTAACCTAACCTAACCTAACCTTTTTTTTTTTTTTTTTTTTTTTTTTGATGACGAAGTGGAAATGCATTTACGCATCCCCCCGATGGCCTAAGGATGACCGTGCAATGGGGGGTATAACGGACTCTCACCTAAGCGAACTACCGTTTAAAACCACTCCGGCGTAACCCTCCTGGCTGGTTAACGGAGACGCCGCGGTACCGCCGAAGCATTGCCCGCTGGGCGCCTCCCAGCCCGCTCCGAAGAGCACACCGCCAAAGGAGGAGACGACTGCGTACGCACACAGCGATCTCCCCAAGCTGGGGGAGCCGTGCAATGTGGGCCCTTCACCCACGTGGCTCCCCATGAAGTTCAGGCGATCAGCAAAAGCTGGGTTCGCCTTCCCTTCACAGCCTGCATGGAGTGTAGGGTGTTTTCCGGCAGGCTATTCCCCCCAGTCGCAGTGACCGGGGTAAGTCCACGTTCCTTCAAACACCCACACTACACCTGTCTCAGGTCTAAAATGTCCTCTGAAAACAGAGGTCACTAGACCCGAGACTCACGTCTGGGCGAACCAGGGTCGCTTTCCGGGAACGGGATACGGGGACACCTACCCGAGCTCCGTCCCTTCAAACTCCCCCTCGTCGCCCCCCTCATGTGCGCTCTTTTGGGGAGTATTTGGTTCCCCGGGCCCGCGCTGGCCCTGGAAAGTGGATATCCCGCCACTGGTTCGGTGGAAAAGGGGGGAAGGATGGGAGCTGGGAAGGAATGGGAAATCGGGAAGGTGGGAATGGGATAGGGACGTGCCGCTCTTAGTCTGGCCCCTCACCCCGAGCCTTTCCGGTATGGGTAGCCCTGTCCGGTATAGCCACGGGGATCATAGAGACACGCAAGCCCCCCCACCACGGCAAGGTGGCAGCACAATCGGGGGGGAACCTAACCTAACCTAACCTAACCTAACCTAACCTAACCTAACCTAACCTAACCTAACCTAACCTAACCTAACCTAACCTAACCTAACCTAACCTAACCTAACCTAACCTAACCTAACCTAACCTAACCTAACCTAACCTAACCTAACCTAACCTAACCTAACCTAACCTAACCTAACCTAACCTAACCTAACCTAACCTAACCTAACCTAACCTAACCTAACCTAACCTAACCTAACCTAACCTAACCTAACCTAACCTAACCTAACCTAACCTAACCTAACCTAACCTAACCTAACCTAACCTAACCTAACCTAACCTAACCTAACCTAACCTAACCTAACCTAACCTAACCTAACCTAACCTAACCTAACCTAACCTAACCTAACCTAACCTAACCTAACCTAACCTAACCTAACCTTTTTTTTTTTTTTTTTTTTTTTTTTTTTTTTTTTTTTTTTTTTTTTTTTTTTTTTTTTTTTTTTTTTTTTTTTTTTTTTGTCAGGGTGGAAAATGCGTTACGCATGCCCCCCACCATGGGAGTGGCGGGGGGGTATGTGGGACTCACCCCTATGCGCCCCCCCTCTCAGAGCGAGAGGGGGGAGGAGCGTTACCCACTAAAAACCACCCTGGCGTACCCTCATGCCGGTTAGGCAAGGCGCCGTGGTACCGCCGAAGCACTGCCCACGACGCCTTCCGGCAGCCCCAGCCAAACACCGCTGGGGCTACCCGCGCCAAAGGAGAGGGAGGCCGAGCACGCGTGGCCTCCCTCCCAGACCGCCAAGTGGCTATCACCTACGGCGGGAAGGGGACTCCCATCCCCCGCCCGCAGCCACTAAGGATTGAGGCGGGCGGCAAAACGCCTGCGCCTCAATCCCCGCCGTCTGCGCCGGAGCGGATGCGCGAGAGGAGACTCTTCGCGCTCCCGCTCCGCGGTCTCCTTCTGCGAGATGACACACTCGCAGAAGGAGACCACAGCCCTCCAGGACCTGTCGCTGCACAGCATTGCGGACACAACGCTGTGCAGGGAGAGGTCCCACTGCCCGATGGCCAGTGCCATACTGCAGCGCTCCGCACTCCAACGGTCGCACACCGCGAGGGTGTGCTGAGCCGTGTCGTCCGGATCGCCGCAGTGATGGCACTGCGGGCCGGGCTCCCTCCCAATTTTGTGCAGGTAGTGACCGAAGCACCCATGTCCGGTCAGTACCTGCACAAGCCGGTACGACGTAGCGCCGACTGCCCTCCCCAACCAGGTGTCAAACGACGGGAGGATCGCCCCTATGGTCCGAGTTCCATAGGGAGCGTCCTCCAGGTGCGCTTTCCACCTGTCCCGCAGTCGACGCTCCGTCATCCGGCGCGTCTCCTCTACCTCCTCAGGGTCCGGGCGCTCACCCCGCGCCCGGGCCCTGGACCTAACAGCGTAGGTCTCAGCCTGCACCTCCGCATCGAGCTCCCACGGCGGGGTGCAGGCGAGGAGGCAAGCCGCGGCGTGGGCCACCGTGACGTAGGCCCTCACAATACGGAGGGCCACCACCCGCTGCGGCCTCTGTAGCAGGGCCCGGTTGCGGGCGGACAGCTTGTCCGCCCATATGGGGGCCCCGTACAGAGCCATGCTCCTCGTGACGCCGGCGTACAACCGGCGGCACAAGGAGCCAGGCCCACCCACGTTCGGCAGAAGCCGACCCAGCGCCGACGCGGCGCCCACGATTCGGGGAGCAAGTTGGGAGAAATGCTCCCCGAAATCCCACTTCCGGTCCAGAACAAGCCCCAAGTACTTGATATGGGGCTTTAGTTGGACCGGTTCCCCCCCCAGCGTGAGCGCCGCGCCCGCGCGCAGCCTCCACCCCCTCCCCCGCCCCCCGAAGACTATCGCCTCAGTCTTCGGGAGGGCCACCTTCAGGCCGAGCTGACTGATCCGGTAAATCATCAGCTCGGCCGCCGCTTCCGCCCGGCAAAGCACCTCTCTCGCCTCGGTCCCACGCACGGCCACCATTGTGTCATCTGCGTAGCAGATGGTGGCCGTCCGTGGGAGCACCACCCCCCTGATGGCCCAATCGTACCCCAGGTTCCATAAGAGTGGACCGAGCACGGAACCCTGGGGCACACCACAGGCCATCCCCGTCGACCCCCGCCGACCGTCCGCCCGCTCGTAGAGCACTACCCTCTCGGTGAGGTAGTGCTCTACGACCCGCCGCAGGTAGGGAGGCACCTCGTGATATCGAAGCGCCTCCCTTATCACCCCATAGGGGAGGGTACCAAACGCGTTGGCGATGTCGAGCGACACCGCCACCACACCCTCCCCTCTGCTCGACGCGTGCTCGCAGAAGTCCCTTAGGGACTTCAACGCGTCGAGCGTGGACCGCCCCTCACGGAACCCGAACTGTCGCTCCGACAAGTCCGGGCCGGCGGTCCCTAGGTGCTGCTGGATCCGGGAGGCCAGGATTCTCTCGAAGATCTTCCCGGCCTCATCCAGCAGCACGATGGGGCGATACGCGGACGGACTGTCCGGGGGTCGACCCTCCTTCCGCAGGAGGCACAACCTCCCCTCCTTCCACACTCTCGGGAACCGTCCCTCCCTCAGGCAATCGTCCATGATCTGCCTGAGTCGGTTCCCGAGGTGTTTAAGGGCGATGGGGAGTACCCGACCTGGTACTCCGTCGGGCCCCGGGGCTTTCTTGCAGCCCTGGAGCCGGTCCACCGCCCTCTCGAACTCGTCGTCGCTTACCGGCGCGACGACGAGTTCGGTCGGGTCCTCCAAGTCCCCCGGTGGCTCGGTC
The DNA here is from genome assembly GCA_949316455.1 of Acleris holmiana. Lineage (NCBI taxonomy): Eukaryota > Metazoa > Arthropoda > Insecta > Lepidoptera > Tortricidae > Acleris > Acleris holmiana. Next base: position 10,142,682 of record OX438791.1, on the reverse strand, counting down.
ATCACCGGGGGAGTTATCGAGGGGGCTGGCGGAAACAGCCCCTCGATGACCCTTCTGAGGAGGGGGGGCTCCAGGGAGTCCATGGGGGGGGCGGTACGCATTTTGTTGCGTACCACCCTATACGGCCGCCCCCACGGATCCCGGTCCAGCGTGGCCAAGAACGAGGCGTGCGCCTCGTCCTTGGCCTTGGCTATGCCCAGCTGGAGGGCCCCCTTGGCGACTTTGAGGGCCCTGTAGAGCCCCTCCTCCTCCTCCGCCGTGTGCCGCCTGCGCCTACAGTGCTGGTAGGCGCGGCGGGCACAGTTGCTGGTGGTCCGCATGGCCGAAATTTCAGCGGACCACCAGTACACCCTCCTCCGGGAGAAGAGGCGCCGCGCCCGGGGCATAGACGCTCCGCACACAGCCTGTAGTGCGGAGCGAAACCGGCGCGCCCTCTCCTCCACTCCCGAGGCGGCGGGTGGGGCGGCACACCAGGCCTCCACCATCGCCGCCTCATCCGCCCTGGCCCTGTCCAGATGGGACAGGGACCACTTGGGGAACTCCTCCCCTCTCCCTCCTCCTCCTCCTCCCCCCCCCCTCGGGACGGGTGGCGGTTGCCCCCCTCTGGAGACCCTCAGCCTGATATACAGGTGGTCTGAGAGGGTCTCCACGTCCTCCAGGACGCGCCAGTCGGTGAGGCGTGCGGCAATGGCAGGGGTCGCGAACGTTATGTCCACGATGGACCCCCCCTGCCGCCGCACGCACGTGTTGGCGCAGCCCTGGTTGAGGACCACCAGGCCCGATGCCGCCACCCAGTCCCGCAACGCCGCCCCGCGCGCGTCCGTTACGGGGGAACCCCACGCAGCACTCTTGGCGTTGAGGTCCCCCAGGACCACTGTTTGGCGCGGGGCCACCCTCCTCAACACCCCCCCAAGGACCCCCAGGTAGGCCTCGAAGTCCGCCAGCGAACTGTTGGGGGAGAAGTACACCGCCAATAGGGCGGTGTCGTTCCCCCATTTGGCCGCCGCGAACCCCAGGCCCGTCTCGAGGCCTACCAGGGGGGGACCGTCGCCGACCGCCGGAACCACTACGGCAACCCTATTGTCCGTTGACCCTACCCAATTGGGTAGGGGCGGGACAAAGTAGGGTTCCGCAACCACCGCCACATCTATCGACCACTCCGCCATGGTCTGCATGAGCAGATCCTGTGCTCTGGCGGAGTGGTTGATGTTGGCCTGCAGGAACTCTAAATGCCGGTGTGCTGGCATTTAGAGTTCCATGCTGGTTCCCTCCGCGGCCCGGTCGGCGACATTCGTCGGGGGGGCGTTTCCACTAATGACTACAGGTGCCGCCGGGCGGGGACGCTGGGGCCTAGCGTCCCGGCCTTTGGTTTCTGGGGGGAAGCAACTCCTCCCCCCGAGGTGGTGGTCGGCCGGGAGTTTGGCCTGGGCGCAGACCGCGCACCAGGGCTTCTCCCAGCACTCAACCATCGAGTGCCCCTTCTTAGAGCACCGGAAGCAACAGTTGGTCCGGTCCTCTTTGGAGGGGCACAACTCCCGCGCATGGCCGACACCAAAGCACCTGAAACACCGCATTGGTGTCGGCCCTACTGCAGAGACCCTGGCGGAGGCCCATCCCACCAGGATCCTGCCCGCCTTCTTCAGGGCCAACGCGGCCGTAACGGGGCACTGGATTAGGCAAGATCCAGTGCCGTCGTAGAGGGCACGCACGGCCCCCACTCGCACCTGGGCCGCCTGGCAGCCCCCCACGGCTGCCACTGCCTGCGCCACCGATTCCTTACTTGCCGACTCATCAAGGCCGGCAATCTGGACGCCGGCCATTTTAACAGGCCGGCTAACATCGGCGACGTCGCCCACCAGGGCCTGCAGCCTGGCGGCCAGGGTGTCCGCCCGTGCATGGCCGTCCTCCCCGGGGACCTCTATGACCCGGGACCCGGTCATAGAGGTCCTAACCCTTACATGCTCCAGGCCGACCTCCCTTAGGCTAAGGCCGTTTATGGCCTTAGCCATGGTGGCCTGGAGGGTGGTGGTGGCATCTTTTTTAAGCGTCACCACCACAGCCGCCGTTTTAGGGACGGCCAACTTGGCCGGACGCGCGGCCGCCGCCTTCCTCCCTTCAAGGGAATTCCTGCTGGGGGGAGGGGGGGAGGCCTTAGCCTTCTTCTTCCCCTTCCCTTTCCTCCTAACCACCTCCGACCACGTCACGTTCGCGGGCGGAGGCGGTGCTTGGCCCGATGGGCCGGGTCCACCCTCCGAGGGCCGGGTGGCTCTCGGGGCCGGGGCGGTTTTGGCCGCCTTGGCGGGCTTCTGGGGGCGGCCAGGAGGGGCGGGGGTCGGGCCTGCCGCCTTCTTGGCCGGTTTCACTTTGGCCCGGCCATCGCCGAGCCTGGCCCTGGCCTCCGGCTCCGGGGCAGGGGCCCTAACCTGGGCCGGGGGCGGCGGAGCGGCCCTAACGGCCCTTTCAGCCCTTGGGGCTTCCGGGGCGGCGGTAGCGGCGGCAGCGGCGGCAGCGGCAGCCCTCCTCTCGTGGGCAAGCGGGGGACGGAGGATCGGCTCCGCCGGGAGGCGCCTGTTCACCTCCTCAATCCGGTCATTAATCATACGACCGAGGCTCAGGAAGAGATCCCGCTTCATCTCTTCGATGGCCTCGGTCAATTCTGCTGTCCCGAACTGAAGAGGGACCGGAGCAGGAGCCGCCGGGATCTCGCGCTCGCTAAAGGCGCTGCGGAGCGCCTTCAGCTCCGCCGTATTGAGCGCGAGCTCCTCCCTCATTCTTTTGTTGTCCGCCTTTAATCGGCGGACCTCCTCGCTTTCCGACCGGGCCGCCTCCACCTCGTCCATCGACCCGAGGATGGTTTGGCAGGCCCGGTACATTTTGCCCTTTATCTCCCCCTTGAGGTTACTCGATACCCTGGCTGCCTCCAGGATATCTTTCGCCGCCAAGCGGGCCGCGTCCAGTGGGTCGGCCTCCTGCCGACCCTCAGCATACTCCATGCTCACTGGGGAGCGCGAGCCCGAACGGGAGCGTCGGTCATTACCGGCGCTCGCGCTCCCCCCCTTTCCCCCCTTTGCCCCCTTGGGGCGGAGCTCGGGGAAGTCCCGGCGGTATAAGGCTGCGGCATCGGCCTCGGCCTCCAAGCCCTCCTCGAACTGAGGCTCAAGCTGGTACAGCTTGGCCCTCAGCCTCGCCGCAGCCAATCCGGAGTATGCCCCTTTGGGCTTCCCCCTCCTTGCCGTATTAACTTTAACGGGGACAACAATCTCCACCTCCCCTGTCTCCTCTAGAGCCCTCTTGGAGGGCTGAGGGGCGCTCTCGCCCACCTCTATGAACTCCGAGTCATCCACCTCCGACTCCGAACTGGAGTCGGAGATAACTCCCCCCCCCCTCGGTAAAACCCTCCTATTTCTCGTAGGCGAGGCCATTGTGGCCCCCCCTACCTCCCCCCCGAAAACGGCCGAAATCCAACCGCTAGGACCAGAGTTAGCCAGAAACCTAACTAAAACTGGTCAAGTGCGAGTCGGATTTCGACTTTCCTATACTAAAGAGGAAAAAGCGCCTGAAATTTTCCTAATAGCAATCTGGGGAAACTTTGTCCCCAGATTTGGCGCACTTCCCGGGGTCGTAGCGCGACGGGAGAAACACCAAAAGGTGCAGCGCAATTGCCCCCTAAATACCAAATTAAAAAATGTGGAGAAAGGTTAATAGGTTAAAAGATTTTCAATTTACAAACTTTCGGATGACCCTTAAGTTTGTAAATCTTCTAACCCTCCCTACCTCGGTACCTTGTACCCGTAATAACTTTTGACCCAAAAGCCAAAAAATTACAAAAACCACCCCACGATTTAAAAAACAAACTTAACTACCCCCCCTCAAAATTTAAAACAGCTGCGAAGATCGCAACTAATTTTAAACTTTGACCAAACTGGAAAAAGTCGGCAAGTGTTTTTGAAAAATTCGAGCAGAAAACTCGATTTTTTCAAAAACAAATTTCTCAAAATTTTTCCAGCAAAGCCCACAAAACAAACGACTTCACACGAAGCGGGACCGTTGCCGCTACCCCAGCCCAAAAACTGAGCAAGGTGGGGTGTTGGCAACACCGACTAAATTAAAAAGCAAAAAGGTAAACAAACCCAATATTTTAAGAAAAATAGAGGGTTAAAATTTACCTTTTGGGGAGCCCTCTAGCTCCAGAACTTTCGTCCTGGCTACTAAAGGGAACTACACCACGTTAAAGACGGGGATTGCCGCTACCTTCCTACCCCAAAATGGGGTTGGTACGATATCGGCAACACACCAAACAAAAAAGACAAAAGTACAACAAATCCGAGCAACAAAAAACCAACCGCAAAAAGAAAAATCCAAAAAACAAGCAAGTGTCACGTGATAGGAGAGAATCGAAAACCGTTATGAATAGCCAAAAAAATGTAATATCCTGACACCAAAACGCACGAAACTCCTACTGATAGCACCCGAGAAACCAACTCAACCTAACCTAACCTAACCTAACCTAACCTAACCTAACCTAACCTAACCTAACCTAACCTAACCTAACCTAACCTAACCTAACCTAACCTAACCTAACCTAACCTAACCTAACCTAACCTAACCTAACCTAACCTAACCTAACCTAACCTAACCTAACCTAACCTAACCTAACCTAACCTAACCTAACCTAACCTAACCTAACCTAACCTAACCTAACCTAACCTAACCTAACCTAACCTAACCTAACCTAACCTAACCTAACCTAACCTAACCTAACCTAACCTAACCTAACCTAACCTAACCTAACCTTTTTTTTTTTTTTTTTTTTTTTTTTTTTTTTTTTTTTTTTTTTTTTTTTTTTTTTTTTTTTTTTTTTTTTTTTTTTTATAGAGGGGAAATGCTTTGCGCATACCACCGCATTTAGGCGAATACGGTGGTTATGTGGGACTCTCCGCCCGCCCACTCCCCCTACGGGAAGAGGGCAGGAAGCCTACCCACTAAAACCCCTCTGCTGATCCTCGCGAGCTTTTGGGTTTGGCCGCCGTGGGGATCGAATGAATGCTTCCAAAACGACGGCCAAAGCTGCCCTGGACACTTCAAGGACTCTTCTCGCCAGAGGCTGGGGATGTCAAGGATGTGCGACATTCCCACCGGCACGTGAGACTTTTTGTATCATGCAGGTTAGAGGCGCCTACCTCTACCTGCGTCTCATAAGGTGTTAAGTGGGGGGTTTAGGCTAGCAGCGTACTGCGTGCGCCTTCGCCCCCTCCGTTTGCGCCGGAGCGGGTGTGCGTCAACGTCTTCTTCGCGTTCCCGCTCCGCCAACTCCTTCTGCAAGATGACATTCTCACAGAAGGAGGATACCGCCTTCCATGATCTGTCGCTGCTCAGCATGGCAGAGACCACGCTGTGCAGCGAGAGATCAGTGACGCCAATTTCTGAGGCCATAGTGCGGCGCTCCAGATCCCACTTTGTGCACACCTCAAAGGTGTGCTGGGCCGTATCGTCCGGATCGCCGCACTCGTGGCAGATCGGACTCTGCTCCCTTTTGATCTTGTGCAGGTAATGGCCAAAACATCCGTGTCCGGTCATCACCTGCGCAAGACGGTACGTCATCGCACCGTGCGACCGCTCGACCCAGTGGTCAAGCGACGGGAGGAGTGCCCCTATGGTGCGGGTTCCATAGGGAGAGTCCTCCAGGTCACTCTTCCACCGGTCCCTCATCCTTCTCTCGGCCATGCGCCGAGTCCTTTCAACCACCTCGGAGTCCGGGCGCACTCCTCTGGCCCTGGACTCGGCCCTCTGTTTGTATGTCTCAGCCTGCACCTGAGCATCCAGCTCCCACGGCGGGGTGCAGGCCAAGACACATGCCGCCGCATGCGCCACCGTAAGATAGGCCTGCACAATGCGCAGGGCCACCACCCTTTGGGGCCTCCGAAGGAGGGCTATGTTTATGGCCGACAATTTGTCGGCCCAGATTGGTGCCCCGTAGAGCGCCATGCTGCGCACAACGCCAGCAAAAAGGCGTCGGCATGTCGTCTTCGGCCCTCCGACATTTGGTAACAAACGACTCATAGCTGATGCAGCACTCACTACCCGGGGAGCCAGCTGCCGGAAGTGCTCCCCAAACTCCCATTTTCGGTCCAGGACCAGGCCAAGATATTTTACGTTTGGCTTTATCAGGACCGCCTCACCCGCTATCGAGATGGTTGAGCCAGCGGGTGGACGCCACCCTTTTCCCCCAAAGACAATGGCTTCTGTCTTTGGGAGGGCCACCTCTAATCCTAGGAGCCTTATGCGGCTAACAATAAGATTAGTCGCTACAGCTGCTCTTCGTAGCACCTCCTCCAGTTCCCTCCCCCGAACTGCCACCATCGTATCATCGGCGTAACAAATGGTGACCATGCGGGGAAATTGGAGCCCTCGGATCACCCAGTCATAACCGATGTTCCAGAGCAGGGGTCCGAGAACAGACCCCTGGGGAACACCGCATGCCATCCTGCGGGCGATTCGGCGACCCTCACATTCGTAGAGCACTACCCTGTTGGTAAGGTAGTGCTCCACAATTCTGCGCAGGTACCCTGGCACTCGATGGTAGCGGAGGGCCTCCTTTATTACCGAGAAGGGGATAGTGCCGAATGCATTGGCGATGTCAAGAGACACCGCCACTGCTCCCTCCCCATTCTCTTTCGCGTACTCGCAGAAGTTCCGGAGGGACCACAGCGCGTCCATAGTGGATCGTCCCTCCCGGAACCCAAATTGCTGTTCTGCAATGTTTGGCCCCACATCCTCCAGATGTTTTGTGATGCGACAGGACAAAATGCGCTCAAGCATCTTGCCTGTCTCATCGAGGAGGACTATGGGGCGATAACCAGCAGGAGAATCATGCGGGCGCCCCTCTTTCCGCAGCAGAACAAGACGACCCTCCTTCCAGCACCTCGGAAACCGCCCTTCCTGGATACAGTCATCAAATAGAGCCCTCAGGCGATCTCCAAGATGCTTTGCCGCTAATGGAAGGACCTTACCCGGTACTCCGTCCGGTCCCGGTGCCTTCTTGCTTGACCGTAGGCGGTCCACAACCCTCTCCATTTCTTCGTCCGTCACCAGTGGAACGCCGCTTGGGTCCTCAACCTCTCTCGAGGGGCCCGCCATTAAGGGTGGGCAGAATTCCGGAGCCGCCGGGAAAAGCCCTTCCACTATCCTCGTGAGGAGTTCCGGCTCCAGGGAATCCATAGGGGGGGCGTGTTTGAGCTTATTCCTTACTAAACGGTATGGTCGCCCCCACGGATCCCTGTCGAGCGTGGCCAGGAACTCCTCCCGTGCCTTCTCCTTCCTTCTCACAATCGCTACGCTTAGGGCCTCCTTTGCCTCTTTCAGCTTCCTGTGGTGCAGCTGTTCCTCCTCAGGTAGGTGCCTCCTCCGTCTACAACGGGTATAGGCACGGCGAGCGGCATTGCTGATAGATCTGAGGGTCGCTATCTCCTCCGACCACCAATACACCTGTTTTTTGGAGGGCAGCTTTCGGACCCGCGGCATGGCCGCATCGCACACAGATGTTAGGGCTACGCGAAACCGAGCCGCACGCTCCTCCACTCCTAAGGTGGTCGGAGGCGAGGCACACCACGCTTCCACCATAGCAGCTTCGTCTGCCATCTCTCTGTCGAGACGTGAGGCTGCCCACCTCGGGAACTGTCCTCCTTCACGAACGCCTCTTCGCCCCCTCTGACTGGGTGGTAGGCCCCCGGGTGATGCGTTGACCCTCATCCGAATATAAAGATGGTCGGAGAGGGTTTCTATATCCTCAAGGACGCGCCAATCGTCAATTCGTGCGGCAACAGCAGGGGTCGCGAACGAAACGTCCACTATGGACTCTCCCTGCCATCGCACGCACGTGTCAGCGTCGCCCCGGTTAAGCACATGCAGTCCCAGTGCCGCCACCCAATCTTCAAGGACCGCCCCTCTCTGGTCCGTGATGGGGGAACCCCACGCCGCACTCTTGGCGTTGAAGTCCCCCATCACCACCACTTGCGCCGGGATCGCTCTCCCTACGACCCTTCCCAGCCCCTCCAAAAACCATTCGAATTCACGTAGCGATCGGTTAGGGGAGAAGTACACTGCCACTAGGACAGTGTCTCCCCGTTTGGCCGCTACGAAGCCCGGGCCCTGTTCTGTTCGTATGAGCGGGGGGGAGTTATCTAGCGCTGACACCACCATGGCAACCCCTCCGTCTGTTGCCCCAACCCAGTTGGGCTGGGGAGGGACGTAGTAAGGTTCTGCCACAACCACGACGCCAATGCCCCACTCCGCCATAACCTGCATTAGCAGGTCCTGTGCGCGGGCTGAGTGGTTGGCATTACATTGCAGGATCTCTAAGTGTCGGTGTGCTGACATTTAGAGATCCATGCGTTCCTCCTGAGTCGGTTCCTCGACTGCGCCACTGCTCCTGTGAGGAACCGGGGTCCTAGCAGGGCTTCTACCTTTGGTAGGAGGCGGGTTGCAGGAATCTCCTCCCATACAGTGGCCAGCCGGGCGTTTAGCCATGTGGCACACTGCACAGAAGGGTTGGGCTCTGCAGTCAGCTCTTCGGTGGTCTGGCTTGCTGCAGCGGTGGCAGAAGTTAGTCCGGTCTACAGTTGATGGGCAGGATGCGCTGGAGTGCCCGGTACCACAGCACCGGTAGCAGCGCATGGGCCTCTTGTCTACAACCTAACCTAACCTAACCTAACCTAACCTAACCTAACCTAACCTAACCTAACCTAACCTAACCTAACCTAACCTAACCTAACCTAACCTAACCTAACCTAACCTAACCAGTAGCGCCAAGGCACTCACCGAGAGCGGATCGTTCAGCGCCACTCTCCCGTAAAAAGATACGCCATTTTCCGTGCCATTTCTAGTGCCAATTTGGGTGCCAATTCTAAGCGCCAACATAAGAGCCAAAAATCAGTGCCGTTTTTAGTGCCAATTCGGGGTGCCATCTACCGAATCCACATAGTGCTGGTGGAAGTGCTAGTGATAGTGCTAGTTATCCTGGTGGTGTTGTGTGTGTGGTGATCGTGCCGCTGTGCTGCTGTTGTCAACCGCCCTGCCTAATAGGAGATCAGGCGGTGCTGGGACTGGCGGGACGGAGATCTGAAACCTGAGAACAGAAGACACCGCCACCAGGAGTAGCCAGTCGTCGCGCTTTGGAGCCCGGACCCTTGGGGCAGGAGGGCGACGTCGTCGGTCTTGGTTGAAGCTGGAAGGTCAGTCTTTGCTGCCTTATTTTGCTTTATCTGGCTTCTTGCTTTGGCTTTGGCGTTGGCCGCTCTTTGTGGAGGTCTCTGTTGCTTGCCTTCAATGTGTGGTGCTGCGCTTGGGGTGTCATCTGTTCGTTGACCTCCGAACCCCCCTTTTCTGCTGGCGCTGCTTTGTGGCGCCGATTAAAGACTGCCCGCTGCTTGTTAGCGTATTTTTGCGGAGCCATTATCCGCTGCCATATTGTCGCGCCAATTGCTTAAGTCACCGTTTTCAAAATTCTGGCTGGCACCGATTATAGAGCCGAGGCCGGGAGCCACGGTATCCGGACTGGAACGCTTGAAATTGCGATTGTTGGCTTCCTGCTTTTGACTTTGCTGATCGACCCATTTTACTGTGCAGCGGTTTCCAGCGCCCTTTCTAGCACTTTTCCCGGAGCCATTGACTCCGCCGCCATAAATTGAGCCGAATTCTGGAGCCGCTTGTGGGCAAAACCCGGCGCCGTTTCAGGAACCATTACCTGCCGCCACAAGAGCCAATTTCCGAAGCCAATTCGTGGGTAATTCTTGGCGCCGTTTCCGGAGCCGTCATCTGCATCCGTAGGGGAAGCCAATTTGCTGAGCCAATTTGCGGGCAAATCAAGGCGCCGTTTTCGTAGCCAAATTGCGGAGCCAACATGGGACGCTGATTGCTGAAGACCATACGTAGGACCTTACATAGTAATTTTAAATTATAATTGTGATTTAATTGACTAGTTTTATGGTTAGACTTTAAGAAATTACCGACATAGAGAGTGGTGGCCGTACTGAGTTTACTAATTGTGTTATTATGTGTTAATATTTTCCAACCCCACTGACGTTTTTCCCACTTGCCTAGGCCGAGTATAGCAAATTCTGTGTCCTTTTGTTTGTTTTCGTGTTTGAGTGTTTTGGGTTACCTAGAATTCATTTAGTGGTGTGCCTGGCCCTGTGGTCATGTCCTCGACCTCGTCCCTTTCAAAAAGGGAAAAGGAGGGGGGGGCAAGGAAAGCTAGATCCAGACCGGGTGACGGGCCGTCCGTAAGGCCGAGTGTCTCCGCGAGGCTTCCGAAGACGCTGCCATCCCGGGGAGTAGCCCTGGGCGCTCGGCCTGGGCCGGGCCCCTTGGGTGCGGGACCGAAAGCGGAGGATGGAGGGCGCGAGAAAGGATCGTGCGACCCTGTCAAACTGGGTGGAGAGGCCTTGTACAGTGGGGAGCCTACCGATCGGAAAGATATTGGGCCGGAGGCGGAGTCCTCTCCAGTTATGGAGGAGGCCACCTGGTCTGATTTGCCGGAGCGGCCCGGGGAGGTGGTGGTCGTCGACGATTTCTTCGGGAATGTAGGCAGATCTAGATCGCCGTCGGCGGCCTCAACGCCGGCCGTATCGGGTACCGCCCGGCCAAGGGCGAGGTCTGGCTCTAGGTCTGAGTCGGCGCTTCTCCGGATCCGTACGCAGATCCGCGAGGCAGAGGCGGCGGACCTGGCGGAGAGATTGCGGTTGGCGGGTGAGCCTGCGGACCCGGAGGACGCACTGGAGCCCTCTCTATGTGTGGACGATCGCTCAGTCTGCACATCCGACGCTGGCATGGTTGGGGGAGGACTCATCAGTGAGCTCCCCCAGAAAGCGAACAAAATCTTGCAGGCGGCAAAGGTGGCACTGGAGTCGTCCGGGAACCTAAAGAGGACGGTAAAGGAAACGCTAGTGGATTCCCTCCATATATTATACGAGATCATTTTGCGCTTAGCGGACTCGAGAGCTCGACACATGACCGAGTTCCTAAGAGAAAAGGCTACCCACGAGAGGCGTCTCACTAATCTGGAAAGGGCTCACTCCAGGGCGCTTGGCGACTTTATCCGGTCGGCGAGAGATGACACCGACCGACACAGAGACGCTCTGGAGGGCATCACAAGGGAACTGGCAGCCCATAGAACTATAATGGTGTCGGACATTGGGGACCCATTAGAGCAGGTGAGAGAAACCCTTAATAGTGGTAACAGACCCCAGTCCCAGGTGGCGGAGGGAGGTGGCTGCATGGCCGGTGAAAGCCTGAGGTCACTGCGAGCCGGCGTCGAGGAGATCAGAGAGGCAGTGAGAAGGCCGCTTGTCGACGGAGGGCAAATAGCAGGAAATGAGATCTTCGTTGAGGTGCGGCGACTAAGGGATGACCTGGCCAGGGTCGCAGAAGTTACGTCCGGCCTCAGAGAGGATGTCGGCAAGGTGATCACTGCCACGGGAGAAATCGAAGCCAGTGGAGATAAAGCGGTGTCAAGACTGGGGGACCTTCAAGAGGCGGTCCGGGATCTTGCCCAGGGGGTGCAAGCCACTGCCAAGGGTGACCATATTGGTCGAGTCTCCCGGGAGCTGAGCGAGGTCCAGACTTGCGTTAAAGCGGAGAGTGAGAGGCTCTACTCTAGAGTCGCAAAGGGCTTTGACAGTATGAGCGAGGACCTTCAGACAGCCATGGTCATGCAGCCGATGAAGAATAACCTCATGGCTGAGATGGCGGGGTCGGGCGACCATCCAGAGGGGCCCTCTGAACATCTGATCGGCGCCAGCACTGACGCCGCATGCCGCATGGAGGCTCGTGGCCAATGGAGAGTGGCTCAACCGAGGAAGGCCAGGGCAAGACGTGAGCGGGACCATTCGCTCGCGGGGGCTGGAACGGAAGTCTTCGTTCCCCCGAGACCGGCCTACCCGCTGGTGGTGGAATCCGTGGATCCTGGCCACAGCAGTGGCAAGGTCATCGAGATCCTAAAGGATAAGGTCGATGTGTCGGAGCTGGGCATAGGGGTAGGTTACGTCAGGAGTCTTAGAAAACAGAAGGCTGCTGTGGGGCTTGCATCGGAGGAAGACCGGGAAGCTCTAAGTAGAGCCATCAAAGAAAAGTGCCCGGGCCTCAAGGCTACCTCGAAGAACCTGCGGAAGCCGCTACTGCGATTGGTGGGGGTCGTAAGGGGTCAAACCGATGCACAGATTCCGGGATCCATAGTGCGGCAGAATGCGCCCCTGTTAGGCGGAGTTGAAAGGGCGGAGGAGCGGATGCGCGTGCTGAGGAGGACCAGGGGCAGGGTGCCTGAGATAACGAATGTTATCCTTGAGGTGGATGCGGAGATGTGGTCCCGCCTCAGGGATAAAAGGATAAAATTGGGATACCAGGTCGTGCCGGCATATGATCAATCCCCGGTCATACAATGCTACGCCTGCCTCCGCTACGGACACTATGCCAGGGAATGTACCCATCAACGCACATGCGGCCATTGCGGGGCGGAACATGACACCAGAGAGTGCCCGAAATTGGACCCAACACCTAAGTGTTCTAACTGTGTGAGACTTGGAAGGACAGCAGGAGACGCGGCTCACCCAGCCTACAGTGGCGAGTGCCCGGAGTGGGTGAAATGGGACCGGCTGGCCAGAACGCAGGTAAAATATTGCTGAAGGCACAAACAGGATGATGTCGGTGACCCAGGTGAACTTGGGACGGGGGTACGCAGCCACCAGGGAGTGCTTAGTGGAAGCTGAAAAGGATGGTGTGAGCGTGCTCCTTCTGCAGGAGCCATATGTGGGAGCAAAGGGGTACCTCACCACAAATCACCGGGTGATTCAGCAGACGCAGGGTGAGGGGGTGGTGAAGGCGGCCATAGTCCTTTTGGATCCGAAGGTCAGAGTGACGGTCAACCCGGAGCAGTTAACCAAGAATATTGTGGCGGCTACGGTATCGGTGGGGTCTGTCAGCCTGGTCATGATAAGTATGTACCTGGAGGGGGACCGCCCGATTGATGGTTATCTGTGGAAGCTCAGGCACATGCTCCTCACGGCCGGGACAATTGGAGCCATTGCTGGGGGGGACATTAATGCGTCCAGCCACTGGTGGGGATGCGGAAATGAGGACGGAAGGGGAGCGGATTTTGCTGACCTGTGCTCGGAGTGTGGGCTCAACATACTCAACAGCGGACGGACGCCCACTTTCCACGCATGGAGGGGGGGGAAACTGTTCTCCAGCATAATAGACGTCACGGCTTGCACCGACCAGTGGTTGGGTCGCGTTAGGGACTGGAGGGTTGTGGTTGAGGACGCTGGGTTGACTGACCACAGGAAAATCCGTTTTAAGGTATACGGCGCAGATTCTGGTGCGACGTTGGCAAGAACCTCCACTAGGATATATAACACCAGCAAAGCGAGGTGGGACGGATTCCAGTTATCGCTGATCAAGGAACTTGAAGAAAGAAATATCACGAAGGAGTCCGTCCAACTAATTTCCTCCCGCAAAGATATGGAGGCTATGACCGAGGACCTGACGGAGGCCATAAGGAGTGCGTGCCTTGGCACCATCCCACTGAAAGTGGTAGATGCAAGGCCGAACAAGTCCACATGGTGGACAAAAGAGCTGAATGAGGCTAAACTTCGTGTTCGAACCCTTAGGAGGAGGATCTCTGCGGCGAACCCGGCACGTAGACAAACGGTCTACGCGGAGTACGCGAAGGCCCGTGAGGAATACAAACAGGAGATACAAGGCGCCATTGAATCAAGCTGGAGGAACTTCTGTTCCAGACAGGAGGGGGAGGACCTTTGGAAGACCACGTACAGGATTATTAAAAAGTGCCTGGCAGGGGGCGGAAACCAGGAGTGTCAGCTTAAATCTCCCCGGGATGGCAGTATCCTGAGCGCCAGGGACTCAGCCGAACTCTTGGCTCAGACCTTTTTTCCGCGGGACAGCCCGGACCAGGACGAAGACGGCCACAAGGGGATTAGGGAAGAGGCCAGGTTAGTCCGGGAATCGTTGGCGAGCCGGCCTCCGCCGGAAAGCTTCGTGCCTCTTACGGCAGGGGAGACTGTCGAGGTGCTCAAGACCATGAACCCGAACAAGTCGCCTGGCGTCGACGGTCTGACTTCGGATATATGCCAAAAAGCATTTGAGGCAAGCCCGGAAGTCCTGTTGGCAGTATTTAATCAGTGCCTCAAACTGTCTTACTTCCCACTCTGTTGGAAGGCGGCATATATCCGAGTCATACCCAAGCCGGCCAAGGACGACTATGCGGCACCCAAGTCCTACCGACCGATCGGTCTGCTTCCGGTGCTGGGGAAGGTTTTGGAGAAGATGGTCTTTAATAGGCTCGGCTGGGAGATGTCGAGGGGAGTGGGATTGAGCCCGAGACAGTACGGTTTCGTACCCCAGAAAAGTACGGAGGACGCCCTCTATGACGCAATTACCTTGGTCAGGGATGCCGTCAGGGATAAGGAGATTGCGGCGATGGTGTCTCTGGATATAGAGGGGGCATTTGACGGAGCATGGTGGCCAATGGTCATTAGGCAGCTGGCAACGCATTGCCGAGATCGGTGGCTCGTTGGAGTGTTGTGTAGTTACCTAGAGGATCGCCAAATAACCCTCGACTATCTGGGTGAAAGGGTGCGGATGGCCACGGAGCGCGGATGTATTCAGGGATCGATTGGAGGCCCAACGCTCTGGAACTTACAGCTGGACCCGCTGCTGGTTGAGGCGGAGGGCATGAAGGCGCAGATCCAGGCCTTTGCCGATGATATCGTGATAGTGGCGAGAGCAAAGACAACTCTGGAACTTAATACGCAGGTGAATGAAGCGCTGGAGATGGTTGCCAAATGGGGTGGACGGCACAAGTTGAAGTTTGCCGCCCACAAGACCCAGGCGGTAATCGTCACCAAAAAACTAAAATACGACGATCCAATCTTCAGTATGCAGGGAACACAAATAAGACCGGCGGACAGCATAAGGCTGCTGGGATTGACCGTAGACCGGAACCTCGGATTTGGCCCCCACCTAGACAATGTCACCACCAAGGCCTTAAACTTGTTTAAGATGGTGTCAAGAATGGCCAAAGTTGGGTGGGGACTAAATCCGGGGATTCTACGGACGATTTACTTCACAGTGGTGGAGCCCACTGTGCTCTATGCCGCCGGGGCCTGGGGTGATGTTGCCGAGAAGGTGTATGTAAGGAAGAGATTGGATCGGATCACCAGAGTTTTTGCCATAAAGATATCCAAGGCTCACCGGACTGTGTCGACAAATGCCAGTGCAATCCTGGCCCGGGTCATACCACTTGACCTTAGGCTGTGGGAGCAGAGGGAGATTTACCTAGTGAAGAGAGGTAAGCCGCTTCCGGAGATCCCTGGGCGAACGCTGCAGCGGCGGGTGCACCCTTCGAGTCTGCCTCATCCTGCAAGAAGGGACCGCCTGAGTTTCGGGCTGGCCACTACAGAGGAGGAGTGTGCGAGTGGATCGTCTCGGAGGGCGAGGTACTTCACTGACGGAAGCAAAATAGAGGGAAAGGTCGGAGCGGCGATCTCGGTATGGAAGGGGGATACCGAGTCCACGTACCTTAGTTTCCGTCTGGGGAGCCATTGCTCGGTCTATCAGGCGGAAATGACGGCGCTGCACAGGGCTACCGAAGTTGCGCTGAAAGGGAAGGACCCAATTGTCATTTACAGCGACTCGCGATCGTCGTTGCAGGCTGTTTGTGACCCGGGATCACTCAATCCCATAGCGGTTGAGATTAGAGAAAATATAGAGCTTGCTAAATCGAGAGGATGCCAAATAGCCCTGTGCTGGATAAAGGCCCATGCTGGCCTGATGGGCAATGAAAGAGCGGACGAACTCGCCAAGAGGGCAGCTCTGAAAGATAAAAGGGCACCTATTTACGATAAGTTCCCCATTTCATTTGCCAAGCGCACCCTGAGGGCGAGAACCCTTCTAGTATGGCAGAGGCGCTATGTGGAGTCTTCAACGGCCTCTGTAACGAAACTTTTCTTCGGGGATGTCTACACGGCAAAGGCGGTTATGGATAAGGTGGAAAGCGGGAGCCTAATTGCCCAGTTGTTCACTGGGCATGGGGGGTTCAAGCAGTATCTCCATCGATTTAGGCTAGCTAATGTCCCATTTTGTTCTTGTGATGATAGGTCGGAGGAGACAGTCGCACATATTTTGACGGAGTGTCCTAAATTCGGCCGGGACAGATGGGAATGCGAGTCTCAAATGGGCTTGGACTTGAAAGTTAAAAATTTTTGTGAAATTATCATGAGTAAGGAATCTCGGCCCTTCTTTTTGTCATACGCGAAAAGGGTCCTGCGCGTGGCAGCAAGGGCAAACGGGGCGACGGCGGTCTAGGGTTATGGTTGAGTAGTGGAGAGAGGGCAATAATATCTGTAACCTATAAGGAGACATGTCTTTCCAAAAATTTATATTGCTTGATTTAATTGGTTTGATTATTTGATTCAATTTATTAATTTTATTTGAATTTTTACAAAAAAGTGTTTTTAATTCCAATTTGTTGACATTGTATTTTATTTTATTGTTAATCTCCTTTAGTTAATTCAAATTGTTAATTTTATTTTAATTTTATAAAAAGCGTTTTAATTTCAATTTGTTGACATTGTATTTTATTTTATTGTTCATCTCTTTTAGTTAAGTCAATTTGTTAATTTATTTGAATTTTATAAATAGTGTTTTAACTCCAATTTGTCACATTGTATTTTATTTTATTGTTCATCTCTTTTAGTTAATTCAATTTGTTCTTATTCATTAATTTAATTTATATGGAAAAATGTCTTAATTCTCTTGTATAGTTAAAGATAATTGTGGCAAGAGAAAATTTTATAATTATACGGAAGGCACAGATCGATTTATGTATGTAAATTGCTTTAGTGTTAAGATATAATTTTGTTTAATTGGTTGTTAATTTAAGATATCCGGGGCGCTACTGCTAGGATAGGAATATTTGTTAGTTAAGTTTAGATAAGATAGCATGATGTTTTAAAATTAAAATTAAGATATATATAAGGATGCATGTAAGGGAATAATATTGTATGGAAAATTGTTAAAAAGAAAAGAAAATATATTGGAAAAGAATTAATCACTGAAAAACAAATATCAGTGGGACATAAAAAGATGCGCACGGTGTTTTTAGGTGGTGAGAGTCCACCACTGCCTGGGCCTCCCTTCCCAGGCGTGCATAACGCATTTTCACTGTGCGCCAAAAAAAAAAAAAAAAAAAAAAAAAAAAAAAAAAAAAAAAAAAAAAAAAAAAACCTAACCTAACCTAACCTAACCTAACCTAACCTAACCTAACCTAACCTAACCTAACCTAACCTAACCTAACCTAACCTAACCTAACCTAACCTAACCTAACCTAACCTAACCTAACCTAACCTAACCTAACCTAACCTAACCTAACCTAACCTAACCTAACCTAACCTAACCTTTTTTTTTTTTTTTTTTTTTTTTTTTAAGAGGGGAAATGCATTACGCATACCACCGTACCAGGGGAAGGCACGGTGGTTATGTGGGACTCCCCGCCCATCCCCTCCCCCTGCGGGAAAGGAACGGCAAGCATACCCACTAAAACCCCTCTGATTCCATCATTGTCATAGTCCACCGGGACGAGGGCACACCGCGAAGGCACTCTTCTACATCCCGGTGGTGACCTGGCTCAACGCCCCTTCTTATTGGGGGTTTTTTACACCCTTTCATCTCATCATTTGCGCATAGAAGCCCTACGCGCGACCTCACTGACTCCGTGTGAGTAACGGGCTTCCCCTAGCCCGTCACTCGAGTCATTGTTAGGGCGGAAGTGTGAGCGCGTACGCTCGTCTTCTCCTCCCTATGCGGCGGCTGCGGATTGTGGTAGGGGCGCTTGCTTCCCTTTCTCTTTCCGCTTCTTCCTTGAGCCCAATGACCGCCTCACAGAACTTTTGGGTGGCATCCCAGGCTCGGTCAGATGCCACCATGGCGGCGACCAGAACCGGCAATGTGAGATTGCCACCCACGGCAGTCACGAGCTCCCGTCGCTGATCCACCCACGCCGGACACTCTTCCAGCGTGTGCTGGGCGGTGTCTTCGAGGCAGCCGTCGCAGTGGTGACACACCGCAGTCAGCTCCCTTCCGATCCGGTGCAGGTACTTGCCGAAGCAACCATGCCCCGAAAGCACCTGTGACAACCGGAAGGTGAGCGCACCGTGTTCCCTGTCCAGCCACTGCGTGAGGACTGGACGTACTGCCTCTATAGTTCGGACTCCAGCACTGGGTTGTTGTAGATTATTTTGCCACAGTAGAACCATCGACCTTCGCTTCTCCTCCCTCATCGCTTCTACTTCGTCCTTCAAAGGTGGGTACCGATGTTGAGCGATCTCGTTCTCACGCCACCGATAGACGGACGCAAGAACCTCCGCTTCCAGGTCCCAAGGCAGGGAGCCTGCCAGCACGCATGCCGCCTCATAGGACACCGTGCGGTACCCACGAGCAACTCTGATGGCCATCGCTCTTTGTGGTTTATGCAAAAGTGCGATTGTCCGGCTATTCAAAGCGCCGTTCCACACTGGTGCCCCATACATCACCATCGAGCGCACAATGCCCAAGTACAGGTGCCGGCAAGCCGCTTTTGGACCGTTGACATTCGGCAGTAAGCTGCCGAGTGCGGCCGCCGCGCGCAACAGCTTGGGCACTAAGCGTCGGAAATGGGTTTCGAACATCCATCGGCTGTCGAGCGTGAGTCCCAAATATTTAATTTGGGGCTCGATGTTAATACGCACTCCACCCACTGTGATGTGCGATCCCGACGGTGGCTTGTTCCGAGGCCCGTGAAACCACAAGGCCTCGGATTTGTTTAGGGCCACTTCTAAACCAAGGGCTCGGATACGGCTGACTACTTGAGCCACTCCAGCTGTGGCAAGAATTGTGCACTCCCTGTAAGTTCTTCCCCGGGTCGTCACAAGGGTATCGTCGGCGTAGCAGGTAACGCTAACACCACGGAGAAGAACGCCACGCAACACCCAATCATATCCAATGTTCCACAGGAGCGGTCCAAGAACCGACCCCTGTGGAACACCGCACGAGACCGCATGGTTGTGCCACGCCTCTCGACCTCTGTAGCAGACCGACCTTCCTGATAAGTAATCCGCAACTATATTCTGGAGGTAGTTCGACACCCGGTGATATCGGAGTGCCTCCCTAATGCAACTCCAAGGTAAGGTGTTAAAGGCATTGGCGATGTCAAGTGACACCGCCAAGACGACCTCACCTTGGGCAACTGCTTCCTCCGCCATCTCTTTTACTCGCAGGATTGCGTGCACAGTTGACCTGCCCTCCCGAAATCCGAACTGGTTAGCGTTTAGGTCCGGGCCGACTCTCGCTAAGTGTTTGACGAGGCGATTGGCAATAATACGCTCGAAAAGCTTCGCTGCCTCGTCAAGGAGCACAATCGGGCGGTATCCCGATGGAGAATCAGCCGGACGCCCCTCCTTCTTCAGGAGGACAAGTGAGCCAGTCTTCCACGGCTGTGGAAAGCGTCCTTGGGACAGACAGGCATCCAGTAACACTCTAATCCTCTCCTCATATACATCCGCCGCAAACACTAACACACGTCCAGGAATACCATCGGGGCCCGGGGCCGTTTTCTTGGCACGAAGCCGGAGGATCGCAGCCCCATATTCCCCAGATGATATCGGCGGTATTTCCTCCGATCCGGTATTGGTCCCGTTGGTAACATCAGAAGTCATCGTTGGAGGCCTATGCTCCCCCCTATGTGGGAAGAGTGCCTCCACTATATCAACCACGAGCTGAGGCTGGAGACTCTGCGTCAAAGGGGGTGCCCACGGTCGAAGTTTCCCTCGCACCATGCGATAGGGGCGACCCCAAGGATCTCGATTCAGAGTCTCCAGCATCTCTACCCTAGCTCCATCTCTAGCTTCGCTGATGGCGATGCGAAGCGTATATTTTGCCATCTTGTAGGCATCGCGTAGTGATGCCTCAGCGTCCTCATTACGGCGTCTTCTCCGGCGTTGTCTCTGGTACTGGCGTCTGGCAGCTACACACGCAGTGCGCAGCTCAGCGATTTCGGCAGACCACCAGTACACCTGCCTTCTCCGTGGATGAGGACCCTGGCGTGGCATGGACGCATCACAAATCCGAGTTATAGACTTGCGTAAAGCCACGGCCTCCTCATTAACACAAATCACGGTCTCCGTGGGCAGCCACGTCTCAACCAGGGAAGCCTCGATAAGGATTTCCCTGTCAAGACGCTTGACTACCCACCGAGGGCTGTCACCAGGCAGCCGGGCACGTACCGACGAAATCGGTGCCGCACTGGATGCTGACCCGACGCTGAACCGGATATAAAGGTGGTCTGATAGCGTCTCTACATCCCCCGCAACTTGCCAATCGTGAACCCGGCATGCCAACGCAGGGCTAGCAAACGATAAATCGACAATGGAGCTGCCCTGTGGTCGGACGCAGGTTGGCTGGGAACCCCGATTCAGCAGACAAAGGCCCGCTGTTAACGCCCATTCCTCAAGTACTGCCCCCCTTGCATCAGTAACTGGACAACCCCAGGCAGAGCTCTTGGCGTTGAAGTCACCCATTACCAGTACAGGATGAGGGTGACTTCTGCCAATAAAGGTGTCCACTTGGCCAAGGAGATCTTCGAACTCTGCAAGACTTTTGCTTGGGGGACAGTACACACCAACCGTCAAAATTCCGTCAACCAAGGCCGCAACGCAGCCACGACCTTTTTGTACTTTTTCCAGCGATGGAGAGCCAGTAGCACTAGGCACAATGATAGCTACCAGGCCGTCTTCGTCTCCTATCCAGTCATCCCTGGTAGCTATAAAATAGGGCTCCGTGACTACGGCCACCTGAGTCAGCCACTCAGCCATGCTCTGCAGAAGCAGATCTTGGGCCCGGGCACTATGATTAATGTTGGCTTGCAGAACTTGTAGGGCCATTATTGTTGGTTGTAATTGTGTCCGTCTCCATTGCAACCTCTGCAGGCAATTGACGACTCGTCTGTGACCGTAGAACAGTCCTCCTCCTGACATTTTTTGAAGTGGGGGCGAAACAAGCCTTGCTCCCCAAAACATGGTCAGCTGGCTTATTCACTGCCGCACAAATTGAGCACTTCGGTTTGGCCAGGCATCCGTTTGATTTGTGCCCAGGATTTCCACAGCGGAAACAATCCTGACTCCTGTCGATGTCCGCACTGCACTGCGCCTTTACGTGCCCGATCTGGAGACATCGAAAGCACCGCAGAGGCCTGGGTTCTAGGACTTTAACCGAGGCCGATACCCACGACAGCATTAGGCGGCCAGCTGCTGCAATGCGTTTGGCAGCTGCAACCGGGCAGAGAACCCAGGCGTGCCCCATGCCGAATGGGTCTGCGACAATACCACCGCATTTCAGGCTTTCCTTTGTACAGCTCCCTGCCTCAGCCACCGCATTGAGCACCTCTTCCACAGTGATGGAGTCATCCAGCCCAGAGATTTTAATCTCAGTGCTTTTAACCGGCCTGGAGACGTGGGCTATGTCTGAGCTGATCACCTGCCCCAACTTTTTGGCTAGCGCGTCAGCCTGAGGACCGCTATCCGCACCCATCACCTCGAACATACGCGCTCCCGTAACGCACACGCGGAACCGAACTCCACTCCTGATCCCAAGGTCAGTTAGGCTGATTTTCGCCTTAGCCTCTGCAATTACGCTATCGTAGGTTACACCTTTAACGATAGATTCCGGCGTCAGCGTAACCACGACGGCAGCTGACCTCGGGGAGCTTAGTCTTGCTGGTCTCGGAGCAGCAGTGGCACTCTTACGAGGACCCTGCTTTGCCCGCATTTTCGTCCTGAGCCCTTTCTTCACCACCTCGTTCCAGGGCAGTTCCATCGACTGGGTTGAGGTCGACGGCTCCACGGGCTGAGACGTCGGAGGCAAGGGTCGGAGCTCTGCAGCCCTCTCGCGAGGAGTTCCGACTGACTTTTGTCCCCTCTTTTCCACCTTCTTCTTCTTCTTGGTCCCCTTGCGGGGCTTTGGAGCCTCTGGATCTTCAGGACTGTTCCGATCCAAAGTAACCACCTTTTTTGGACCTTTTACTACAACAGAACTTAAAGCAGTCGATGGCCCGGGAGAGATCTCGGGGAGTTCACTGGCCCGCCTGTCCGCTGCCAATGGAGGGCGTAGTCGCTTCTCGGGCAGTAACCTATCCTTAAGTGCCTCAAACCTGGCGTTAACCATTGTGCCCACCTGGCAAAGGATATTCCGCACTAGCTCCTCGGTGTCTGGAGGTGGCTGTACCGGCTGACTTGGCAGAACGACAGTAGCCGGCTGGTTTGGCCGATCAAGGTGCTCCCGCATTTCAGCTACCTCCTTGCGGAGCTGCGCAACTTCAGATTGCAGGCGAATGTTGTCCGCCTGCAGCCCTCTTGTCTCTTCAGATGTGCAGCGGCTCTGTAAGACCAGAGCAACTTTACTGATCTCGTCTGCAGCATCTTTCAGAGAGCGAACGAAACCTCCTTTTAGGTTTTTTGAGGTAACAGCAACCTTTCTGATAATGTTTATGTTATCATCTATCGTTCGACTTAGGGAGGTAGCTGTCTGGAAGTCGTCTCCATTTGAAGACGACTCCGACAGCGAAAGGGTCCTGGTACGGGCCTTGGCCTCACGAGAGGCTGCAGTGACCTCAGCCTCTGCCCTCCGCAACTCCTCCTCCCTCTCCGCTTCTATGAGCGCCAACTTGGCCTTAGCTAGGCCAACGTAGTGGCCTGTAGTTGGCGGTCGTCCTCGTCTTTTCCGCATTGTAGGACTCACAACCCCATCCAGACTAGTTTCTGGGTCTGAGCCTCCATTGTTTAGGTACCGCCGTTCTTTAGTCCTGAGACTGGTCTCCGGCAGTGACTCTACGCTGTGCATAGAGTCACTATCTCCATCCTCACTACCGTCCATCGTCTTTTTGTTTTTTTTATTTTTGTTAAATTCCATACTTGATCCCACGAGTATGGGGGAAATTGGTCAATCCGGAGGGTGCCCCCTGCAACCGGACAAGCCTAATCACGCCAGAGAGTCGGCCGGTTCTCTGACGGTGCAAGCACTCACGACTGACTACCTCACAGTCATGCATCCCCTCACGGTGCTGCGCCGCTTGGGATTGAGGGATTTTTTAGTGAGGTTTTCTTCCTCTCGACCCGGCCGATAAAGGCAAGATCCTCGGCCCGCTGGAGCCGCGAGACGTGATCCACGACACTCCGAACGGGAAGCGAGTTGGTCCGACGTCGACTAAAGCCGAATGCACCTGGCATATCGCCGCACCCGTTGAACCTCTCTCGAGGACAACCCACACAACTGTTGCATCAACAGCCTACTCTCCGAGGAGAGTAACAAGGAGCAACCTCCGCAACCAACGCGCTCTTTTCGGGACTATTTAGATCCCGAGGCCTGCGCTGGACCTGATGAGTGGTTATCCCGCCACTTATTCGGTTACCCAACCCCCCCGCCGGATATTCGCCATGGGCTGAAAGAATCTCCCATAAGGAGAAAGTTTCAGCCAATGCCCAGGGTGCACCAGCCCAGATGCTGCGTTCTCTCCGGATCGAGATCAAGAGAGACTGCAACACCCGAGCCAACGTGGAGGAATCCGGCCTGCACCCCAACCTAACCTAACCTAACCTAACCTAACCTTTTTTTTTTTTTTTTTTTTTTTTTTTTTACATGGGGAATGCATTTACGCATACCGCCGGCTACTGGGGATGAGCTCGGACGGTTATGTGGGACTCAGGGATGAAACGCAGCCCCACTACCCACTAAACCCCATGGTGTTCTCTCGCCGCTAATTTGCTGCGGGGTTACGGGCAACATACTTCCGCGACCCCGCAAGCCGGCTATCCTTGCATGGACAGAACCTTCTCTGTGGAAGCGCTTCCAGAACACGAGGTTGTGCTTCTATTCGTCTCCGGGAACCAGAGCGTATGGGCGGGAACGTCCCCTTGTTCTCCGCCCGCTGGCTCTTGTTATGGCGGTAGGTTCCGCTCGTGGGCGACCCGCCTACGTCCAATTCGGCGGCGGCGCATTGGGTCAGCCTCGGCCCATGCTTCCCGCTCGCGCTCTGCCGCCTCCTTGTCGGCCATTACGTGCTCACAAAAAGTGAGCACCGTATCCCACGCTGTGTCACTACTCAGCATTGCGCGGATAACAGCTGGTAGTGACAGGTCTTGCCCTAACTGGGCAATTAGCTCTTGCCGCTCCACGCCCCAGGCTGGGCACTCGGCCAGAGTGTGCTGGGCCGAGTCTGCGCTAGCTCCGCACTCGTGGCACTCCGGCGTCGGCTCCCTTTGCGCAACGTTGTGCAAGTAACTGCCGAAGCAGCCGTGCCCTGACAGCACTTGCGTTAGCCGAAACGTAAGAACCCCGGAGCGCCTTTCTACCCAGTCATGGAGGACCGGGCGAATAGCTTCTATGGTGCGGGAGCCAGCCCTCGGCCGTTCCAGCCGATGCTCCCATTCCACCTCCGCCTCCTCTAGCAGCTCAGTACGCCGCCCTTCCACTTCCCGAGGTGCCAACAGGTGGCCCCGAGCTTTTGCCTCCCTGCACCACTGGTACAAGGCCGCAAGGGCCCTCGCATCTAAGTCCCAAGGCCGGGAACCCGCCATCACGCATGCTGCCTCTCCACTCACCGTCCGGTACCCTCGGATAACCCTCAGAGTTATCGCTCTCTGCGGTCGTCGCAATTGAGCGATGTTACGACTACTGAGGGCATCCGCCCAAATTGGGGCACCGTAAAGCGCCATTGAGCGCAACACACCCGTGTAAAGGCGACGGCATGAAACCTTGGGCCCCCCCAGGTTTGGGAGTATGCGCCCAAAGGCTCCCGCAGCACGCAGTAATTTGGGCGCCAAGCGCTCAAAGTGCGCTCTGAAGTTCCATTTACTGTCAAGAACGACGCCAAGGTAGAGCAGCGTCGGCTTGACAGCAATCGAGACTCCTCCCACCACAATCTGTGCGCCAGCTGGAGGCGCTCTCCGCGGACCGTAGAAGCAGATGGCCTCGCACTTCGTTAAAGCCACCTCCAGTCCCAGCCGTCTTATTTTCGAGACCGAGTGAGCGACTCCTGCCGTCGCCAGTATGGCAGTATCGCGGTAGCTGGGTCCCCGGGCCATCACGAGCGTGTCATCGGCGTAGCAAACGACCTCGACTCCACGCAAGTTTGCCCCCCGTAGGACCCAGTTATAGCCTATATTCCACAGGAGTGGACCTAAGACCGACCCTTGCGGCACTCCACAGGCCATCGCACTTCTCCCCCAACCCTGTTGTCCTGGCCAGGTGATGAATCTGTCGCTGAGGTAGGCTTGTATAATGCGGTACAGGTGAAGAGGTACTTGATGGTACCGCAATGCCTCCTTTATTGTATCCCAGGGTAGAGTGTTAAAGGCGTTGGCAATGTCTAATGACACTGCCAAGACGACCCCACCCCGGGACACGACCTCTTTCGCCGTCTCCTTGACTTGACAGATTGCGTCTACCGTTGAGCGGCCCCTGCGGAAGCCAAACTGGCAGTTCTCTAGATCCGGCCCCTCACGCTCCATGTGCTTGATGAGGCGAGCTGAGATCACACGCTCAAAGAGCTTGCCCACCTCATCGAGCAGGATTATGGGCCGGTATCCCGACGCAGAATCGGCCGGTCGCCCCTCCTTCTGAAGCAATACCAGCTTTCCGGTCTTCCACTCTTTCGGGAAACAACCCTGCTCCAAGCACGCAGTGAATAGTTGCCGCAGCCTTGACTCCAGAGCGTCCATGGCCAGGACCCAGGCACGGCCCGGAATGCCGTCAGGCCCGGGGGCCGTGTTCCTGATACGAAGCCGGTCCACCGCGACACCCAGCTCAGCTGGAGTTACTGCTGGGACGTTCTCCTCCTCCCTGACTCTCACGTCCGGCGGCGCCATAGAAGGTGGCCGATGGGGTCCTCTTATCGGGAAAAGCGTCGCCACCACGCGGCTCACAAACTCCGGCTGGAGCGATTGGGTCAGTGGCGGCGCCCAGGGGCGCAGCTTACTCCGAACGAGCTTGTATGGCCTTCCCCATGGGTCGGCATTAAGGGTCTCCAGAAATTCGGCATGACTCACCTCAATTGTCTGGCCTATGGCCACGGAGAAGGCCAGTTTACAGGCCTTTAATGCCTCATACAGGCGGTGCTCCTCGTTTTCATTGCGCCGTCGGCGTCTCCTCTGTCGCATATGCTGGCGCCGTGCGACTATGCAGTCCTTGCGCAACTGCGCAAGCTCGGCGGACCACCAGTACACACTTTGTCGTGGCGGCAGAGCCTTGGCCCGGGGCATCGCCGCGTCGCATATTCGCGTCATGGCCTCCCGGAACCAGGACGCTTCGGACTCTACCGCCACCGCTCCCTCCGGCACGGGCAACCAAGCCTGCACAATTGCCGCCTCCTCTAGAAGTTCCCGGTCAAGTTTGGTGAGTGACCACCTTGGACCGCTCCCGACCGGGCCAATCCGGCTTGAGCCATCCGGGGTCAATGAGGGTGCGGAGACAGAGATGTCAAACCTAATATAACGGTGGTCCGACAGCGTCTCCACCTCCACCATGACCTCCCAGCCCTGGACACGGCGCGCCAGGGAAGCACTCGCGAACGTGATATCCACAATGGAGCCACCCTGTTGCCGCACGCACGTGTCTGCCGTTCCCTGGTTAATGACCGCCAGGCCTGTCACCACCGCCCACTCCTCCAGGATTGCGCCTCGCGCATCCGTCACCGGGGAGCCCCAGGTCATGGATTTGGCATTAAAATCTCCGGCGACGATTACAGAGCGCGGGAGAAGCTGACCGACTCGAGCCCCTATTTCAACTAGGAACTGCTCAAAGTCAGCCAGACGTCTATTCGGCGAGAAGTATACCGCGACGTACCAAATGTCGCCGCAGAGCGCCGCCACATACCCCTTTCCTTTTACAGCACTGGTCAGTGGCGAGCCGCCAGTCGCTGTCCGCACAACCAGTGCTACAGAGCCGTCGACATCTCCTACCCAATCATCCCGGGGAGGGATCGAGTACGGCTCTGCCACCACCGCTACGCTGATCATCCACTGCGCCATGGACTGAAACAACAGGTCCTGGGCCCTGGCACAATGGTTGAGGTTCGCCTGAAGTATTCGAATGGCCATTTTATTCAGTAGCCATTCGATCCTCCATCTCATGTGCTTCCGACCTGCTGGTGGATGGCTGAACAGGCTGGGGTGGGGCCCGGGGGCCGCCTCTAGCCTTCTTATTCGCCTTCGGGCCTGGTGCTTGGCACGCCTTGGAGCCCAATTGGTGATCCGCCTTTTTTCCCAAGCTCGCACACACTGAGCAGTTTGGCGTCTCGGAGCAGCCAGCCGCTCTGTGGCCTGCTTTACCACATCGGTAGCACGTATCACTTCGATCAGCGTCGCTGGTGCATTGTGCCTTTACGTGACCCTTTCCAAGGCACTTGAAGCACCGCAAGGGACGCTGATCGAGAAGTTTCACAGCAGCGCGAACCCACCCAACCTTCAGTCTCCCGTGGTCAGCTTCCACCACCTTTTTAGCTGCCGAAACTGGGCAACGGAGCCAGATAGTACCGAGGCCGGAGGCATCTTGACGAATTTCTCCGGTCCTTATCTGACTATTGGCGCAACCGCCTACCTTGGCGACAGCAGCAACCACCTCGTCGGGTGTCACGGAGTCGTCGAGGTCTGTGAGGCGTAGCTCAGCACACTTCGTTGGCCTAGACACCCAGACAATGTCCTCCCCAAACTTGTCAGCCAGCTCTTTGGCCAACGAATCAGCCTTTTCACCACTACCTGCTTCCGGCACCTCCAGAACCCTGGCGCCGGTTGCTGCCCGCCTAAATTTTATGGAATTTATGCCAAGGCGCTCAAGGTCCATGCTCTCCTTTGCCCTGGTCATCACTTGCGCGTATGTCACCCCTTTTTCTACCGCGTCCGGCTTCAGCGTCAAAACAACGACTTCCGAGCGAGGAGGGCGGAGTTTGCGTGCTCTTGGTTTAATGGCATTGTTCCTCTGCGGCTGAGAAGCCGATGAAGGGTTTGCCTCCTTCTTCTTCCTCCTACCTCGCATCACGACTGTATAGCCCTCGGCCGAGGGAGCTTCAGGCAATGGCCGAGAACCTGTAGTTGCGGGCTGAGGAGTCGTGGTAGTTTCGACAGCTACACGAGGTGTGCTCTTCTTTCCTTTCCCCTTACCTTTTTCCCCCTTACGGGGTTCCACCGTTAGATTCGGGGGACCTCGTTTTGGAGCCGGCTTAGGAGTTGACTTATATGCCGGCTTGGGAGTGAGAGCAGCGTCCTGGCTCTGAGATATATTCTGCGCAGAAAGGCGTCGCCTGTCGGCGGCCAGTGGAGGCCGCATTATCTGAGCTGGCAATAGCCTGCCCTCGAGCTCAAGAGCTCCCATCCTGGCATCCAGCATCAGCCCCATCTGATTCGTCATGGACCTCACTAATTCCTCGACGTTCAGAGGCTCAGGGACCCGGGAACTGCAGGCAGGCTGTGTCTTCTCCTGAGTTGGAGATGGGACCGGGGACTGTCGTTTAAATTGGTCCCGGAAGTCCTTTCTCATCTGAGCCAGTTCAGAGCGAAGCTCTGTCAGCTCAGTTCGCAAGCGATCATTTTGCGCCTGCAGCCGCCGCGTCTCCTCTGAGGAGGTGCGCCGGTTCAAATCCTCAAATGCATCCTTGATGGACGTGACGGCTTCTTTGAGGGCCTTTATAAACGTGCCCTTGAGGTTGCTAGATTTATCAGCTACCAGAGCGATAGCTTTTAGACTGCTCTGTACCCTCTCATTTAAAGAGGCCCCCGTCAGCTCGTCCTCACACAGACAGACAGACAGAGCGGACACTGTCTCGTTATGACCTGGCTTGTTGCGAGTCGAAAGTGACCTCGCTACGCCAGCAACCTCCTCCTCCGCCCTAAGCCTCAACTCCTCTCTTTTGGCGCGATTAAGGTCCTCTTTTGCTTTGGCCAGGCCAACATATTGCCCCGTAGTGGGGGGACGACCGCGACCCCTCGTTTCCTTATAAGAGGTCCCCTCAGAATCGGACGAGTCACTGAGACCCCTCTTTTCCTTTTTTGAGGTCTTCTCGGAGTCCGAATCAATGCGCTTCGTCTTCCGCTTGCGCCAGAACCTACTCGACTCTTTCTTCGCTGAGCAAAAGCTCATAGCCGAGTCCGACTCACCAATGCCACTCATAGCTGACCCGGAACGCACTGTTTCCAGGGTCCCAGTGTCAGACTGGTCTACTGTCTCGTTGAAACTTGTTTCAACCGCCTCTTTGCCACTCTCTGCTACCGGCACTCGAACCCTAGGGCTTGCCGACCGTGGCCTGAGCTCAATATGTTCCAATCGGACGAAAGGGATCTTCGCCCGTGTCTTGTCTTCTCCTAGTTGGCTCTCAGAAGAGCCGTTTGTATTTTGGCCCTGAGAAGGACCTTTTTTAGGTTGGCCCTGAGAAGAGCCTTTATTAGGTTGGCCCTGAGAAGGGCCGTTGAGGGTTGTTTTTATATTTCTTTCCATTTCAAATCCCACGAGTAGGGGAGACACAAACTCCCCTTGGGCAGAGATCCCCGATATCCCAAGGGGCCCTAAATACACTGCGAGGTCGGGCGGTATCGCAGGTTGGGACACTAGCGACTGATGCTCACCCCAGCCACTCCGAAGAGCACCCTAGCATGGTGTACCGCCATGCCAGAGATTGTGGATTTTTAAAATGGGGTTTACTCCCCTAGGCCCAGCCAATGAAGGCAAGGCCACCGGTCCCAAAAGTAGGTCTAAAACATGACCAGACACTACCCCGGGATAACGGTTGGTCCGACGTCGGAAAAACCGAGTGCACCTGGCACATCGCCGCACCCGTTATCCTTTTTCAAGGACAACCACATCGCAGTCCATAAAGGACGTAGTTGCCTCAACATTTCACTCTCCGAGGAGAGTAAGTGTGAGCAAACTCTTACACCTACCCCTAACCCCCCCCAGCCGGATATTCGCCATGGGCTGAAAGAATCTCCCGTAAGGAGAAAGTTTCAGCCAATGCCCAGGGTGCACCAGCCCAGAAGCTGCGTTCTCTCCGGATCGAGATCAAGAGAGACTGCAACACCCGAGCCAACGTGGAGGAATCCGGCCTGCACCCCAACCTAACCTAACCTAACCTAACCTAACCTAACCTAACCTAACCTAACCTAACGTAACCTAACCTAACCTAACCTAACCTAACCTTTTTTTTTTTTTTTTTTTTTTTTTTGCCGGGGGAAAATCCTCATGGATACCACCACGTCACGGGGAAACGTGGTGGTTATGTGAGACTCCTACTCACTAAAAACCCCCGGGTGTCCCACTCACCGCTTTGTGCCAGGGTATGAGTATCGCTTTCGCCTGCTTTCGATACCCTGCCAAGCGGTTGTCCGCTCTCCGGACCCATCCTCAGGGAGACCACCTGTTCCCTTTCACCGTCATTGGCGTGCCGGGAACACTTGGCACGCCATCCGACTCGAGGACCCTATTCCGGTAGACGATAGAAAGTCCCCGTTTCTATCGCCCGGAGGTCCTCACTATGGCGGCAGGCGACGGTCGTGAGCCAGTCGCCTGCGGCCCACTCTCTTGCGGCGCTGTTGGGACGCACCTTCAGCGTCTTCCCTCGCTCGCTCGGCACTCTCTTTCTGCGACATCACGTCCTCGCAAAAGGTGTAAACCGCCTGCCAGGCCTCCTCGCCCTCGACCATGGCCTTGACCACGGCCGGCAACGCTAGGTCCCGTCCGATTACCGCGACTAGGCTGCTCTAAGGTGTGCTGAGCAGTGTCCTCGGCCTCGCCACAGTCGTGACATTCCGCCGTCGGCTCTCTTCCGGCTATGTGACACAGGTATTTCCCGAAGCATCCGTGCCCCGAGAGTACCTGTGTCAGCCGAAAGGTTAAAAGGCCGTGTCCGCGGTCGAGCCAATCCGAAAGAACTGGGCGTATCGCGGCCACTGTACGAAGGCCCGCACTTGGTGCCTCCAGCCTCCCTCTCCAGCTCATAACAGCCTCGGAACGCAGTTCGTCCCGTCGCCCTTGCGTCTCCCGTGGTGCCGGCCAATGACCCCGGTTTCTTGCCTCCACTTGCCATACATAAACTTCGGCTAGGGTTCTGGCCTCCAAATCCCAGGGTGTTGAACCAGCCAAAACACAAGCCGCCTCTGCAGAGACAGTTCGATAGCCCCGTATCGCTCTGATAGCCATCGCCCGCTGGGGCTTAAGCAGCAGGGCAGAGATCCGACTATTCAGGGCATCGACCCATACTGGGGCTCCATACAGGGCCATCGATCTCACCACGCCTAGATACAGCCGCCTGCAAGAGGTCTTGGGCCCCCCTAGGTTTGGAAGTATACGCCCAAGAGCGGCAGCTGCACCCAACAATTTCGGCATCAGCCGCTGGAAATGTGGGAGGAAGCTCCAACGGCTGTCGAGGACAATGCCTAGGTACCGCATCGTCGACTCGATTTTGATTGTAACTCCTCCCACCACTAAGTGCGCACCCGCTGGATGTGCTCTTCGAGGGCCATGAAAACAGATGGCCTCCGACTTGTTGAGAGCGACCTCCAGCCCCAGTCGCTTAATTCTTCCTACCACTTGGGCTACGCCCGCAGTTGCCAGTATGGCCGCCTCCCTGAAAGTGGCTCCCTGAACGGTCACCAACGTGTCATCAGCGTAACAAGTAAGGCCGACGCCACGCAGGCGAGCGCCCCTGAGCACCCAGTCATATCCAATGTTCCACAGGAGTGGCCCAAGCACCGACCCCTGTGGAACACCGCACGCCATCTCCTTCCTGCCCCACTCGTGTTGGCCAGGGTAGGTCACAAATCTCTCTGAGAGGTACGCGTCAACCACTCTGCAGAGATACCGCGGGACCCGATGGAACCGCAACGCCTCCTGTATGCACTCCCAGGGCAAGGAGTTAAAAGCGTTGGCGATGTCCAAGGACACCGCCAAAACGACGTTACCCTGGGAGACAGCATTTTGTGCCACTCTCTTTACCTCCAGGATCGCGCTCACCGTCGAGCGACCAGTGCGAAAACCGAACTGGCAGTCTGCCAAGTCCGGGCCAACGTTATTGAGGTGCTTGACGAGACGAGCTGCTATTATACGTTCGAACAGCTTGCTCACCTCGTCAAGCAGAACGATTGGTCTGTAGGCCGATGGGGAGTCCACTGGCCGGCCATCTTTTTTGAGGAGCACCAGTTTGCCCGTTTTCCACTGTGTGGGAAAGCGGGCCTGCTCCATGCAAGCGCTAAACATGCGCCGGAGTCTGGGCTCGATTTCGTCCATTGCCAGAACCCATGCTCGACCCGGTATGCCGTCCGGTCCGGGAGCCGTGTTTTTCGCCCGTAGGCGCAGGACGGCTGCTCCCAGCTCCCCCTCGGAAACGGCTGGCGTGTCTTCATTCTCCTCATCCATGTCCACTGACAAAGGCGCCATGGTCGGTGGCTGATATTCTGCTCTATAAGGGAACAGGGCCGATACTATTCGGTCTACGAACTCCGGCTGCAGGTTCTCAGTTAGCGGAGGAGCCCAAGGACGGAGCTTGTTCCTCACCATCTTATATGGCCTCCCCCAAGGGTCGCTGTTCAGTGTTTCCAACAGCTGCTCCCTTGAGAGCTCGATGGACTGGCGGATGGTTGCCTTGAGCTCCTTTTTGGCTACCCTATATGCCTCGTAGAGAGCTACCTCTTCCACTTCATTGCGGATCCGCCGTCGCCTCTGCCGCTGGTATTGGCGCCTTGCCACAACGCATTGCTCGCGGAGATGCGTTAGCTCCGCAGTCCACCAATACACGCGACGCCGTGGAGGTTGGCGTTTGGTCCGGGGCATCGCTGCGTCGCAAACTTCCGTCATTGCCTTTCGAAACCATTTCGCCTCATCCTCGACCTCGACTCTGCCTTCAGGCACTGGTAGCCATGACTGCACGATTGCGGCCTCTTTAAGGAGCTCTCGATTTATCCTCGTCAGCGTCCAGCGAGGACCGTGCGAGGATGGTGCACTCCGGCTTGGGCTATCCGAGGTCGTTGGCAGAGCGGAGACGTTAAATCGGATATAGCGGTGGTCCGAAAGCGTCTCCACATCCACCATGACCTCCCAGCCTTGGACACGGCGCGCCAGAACAGCTCCTGCAAACGTTACGTCCACAATAGAACCGCCCTGTTGCCGCACGCACGTGTCGGCCGTTCCTGCATTCAAAAGCACCAGACCAGTACCAACTGCCCACTCCATGACTTTTCGCCCCCTAATATCCGTGACCGGAGAACCCCACGCTTGCGAATGAGCATTGAGGTCACCAGCAAACAACACCATGTTTGGGCGATTCCTACCTATCAACACTCCTACCTCTCCCAGAAGCCGCTCGAACTCGGCCAGGCTCCGGTTTGGAGAGAAGTATGCTCCGATAACAAGGAGATCCCCCACCACTGCCGCTACATAACCTTTGCCCTTGGTGACCCTTTCAAAGGCTGGGGATCCAGCATTTGTTTGAGTGACGAGGGCCACCGTGCCATCATTGTCCCCTACCCAGTTGTCCCTTGGGGGTACTGAGTAGGGCTCCGCCACCACAGCTACGTGTATCAACCACTGCGCCATGCTCTGGCACAGAAGGTCTTGAGCGCTGGCGCAGTGGTTGATGTTCGCCTGAAGAAATTGAAACGCCGCCATTTATGTAGCGGTCGTTTCCATCTCCTCGGCCTGACCAGAAGAGGGCGGGCCAGTGGTACTCAAGGGGATTTCAGGGAGATTTCTCGCCCTGTATCCCTTCCCCTTCTTTGATTTAGGCGGAGTACACGCCCTGCTTCCTGTGCGATGGTCCGCACCTTTGCCTGCAACCGCGCATACGATGCAATGTGGTGTGGCAACGCATTGAACAGCTTTGTGACCCGGTTGACTGCAGCGGTAGCACAGGTCACTTCGGTCTACCTCGTTAGAGCACTGTGCCTTCAGGTGACCTGGCTCCAAACATCGGTAGCATCTCTTGGGTCGAGCAGCTAGCAGCTTGACTTGCGCTATCACCCACCCGACTTTCAAACGGCCAGAGTCTACCGTTGTCACCTTTTTGGCCGCAACAACCGGGCAGCGAAGCCACGCAGAACCAATGCCGTTGAAGTCTCTGCGTATCTCCCCACACTTTACAGCCTCAACGGCGCATTCTCCAACCGCCGCCACCGCCGCTGCCACATCACTCGCGTCAACTGAATCGTCTAAGCCAGTCACCCGCAATTCCACCGCCTTGGTTGGCCTATCGACGCGAACGACTTGAGGATCAAAAGCCGCTCTTAAGGCTGTGGCGAGGGAGTCCGCTTTACCCCCATTCGTCGCCCCTGGCACCTCCAAAACTCGCGCTCCTGTGGCTGCCGTTTTGAAGCGGATCCCATGGATGTCGTGATCCTCAAGTTTTACCTTCTTTCTGGCCTCGGCCATTACACTGGCATACGTAAGGCCCCTTTCCTGAGCCTCTGGGGATAAGGTGAGCACAACGGCAGCCGATCGAGGCGGACGTAGATTGCGCGGGTCAGGTCGTGCCAGGGCACTCGATTTCGAGCCTTTTGAGCCCTTTGCTCCTTTTTTAACTACTTCATTCCACGGCTGACTCATAGGTGCCGAGGAGAGTGGTAGTTGTGTTGGTGCAGGCACCGGGGAAGACTTCTTCGAGGCAGAAGCGGCTTTTGCAGCGGCAGTCTGCTTTTTCCTCCGTACTTTCTTTTCCTTACCACCCTGTGGTGGTGTCGAGATGGGCCCCGAAGCCGCCGTGGCGTTTATACTCCTTGGGGAAGGCCGTGCGGACTCAGGCACTGCCGAAGGTATAGCCATATCAGCTGTTGCCGACTCCCGCCTACTTTGTGTTGCCACTGAAGTTCGCTCTCTTGGCACTGGGAGAGTAGACCTTGAAGCTCCATCAGATGCTAATGGGGGGCGAATCCGCTTCTCTGGGAGAAGACGATCCTCCAGTGCTGCTAACCTGGCGTTCATCATCGTCCCCACCTGACAGATGATAGACCGCGCCAGGTCCTCAGAATCCGGTATAGGCGCGGCTTGCTGTGCTGCCACGACTTGTTGGGTGGGCCGATTCAGTAGCTCACGCATTTCCGCAACCTCCTTGCGGAGCTGCGTCACTTCAGCCTGCAGGCGAGCATTGTTTGCTTGGAGTCCCCGTGTCTCCTCTGTCGTACATCTGCTCTGCAGTTTGGTAGCGCCATCCATAATTGTGTCCGCTGCTTCCTTTAACGAACGCACAAAGCCACCTTTCAGATTTTTTGAGGTGGTTGCCACCTTTCTTATGACCGCAACCTGGTCTTCGATGACCTGACTCAGAGTTGCGGCCGCCTCGAATTCTTGGTTGTCTTCAGTGTTGGTCGAAGACTCCGATAGCCGTGTAATTCTTACACGGACCTGCCTACTGGCCGCCATGATTTCAGCCTCGGCCCTCTGCAGTTCCTCCTCTCGTTTAGCCGCTACTAATGCAAGTTTAGCCTGGGCTAGACCCATATACTGGCCTGTAGTAGGAGGCCGTCCTCGGCCTCGTTGTTTCGCCGTCACAGAGTGCTTACTAGTACCCGAGCACTGTGCCTCGTCTAGATGGAGTTCAGGATCCGACCCAGCTTCCATTGCCTGTCGCTTCACTGAGGCTACATCCTGCACTTCGTCAAGATCTAGTTGAGGATCTGACCCACCTGCAACGCCCTTAGGACGTTTACGCGTCACTCGTCCATGACGCAACTCCGATAGTGATTCAACGCTCATCATTGAGCCAGTATCACTACTCTCCTCTTCTGGTGTTATAGTTTTTGTTTTATTTTTAATATCCATATTTCATCCCACGAGTACGGGCCGACATAAGTCCACCCCCAGGTAACGCCCATCCTGAGGGTAAGGCTATATACTACAGAGGTCGCCTGTTTTCTGTAGGTTTTTACGACTTCGCTGTCGGGTTTTATAGAGTTTTCCATTCTCGCGGGCCGGCCAATTAAGGCAAGCCCTCCGTTCCAGTGTTTCTCGACTACCCCATAACGTCGCAAGATGGCGATTGTTGAAGAGTGACGCTGGAGTACGGGTAATAGAGGAGTCGACGTGCCTCCTCTATGTTGTAGGCGGTAAGTGCGCGGCGGCATTGTAAGTGCACGCCGAGCCCGCCTCCTAACCTACCCCTTATCCCCCCCTGCCGGATATTCGCCATGGGCTGAAAGAATCTCCCATTAGGAGAAAGTCTCAGCCCATGCCCAGGGTGCACCAGCCCAGATGCTGCGTTCTCTCCGGATCGAGATCAAGAGAGACTGCAACACCCCAAGCCAACGTGGAGGAATCCGGCCTGCACCCCAACCTAACCTAACCTAACCTAACCTTTTTTTTTTTTTTTTTTTTTTTTTTTTTTTTTTTTTTTTTTTTTTTTTTTGACAGGGTGGAAAATGCGTTACGCATGCCCCCCACCATGGGAGTGGCGGGGGGGTATGTGGGACTCACCCCTATGCGCCCCCCCTCTCAGAGCGACCGACACCCATCTGTATGCAAGTTACGTCAGCATCAGGAGCCGCATCTAGAAATGCATTAAGCAGTTGCAGAGCGCGAACCAGCGGTGACTTGCGGTGTTATCAATCGAATGGCACAAAATATTGTGTACAAAACATTAGTTTCCGACTACGCCGGTAGGTGGCGGTAACATGCAATTAACACGCGCCATCGTGAATTATAAAGATTGCGAAATATAATTATCGAGGAGGTGTGGTTTTAAATGACATTTTATGTATGTTTTTGACAAAAATCTGCATGATAACTTACTACATATTTTACCTAAAAACTTGATGATAATCAAACTAAATAAACGAAAATAATGTAAAAATTATATTTTGTCCGTAGTCGAAGGCCAAACTTTGCACATTGCTGTAATTAATAATTTCTAGCCTTCGACTACAAACGATATTATAATAGCTTGCTAGCTGCTAGTAGGCAGGATGACGATCATAATGGATAGAGTTCCACTCAGAGGTGATGACTGCTGCCAATGTGTTGAATTTTCCTAAATTTGGACTCTACGTGATCATACAAACACTAGGAGAGGTTCTATTCTTTATCAGATAGCGAATATCACTTTTTGGTAAATACTCGTATGTAATTTCATAACAAAGGTCTAAACTTATTTCATCCTTTTTTAAAGTCGGGTTTTAGTTTTTATCAAACTTATTTTTTTATTTTGTATGTTTTGTAGTCGGTTTTTAGTTTCTTAAACTTATTGTAAAACGAATATAGTCTGTATACATATGAGCCGCTTTTCCCCAAACTAGAATACCGTACGACATTACACTATGAAAATAACTATAATAAACTAAGCGAGCTGTCTCAATATTGGTAAGTTGCCTGATTTTCCTAACAGCGTAAGCTGCCGAACTTAATTTACCTGCTAGTACTATATGGGGAGTGCATTGCACGTTTTTGTCTATAGTTATCCCTAAGAAAAGTGTCTTATCTACCATTTCTGAACACTCGTTATTCAGAATTATGTGTGATTCTACCGGTCTAACATTAGGCAAAGTTTTAATTTTAACATTTAAAAAAAAAAAAAAAAAAAAACCCTGTACTCAGCTCGGGAATCGAACCTGGTTGATTTGAAAAAAATAAACTTACACTATTTCTATTTAGAAATCGATTGTGTAGTCGTAAGCAGTAAATGGCTCTATGAAGCATGATGTCTAAAATGAATAAAGTGCATATTCACATTTTATTTTAGTAATAAGTAATATTTTAATCGCCTATTCAAATATATTTTTGTTAAATACAGTTTGTATCCTTATTTGCTTTTAATATGATGTGCCTTTATTTTGTTCCGTATTTATTATTCTTATGAACTATATCTGTTATAAAAACCCTGTTGAAAATAAATACATAAACCAAAATCTCTTAAAATGGTAGTATTTGGTATTGGTAATTAGTGTTCCGTACCTAAAGTGTAAACACGGGGCCCTATTACTAAGACTCCGCTGTCTGTCTGTCTGTCACCAGGCTGTATCTCAAGAACCGCGACAGCTAGGCAGTTGAAATTTTCACAAATTATGTACTTCTGTTGCCGCTATAAAAACCAAATAAAATATATATGTAAGGGGGGGGGGGGCTCCCATACAAAATTTTGCTCGACATGAAACGGCAACAAGTAGACACTTGAAATATTCGCAGAACATTTAGTTATGTATTCCCTTATTACCTTAAGAATAAATAATTTATTACTTCCCTTAGTCGCCTCAGACGACATCCACGGGAAGACATGGAGTGGCACTATTCTAGCCAGGGGGTAACACTGATTACAAGTTCCTAAATAATAAGAAACGTAAACACATTGTGATTCAGTAACACTAACATTATTACTGTCTATATCAAGTAGGCAACCCTTGGCTAAAAACCCCGCGGTCCATATTATGTCATATTATGGAAATACTAAAGTTTTGTTCGAGATTTGGATCTTTTGTGATTTGTTTATTATTATTATTACATAGAACCACATAATATAAATTCGTCACTGATTAGTGTTGATTATACTTACTTAACTTGAATATTCTGATTTATTTAACAAAATCTATATGGTAGTCCATATTTAGGGAACTTATTCTAATAGCTTGCTCAGTCGTAAGTTGTGCTTTTCCCGTTGTATTATTAGTAGCGGTTAAGGAAGTATTCGCTCGAGTTCTCCGAAGCTGTGTCGCTCACCGTATTACTCATGATTAAGCTCTGGTTTCAGGGTAATACGGCCTTTGGCGACCTTGAAATAATTTAATTTTCTAACGATACTCTCAAACTAAACAAAACCACAAAATGTGTGACGTTGTAAAAGTCGAGCCTTATCGTAGCGTTTACATTTTCCATTAAGTACCAATTTCACCATACAATATATACAGACATCATTAAAATAAGCTGGAGCCCGCCCGGGCCGTGCTCGTGTACACTTAGCTCGCTCGGGGTCGATTTTAGCGAAATCCATTAGTTGCAGGGCTTGCGGGCATCCAGGAATATTGTGCCCAAGTGTCAAGTGCTAGGTTCCGCGGCTAGCGGAGGACTGCGCGCTGTCTGTCGATCCGTCTGTCACGGATGAGTTATGTGATAGGTCCACTTTCAAGTTAGATTCTTTAAAAATCTTGTTAAGTAAATAGTAACTATAACTCTTATCTTAATAACAATTGATTAAATTCGTTTTTTACCCGACTGACCCAGGAGGTTGGTAATTTGTTTAAATGTAAAAAAAAAAAAAAAAAAAAAAAAAAAAAAAAAAAAAAAAAAAAAAAAAACACAGAAGTAAACGTAGCACAAAGGTGAACTTTTCCCTGGGATTTATAGGGCTATTGCTATCGAGCTTGCCAAAGTCCATGGGTTTCGGAGCCCTTGCCACCAGCCCATTCACCATCCTGACAGTGACAGGTGACATGAAAGTGTACATGGCGCAGCTTATATGAGACCCGGTGATGTATCAGCATGTTAACATTGCGATGTATACTTATTGTCACCTGTCACGTGTCATTGTCGCGATGGTGAAATAGGGGGCAGGTCGCCGCCGCGCCGGCTCGAATGCTTTCTCTTTGCTACACAAGTGAGTTTAGGTGAATCAGCGGTCGGATCCCCTTATCATTCGTCAATACGATCGTGGCCGTAGTAAGCTGTCCTCCAAGGTCGCCGAGTGTTCATGATAATGTGTTCGGAGTATAATGGCCGCGCGCGTGACGTCGGCGTCGCCGGGGAATTAACCCACGCCGCGGGGGACATTGTTTATGGTAGTTCGGTTACTTGCGCGGAAAACCAACGCTAATATTTCCGGTGTGTTTGGAGTTTTTGGAATCGTGCGATTTAATTAGAATTCGGTCTTAGGTATTTTTTAGTTTAGAAGGTTGCATTTTCTGGCG
This sequence comes from Acleris holmiana, assembly GCA_949316455.1. Classification (NCBI taxonomy): domain Eukaryota; kingdom Metazoa; phylum Arthropoda; class Insecta; order Lepidoptera; family Tortricidae; genus Acleris; species Acleris holmiana. The sequence goes on along the minus strand of OX438791.1, from coordinate 10,102,726 downwards.
TGAAGTAGGGCAACTGTCAATCCGCGACGACGGTCAGCTGTTGCTCCGAGACGCATTTTTAAGGTTCCGTAGTCAAACTAGGAACCCTTATAGTTTCGCCATGTCCGTCCGTCGCTTGCCGTCCGCAGCCTAGTGCAGAGACTCTTAGTACTAGAAAGCTATAATTTGGCGTGAATATGCAACAATACGCCAGCAAAGTGGTACGATTAAATGAAAGAACGTATAACGAATTTTAAAGAAAAAATATCACGACTAAGTAGACATCATTGGTTCCTGAGATACAGGCGATTAAAGTGTTTATACTCGTACCTACTAAAATCATCTAAGACGACACCAATTGACTTTAAATACAAAATAAGTTATTACTTGTTGTTCTTTGTTTGTAGTAGTACTTGACGGCTTCGGCGCCTCCACTGAGCATGCTCCATGCTCTTGCCCGTTTGTTTTCTTTGTTCGCTACTAGTTTTCCCCCGTTTCGCTCGCGTGAGTATTAGGAACAATAATGTAGTTTTAAACTTGATTAACTACTTTTTGTTTTAGCGAGATATTATTTACTAATCAGTGAGGTAAACGTGGCATGGTTACGAAAAAACATGACCGTTTTAAGAGACAGCTAGCGCCATCTCTCGACAAGTAGCTGTTGTTTTCAGACATGTATTTAATGTTTTCTTTGTAAGATTGTGTTAAATTAACATTTATGTATGACGATGAAACAATAAATAAATCGAAATTTAGTATCATATCCTCTATTTATATAATCTCAGGCGTAAAATATTAGTTGGCACGTTGGCGGTCTGCCCAGAGATGGCGTCAGCAACCCTTTTATCCACGTCTATGATCGTTATACTAAATTATTATGTATAAGATTATTGCCGTCGTTGTTTTTTATGTTAAGGAGAAGGCACACGAGCACTCGGCCCACCTGATGGTAAGTGGAATCTGAGACCCATAGACATTTGAATTCTCAAGACTAAGACCTCACATGCGTTGCCAACCCTGAGGACTAAGATAGAATGCCTCTATGCTAGTAATCGATAGCCATTTCACCAACCTAGCCCGGGCACTACCAATTACTTGGTTAAACGCGTCGTCGTCAAGGCCGGCCGAATTGGGTTGTGCGATGTCAACTAAGCTAGTCAGTCCGTCCGTCACCGAACAGTTTTTATGTAGAGATAAAGGAGTCTCTGAACGACCAGGAAGTATGTTTTTACCGTACAGATTTCAGCTTATTACCTACCTACTTATGATTAATATGGCGACAGTGGAAAAAACATTAGATTTACGGCCGCACTCAAAGATGTCAATTAAATTTAATGCTTGTTTAATGACGTGTTGTCTTATTCTATTTCTATGGCAAAGAAAGTGACAGCAGCACCTTTAATCACACTTTAAAATTATTTGACGTCTCTGAGTGCGGCAGAAAGCACGTGTTACATTTTGTTAGGTTCCGTAGTTGTTCTTCTTAGCGTGTCGACAGCGTGTTGTGCCTGAGCTGACCGGCGCGGGCTCGGGGCGCGCGGGCGCCGCGGAGGTGCCCGGCTGTGTCCTGTTCCCCGTCTCCTCCACGTCTGTCCCATACTCAGAGCATAGAATACTAGAGAGAGCACAAGCCGCCGGCGCCGGCGGCCGCGTCGCAGTTGTAAGCTCAATGTGCATACTCCGCCCTAGTTCACCCTTCGTTTAACGCGTGGGCACGCGCGCTGGTCATATAAATAATTACGATTATTCCCAAAACAGGACCTAACATGGATATGATGCGCGTGTATTGTGCAATAGGAGCGTCGGTATACAAGTCTTGTGTGTATCTTGTCACTTAGTTGTGCTTCGTGCGGGTCAGGGAACTTGCGACCGGCGTGTCCGATACATCTGTAGATATTCATCCATCTGTGGTTCCATACTTGAAACTCGGGAACCCTGAACAAACGGCATGTGTGCTAGTGCCTCACCGTCCGCACGTTCAATTTTTTCCCGGAGGTTAATGTGCTTTTTTGAATATTAATTTTGTAGAAACAAAAACCTGCAAAAAACTCCCAGCTGTAATAGAACCCTGCATTAGGCACACCAGCATAATGTCTTGATTGATTAACATGCTCAAAGAATTGGAAACAGAATACTTTATAACACAAGAGTCGCGAATGTTGAAATCACTTTCGCTCCCGGCGGTCGTCAAATTGCCTTTGAACTCGGAAAACGTTTAGGTATGACTCTTGGAAGCTCTTTACTCTCCCCTTCAGCGCCAGGCATCAAGCGGAGAACTGATGGTCTGAATCTGATGACACTGATGATGAGGTACTCAAAGAAACCGTGGAATGCTTAAGACATGGTTTTTGTGATTTCCACACGGACGAAATGGCTAAGGCTTTATAAATTACGGTATTAGTACAAAATACCTATAAATCATGATATCATATACAAACATTTCTTTTTAACTTCACTCGCTTGTTTCTTTATCCTGGGCGTAGGCTGCATATTAGTGTTGTCGTCATCTAGATTAAGTGCTTTAAATAAACTAATTATTTTCATACATTTACTTTAAGTTATTTGTTATTTGCCTTCTATGTTACATCTTGCAAAAATAAATGAATAACTAATTAAAACAAGTATTGTTAACAATAACGTTAACGTTACAAAATTAATGCATGCCTCGGCAGAGTCAAGCTAAACATGTCACGAAGAAAATTAAAAAAAAAGTTAAAAAAGCGCTAGTTTTTGTTAGACTCCAGTGTGTGTGCCCCCGCCCTCCCCCTACAGCCAAAACTAAAATATTAAAAATCTCAAAAAATAAATAATTGAAAAAGCATATAACGAATTTTACAGCTACGTACTTGTATACATCATTGGTTCTTGAGATACAGGCGATTAAAGAGTTTATACCTACTAAAATCATCTAAGACAGCACCAATTGACTTTAAACTGAAAATTAGGTATTACTTGTTGTTTTTTATGCGTGTCCTACTTAACAGCTTCGGAACCCTACACTAAGCATGGTCCGACAGGCTCTCGCCCGGTTTTTTAGTTGTTTTATTTGGAAAAGTTGTTGTGTTAAAATTACCGACTGTGTTATACAGAGGCAATTAATTTAGTCCCAAATGAGCCTGGCCCTCTGCATCAAGAGGTGGCATGTTTCGAGCACCTACACACATCTCCAGCCTTTGGATCTCATGCCCTCGAAACCAGAGTCATCTTCCTCTCACAATACACCACCTAATTTAAACAACACTAAATATTCAGAAAGGCTGATGAAATGAATTTCCATTTTTTTTTTTTTTTTAATATTACATTTTTATTTCATCGTAACCCATAAAACAATAAAACCCATTATAGCCTCGACTTAATTATCCACCCTCGCCCACGACTCGGACCTACACAACTCAACAGTCTACACACTGTACGACAAGCCACAATCGATTAGCAATAAAATCTCTGTAGTCATTTAGAATTTAGAAAAAGAACAATTGTTGTTTTTGTTTGCTTCCTTTTTAGCCCATTTGTTTCAATATATTGAGCTGACTTTTGGAACTCACGTAAATCGGGTGTAAATTTTTATATAACGATGTCTAGAACTGATCTGATGCTGGAGCCAGGGGCACCCCTCTGGGTCCGGCTGGTCGGTTATAGGATCTCCACTCGAAGGAACTCGTAAGATTGGGCCCGAAGAGCAGGGCTCGAGCTCCGTGTCGTATAAAGCTGCCTGATTGAAGAAAGCACGCGCTAAAACGTGTTTAGTATTCTGCGACGACGGGACTATTTAAACCGGCCGTATATGTAGTATAACTGCGTCGAGTTAAAAAGTAATACGCTTAAGAGAATCAAACCCCAGGTGATGGCTGGAGGGTAGTGACTTCATTCATGAGCCCGTTGTTGTTATTGATGGCAAGGACAAGGGAAGTGATCGCACAGCCGCGCAGCCCACCGCCCACCTGATGGTAAGCCAAATTTGTAACCTTACATATTTGCCGCATTCGGATCTCAAGACTTCTTAAGATTGCAATCCAAATGCATTGACACCTGCAGACTAAGATGGGATGCGTCTATGCTCTCTGCCTTTCATCAGTCTTATTCCCACACTGAAACATGATGACGACACTGAAACAGTGCTGGGTGGTTTGATACCCTTAATAACAAAGGGACGAAGAATCGGGGAACGGAGCGTTGAAGTACCTACTCACCAATTAAAACACAGAGCTACTGCTTTACACTAACAGAAGGCAATGGAAGCAAGACGCCTGTGACAAAAGTTAAGTCTTCCTTTAATCCCGAGGTTCAGTCGTGAAACGACCAGAGAGACCTAGCAAAGGGAGATGTCGACGTGATGTCTGCTGGAAGCTTGGCGTTCTTCCCGCGCTCGGCGCTGGGTCTGACGTCAGCAAGCGACTCAGTTAATAATCAGCGACACGAACCGATAAAGAGGTCGCATGGCGAGGACGATCTTCGCGGAATTAACTCGAACTTTAAACTGAACGACGTTGATTGCCGGCGGCCCTCGGCGGCGAAGAGACTCGAGCAAGAGCCAGCTCGGCTCAGTAGCCCCGGCGCACCCGAGCAGAGCGCACGCGCGCCGAATTCGCTGCGAACCTCCGTCGAAAACGAACGCGGGAAAAGCGAATGCAATTTTATAATTGGAAGCGCTTTAGATTTAGGGCATTAAATTAAATTACAAAACTCACAGAGATTATTATAAAGGCGAGTGTAAAAAAAAAAAAAATACTTTGTTCGTTTTTGTTTGGAAGTGTTTTGTTTGGAAGTTTTAAGAATATGACTTAAAAATACGCACAGCGCGTTTTTTGACACATATCACTTGGAAATCTTTTTGAGAATAGTTTGTTAAAACAATTAAATCGTGGAGTAGCGCGAAGAAAGCGATTAATCTCACTAAAAAGGTGTCGCATTATTTTTTTAAATGAAAGGACAAACGAAACGCTTCGTGGACCAAAAGGGGCAAGCGTACGAGATGGGGGCCAAGAAGACAGAGACGGAAGAAACTACCAAAGGAGAGAAAATAACAGACACCGTCAGTTTTTTGCAGTTGGTGAGTTATTTTTAAAACAGTTTATTTTTATTTTTAGGGATACGTCTGGACGTGCATAGCATTGTGCTATAACGTTTTAGATAAGCTTTAAAACTTCTTCAGTTCGTTGTGGTTCTCAAAATGTAAAACCTGCCGACTTACAAATGCCAACATTTTGTATTTTTAATTAACGCATGCGCTTGGTCGTCATAAAAAATCAAAGTAAAAGTACAAATATAAATATCATGACATGACCGTACATGAATACGAGCACACGTCAAAATAAAGGTACTTAGGTATCTCAAAAACCGTTACATTTTGTGTAAGTACTTAATGGTAATCCTCGCGGAGCTGCTATTCCTGGGTGGTTTGGCTTTCCGAGCCTACTGCAAGACGAATATGACCTAAACCTACCTCCGTATTTTACGATCATCCGCGTATCAGGCATTTTGCGTTTCTGGCATTTTGCGTTCTTGGCATATTGCGTTTCTAGCTTTTTGTCTAACTGACATTTTGCGTGTCTGACGCTGCTGCTACTTAGTGTCATTACGTATCATAATATATAAAGTTCAAAACACATTATTATGTGTTTTGAACTTTGTGTTGTGTCCATACATCGACGTAGGTTGCGATTCGGAAATAAGTTTGCAATTGCAAAATAATAATTGTGATGGAGCAACAAATTAACGATTTTTCCCTTTACTTGCGCTGTGAGTCTTTCCTTCTTGCCAACTTTCAGGATTCTAGCTCTATGGAAAGTATACTAAAAAAAAAACCGTTGAGAGTCGAAATATTCCTACGTTTTTTGCGACATAGACGTTGTTTTCACGAATATTTTTTGTATCCTTCTTGTCTTACCTAATTTCTTGAAAATCGTAGAATAAGTGACATTTTCGGTTAACAAAACACGTTTCACAAACTGATTAATTTCACAAACATATCATTTGGCAAACCGCTTTTTTCCGGCACTGTACATATTTCAGGATTTTTATAATCCTAACCTGACCTATAGGGTTCTACACGAAGGTCCTGTAATATTCACAGTTTAGAAAAAGAAAGTTTGTGAAATTAATCAGTTTGTGAAACATTTGTTGGTCAAATGACTGGACACCGACATTTTCCCGTAATGCTCGTCTCCGGTTCTGCTGACCGCATTGGTGTTATAAATGTCTTGACCCGAAGGAGGAGGAATGTTTTTCAGAAAAAAAAAAACAAAAATTATTTATTTGCATAGACACAGTATAGAGATGTTACAGTTCATTATGTTTCATGTATCAAGCTTGCATGCAAGCGTGCAAATATATAACAGTTAAAAAACGGCCTACTTTTTTGCATATTTTGTCAATGTGTTCCTTCCAGTTTAGATGCTTGTCTACTGTGTTTCCGAGAAAATTAAACGACTCAACTTCATCTAGTGCATTATTATTATGGTTAATATTTAATGGTACATTGTTTGCATTAAATGTTGAAAATTGTATTAGTTTAGTTTTAATTATATTTATAGGCATGTAGGTCATTGTTATGCATCCATTTAATTGTATTTTGCAAAGAATTATTGATATCCTGTTTGAAATTTGATTTATTATTACATTTTACTACAAGAGTTGTATCGTCAGCGTACATTATTGTTTTTTGTGTTGTCGCCTTTGATAAGTCATTAATGTATAGGAGAAATAATAGTGGGCCCAAAATGCTACCTTGTGGGACTCCACTTTTATTGGTTTTAAATTCAGACCTACAAACATTCTTGGTAATGACATTGTGTGAATAAGCAATTCAATCAATTTCAAGGCATTGCAATCTGTCCTTTTGGTAGTCCTCATCGTTTTCGTTAATGTATGTATGTATGGTCATTTGTTCCCTCGTAGAGGCTGGATGAACGGACCGATTTCAAAAAGTGAGGTGTCGTTAGATTCGCGTTAAGGTCGCGAGTGTCACTGGGTAGGAACTTAAATTAAAACAAAAAACATTATGTTGGAATAAAAAACACATAAATGGTAGGTAACTACGATAGATAGGACGTACTTTAATCAAAACATGCAGTCGGGATTAAAAACTTGTTTTTTGTTAACTTGTTGAAGCAATAGGCATCGGGATTGTAAAATTGATTAATGTTACTTCATTTTACGGTACAACATCCAATTACCTGAATCTAACTCGTAAAACCCGTGAGAGGAATCGTGAAGTTTAAGGGGCGCCTGCCGTTTGGCCAAAATGTTTTTGCTCTGATGTATCATTTCCTAAATTTTTCATTTGCCGAAACAATGTTATGTAAATTTTTCAGAATGTATTTTAGTATCGTCGTGAAGAGCCGTATAGGTTAGGTTAACTTTTATAAAATCCTTGTTACTTACTGTTGCAGAAAACAAAGCGGGTTATTATTTCAACAGTCTCTAGCTTTCGCAGAATGCTCGTCTGTCCAGCCGAACGCCAGCAATCATGTTCCCGAGAAGGACATGAGCCGCGGTGACAGGACATAAAAAACCTGCAAACGCACTGAAAAGTGTTGCGCCACGAAGGCCATTTGTTACTCGGCCGATTTTCATGCGAGTTATTTTATATTCAATCGTAATTACTAATTACAAACTCTTCGTCTGCTATGTTTAAAATATCCAACTGAGCAAATAATGAGAAACTTCGGCGAAGCACAAACTCCTGCACGATCTGGCGGAGTGGCCCTATATTGAATGGCTTTTTTAATATTATTATTACCCATTGTTACGCAATGGTACTCGATATCGCTAATAGTTGCAGTAATTAGCATAGATCGAGCATTCATAATCGATTTACGAATAAATGCCCTACAATAAATCGATTACACACGTTTTTGAGACCAATTACAATAGGCGTGTGTCCGCGAGCTTCGCCGTTTCAAATGTTATCTTATGTCTATGAGGACTTTATTCTACTACCTAGGCAAAACATTTATTATTTATTGCAACCATCTAAAGTGCGAGACAAATGTATAAAAACTTTCAAATGAAAATTAAAACTAGAAGGCTAAGTCTAAAAAGGGCCCTGTGGCATTGTACCGAAGATGCTGACAGCATTTCCTCGCTGAATAGTTAGACTAATGCTTTGACCGGTAACGAAACCATATTGCTTTTAACATGTTGCCGTATTATATTTTCAGCTACTATTAGTGGCAAGTACATAAGAGCTATCGTAACGTGGATAATACCACAACATGCCAAAAGCAAGTCATATGCTTTTTCCCACTAGGATAGTGCCCCGGCGGCACAACGAGTAGGTTAAAGCGAAACATAGCCGCAGCCACGCTACACGTACGAGTAAACATGTCAGCAATGTGCTCGATGGTTGTTTTTGACGCAATTGAGTAGTCGGGCGCGGACGGCATGTTATCAGTGTTTTATTGGTTTTTAATAGCTGCTTAACAAAACTATAACAGCGGAGCAATGGCCACGGACCGATCAGCGAAACACGTTATATGAACCCTAATTTAACTTTTCCGGTTTTGACACGAAAACTAGTCTCAATAGTAGGAAGTTAATGATACACGGTAAACTGGTAAACATTTGCTGAAGCTAAACATGGCTCGCGATCATTCTAATCTAAACCCTTACCTATCATAGACGCGTGCTCGTACTTGCTTTCGAAAATTAATCCTTTACGAAAAGATACGGAGTTATTGCTTACAAAGCGACTAGGTGCCCGTGCGTAGGTATATTTAATCGATAACTTCCCCTTACACGGAAAACCGAGGAAACCCGCGCGTGAGTCATTACCGCGCTCCCACGGCGCGCGGCCGACAGACGACAACACGGCGTTACGCATAAGGGTGGACGACCGATAACCACTCTCTAGGCTTCAACCTTTGAACACTTCAGTAGAACGATGTTAAGTCCAAGAAGCGAATCAATGAACGTGATCTTAACCGTTTCTTTAGCTTCGCCGCGGTAGTGTAACAATAAAAAAGCAGCAGTGTGATTCTTAAACACCACTTGTATTTTAGCTCGTCGGCGAGCTATTCGTCCTAGCGTTCGTCTATCGTTTCGTCTATTGGCTACTTTTCACACATCACCATAGACGACCAAGACCGAACGGAGGCCTCGTCACACATTACCCCAATTAAGCCTCTTCTTTTCTACTTATTTACCCCTTTAGAAAATTACTCATGAAGCATTTACGGCACCATTTGAATAAACAAAACTAAAACATATCAATTTCACCTCCAAGATGGCTTTAATCATTTTATAATTCCATACCCTAAAAAGTAAAAGCGTTACTAGCGCTCATAGACGATAGCGGATTAATTTGTAATTTCTGTTCGTCTGACCTTGGCATTTATGACAGCAGTTAAAATGTGCCGGGTTATGATTCGTCCGACGAATTGAAGGACGAATGGTTATGTAAGTGTCTTGAGAATAACATAGCAGTAAAGGCTGTAGTGGGTGCGGAGCACGCCGCAGGACGCGGGCACCCACAACTCGACGAACTTCTCCCCGACTACGGCAAAGCAAAAAGCAGGGTCATGATTTTTGCACTCTCTGTATGTTAGTGTGATTTCGGAGTCTGATATTTATTTATGACGATTCATTGATGACGTCGGACTCTGCGAGCGACCTGGACAAGGTGTGCGAGACTCAGGCAGTTCGATGTTCGGGTGATGAACATCGCTGTGGAGTGGAGTGGGGATGCATCATTTTGGTTATTTTGGTCATTGGTGCTCTTTCTGGCAGATAAATAAATACATATCACGGGACAATGTCACACAAATTGACCTAGTCCCAAACTAAGCTTTAGGCTTGTGCTATGGGTACTACTCGTAGACAACGATAAACATACTTAAATAGAGAAATAAATACTTAAAGACTCAGGAACAAATACTCGCGCTCATCACACAAATATCTGCCCTTACCGGGATTTAAACCCGGGACAGCCGGCTTCGGAGGCAGGGACAAATTACTTAATCGCCACTTGCCTCGAAGATAATTGACCTGTTTAAATTATTTTTTTAATAAACTTTTTCTCTAGGTGTTTGAATCCGTCGTTGCCTACTCAGGATAATATGATAAAATTGTTATCAGGGTGCACTATAATTTCAATATTTTTTATTCCGTACCTATATTATTTTGTTCGGAAGCTATTATTATGCTGGGGTTCAGCTTTCTTACATTATACTATGCTATATGAGCTATACATAGGTTAGGTTAGAATTAGAGCAAAATAGGTGAGCCGTGCGTGCCTCGACCCGAGGCTGCTCTAATTCGGACCCACCTTTATGCGCCGTGTTATGCATGTGTCGCGCTGTCCACGGGCCGGCGGCGGCGGCGGCGGCGGGGACCGGTTCGCAATCAGGTTCAAGAACCTGCTACAATCTGCACTCGCACGCCGCGTGTCTTCATTCACTTCAAACTATACTCAGTAGGTAAACGTTACATCTTAATAGGACACCAATTCCCTGATCTACACAATAACAGTAGCCGGCCTGACCACAGCCGCTGGTCCATGATTTATACATGCACATAACTGCAACCATATGTATACGAGTAAGGTACTTTAAATGTTCGCGGTCACCTCACGGAGCTTAAGGTGCTGGTAGTTTGTATCACGGCAAGAATTATCCGGAGGGACAACTGTCCAAACCCGAGAACGGCTAGCCTTTAGACCACTAACTTTTAAAGCGTTTAAGCATTGATAAATAAATCTCTAGTTCAACTGACGAATCAACGAAGCAGTTCAGCATGGAAGGTAATTCTCCGATCACTTCTGACTCAGCTATATGTAGATAAAAACCGGCCAAGTGCGAGTCGGACTCGCGCACGAAGGTTACAACCAGGGCTCGGATTTTTCATCGCACGATAAGATGAAAGAAAATCATGGAGTCGATATTAAAATTGAAACTTTAGTCATATTCATACTCGTACTCATTAATTTAAATAACACTATAAATAAAAATATGAAATGCCTCGCCATGTTTATTATATTATGGACCAAATAATAATTAATAATATGAACATTAAGTAAGCTCCTATATAGTTTGTAATATCCATAGAGCATGTAGCTAGAAGAATTAGTGTTTCAAAATCTTGATAATGTAAATAAATTAATCTTGAGAAAGCGGCTGGCCAGCTTGATAAACGTCTATCGCAACAATATAGTATGTAAAACTGAATACGTAATTAAGTTGAAAGAGCTTTACAGCATGATAAATATAAAAGACGAAACTTAGAATATGAGTAAGTATGAGTATAAATATATGATTAAAGTTTCAATTTTAATATCGACTCCATAATTTTTTTTCATCTTACCGTGCGATCAAAAATCCGAGCCTTGGTTATAACATTAGACACTTTATCCTTTTTTACCTTTTTTGTAGGTTTACCTGTCCCGGTGTCTGTCTGTAACCACGGTGTCTGTATTAAGATCGAGACAAAAACGGCAAAAGAACTCATTTATTTTATGGATTTCTTTGTAAAGCGATCTTACAACTAAATATTCTGTGAATATTTACTCGCTGTTTCCGCGTCTCGGTCCGCGTAGGAATCGTTTACGCTCGGGAACCGTCGATTTTTTCTGGATAAAAGTAGTGAAAATCTGAGGTCTCCGTACATCGATTACTTTATCAATTGCAAATTAGTTTGCAATCGCAAAAAATAAATTTTGTGATGAGCAAAAAATTAAGTATTTAATTTTTTTTCCTTTTCTTGTGCTGTAACTGTAAAACGTGACTAGGACCAAATGTTAGCAAGCCATATTACGAATTATAAATTAATATTTGAGTTGGTTTTCCTTACGATTAAAATTCTTATTTTCCCAGTGTTTTGGTTTTGTTTTGGTTTATATTGAGTAGGTATTAATTATTTCCGTTCTTCGAGCCGTTACGATGCTACTCGAGAATAAAAACATCATAAAAATACATGTGCGTGCGCAATCAAAGACACACATTCGCAGAATCAAAACACGAACACGAAATACCTGAATAACTATTTATTGTATAAAATGGCCCGATATCGTGGCGACTCACTTCCAGGGCTGATATCTCTTAAACGGCTCAACCGATTTACTTACATGAAACCAAGCTTAGAACAATTCCGATTAAACTCGCTCTCTTTATAAAAATATTACGTTCAAATCGGTCGATCCGTTTAGGAGCTACGATGCTACAGACACACACATTAAACATCCAATCTTTCTTCATTCACGCACCAAGACCACCTGATGGTAAGTGGAATCAGAGACCCATAGACATTTGAATTCTCAAGACTTAAGACTGCAATCCTAAGACCTCAAATGCGTTGCCCACCCTGGGGACTAAGATGGAATACCTCTATACTGGTAATTTCACCGTTTGTCTTATCCCCACACCGGAACACAACAATGCGAACACTGCTGCTTGGCGGTAGGTTAATGGATAAGATGGTGGTAGCGATCCGGACGGACCCTGCACAGGGTTCCACCACCACTAACAATAGGTACTACAAAATCACGCCGCGCTGAAAACAGAAACGTATTATTTAAAATAAAGTCGTATAACGCAAACATGAGCGGCAAGCTCCAGATAAGAAATAGCTCGATACAGCATGAAAAAGTTAAATTGCGGCGCGTCCATGTGGCGCGGCGGCGGCGGCCGCGCGCCCTTGAACCGCGAGCTCATTACTGTCACGTAATGAGCTCGCGTCCGCCGCCGCACACAAACAAACATACAAGCAATCACAACAATCACATTAGAGCGTATTACATTATTGTTGTAATTGCTAACATTTAGCTAGACGACGCTCAAAGAAACGTGCTACAATTATAAGTTTAACTTGTCTATATCTGACGACGCAGTTAGCGTCGTTGGTAGTGACCCTGCCTACGAAGCTAGCGGTCCCGGGTTCGATCCCGGTAAGAGCAGATATTTGTGTGATGAGCGCGAGTGTTTGTTCCTGAATCTTGGGTGTTGTCTAAGTATTTAAGTATTTATGTCTCTATATAAGTTTATCGTTGCAGGTTACCCATAGTACGAGCAAGAGCTTAGTTTGTGTCTAGGTCAATTTGTACGGGATTGTCCCCGATATTTACGAGTAATTATCTATGAGTCTGTTGTGTCTCGGAAGTCAAGTCTTTGTCAAGGCAGTCAGTGGCAGTCTGTGGCAGTCAGTGGCATTTTAACTACCTTACATAAGGTTTCACGACGAATCGGTTGGGCCGCTCTGTCTGCGACCATTCAATCGTAGCTGTGTCTGTCTGTTTGTTACGCTTTTAGACCAATTTCGATGACAATTGGTATGGAGATAGCCTGAGTCCCGGGGAAGGACATGAATTACGTTTGATCTCGGAAAATTAGCGACACAAAGTTCAAGGCGGACGGAGCCTCGGGCGCCGGTTCCCCTTCTTCCTTAGATTCAAAGATCTAAAGCTTGTTATGTTGCAGTACGCATGCACCTAACCTAACACCTAAGTAACCTAATCTTACCTTCTAACCTAACCTATACGAGTCGCTTCTGTCCTGGCCCTTGTTCGCTGGCTTCGGTCGCTCGCCCGCCGTCTTTTTTTGTTTTATAATAATTAGGTAGGTAAGTATGTCATTTTCAACACAGCATTATGCAATATAATCATTATACCAAACAACATTATTCGTAATGAATTTCAGCAAAATTCAAATTCAAATCTAAATGTATTCTGCTATGTTAACATTCGTCGAAAAATTGTTATGTTTCGGACAATCGATATGATGAGAAATGGACGGCCCCCGTTCCTTCACATTTACAATATTAGTAGGTATGGGTGTATCGGAGGGTACCGCTACCGCGGCTCGGGGACTCCGCGGCCTGACGCTGCAGGGCGACGCTCGCGTCCGCGTTAAGCTGCGTTGTTGCAGGCGGTTGGAGGTTTAACAATACTTACTTGTAAATTGAGATCCTTCCTTTTCGTTGCCGACCGCGGCGACCTTAAGAGTTTCTCCGAAGTCTCAAACCAGTTTTGTTTAATGCCAAGAAGGACAGAAGGCAACGGCACCCAGGTATAATATACTTAACTTATCCATTGGGTCATTTATTTGTTCCGCGTGTTGTGTAATTAATGCCTTAAAAATGATACTACATGAAACTTTTATATTTATTTGTTAATTTATTTCGCTGACAAAACAAGTAATAGTCTCAATTGAGTAAAGTTTAGATCTACTTTGTGACTCTTAACAAAACTAGTTGTGTGTGTGTGCCCATAGTGGCTAATTATATTGTGATGGAATAACGAAGTTTGAAGGTTAGCTGTGTTAGTAAACGTGAGAAATGATTTAGAGAAAGTTTGTGAAAATAATTGTAAGACATCGTGACTAAATTAATAGCGCCTTAATTGTATTTACTGGCTTAGTTAATGTAGTTGGTTAGTAATTTATTTTATTTAGGTATACAAAAATGCGTGGATTTTCTGAAATTTAGGCGTTATTTGGGTCGTTCTACTTTTTACCGACAATACATCGTCATTTTTCTATATTTTGCGTTTTTCAACTATTGATAATTATGGTTTTAATTTTTGATTTTAAAATACGTTGCGTGATTTTTTATTTGGACTAATTAATGATTATTGCGGTGGCGATAATGTTTTTTTTTTATGGTGGTTTTTCAGAATAATTATACTGTGACAGAGTGGCCGTTTTCAGAGGAGACTAAATTTTGTATTACCACTCTGTCACGCGATTCTATGAAAAACAAACTTATAAAAAAAACACTGGATAGAGAAAGTAAAATATTATTTAGTACTATAGATGAATAAATGTTTGGACGTATATTCAAACACTAAAACATTAATAATCAATACTCTTACTAATAACGTACCTATGGTAAAATGAGGACAGGCAGTTGTCGGTAAAAAATAAGAATGACCCAGTTACAATTTTACACAATAGTTAATAATAAAACGTGTTGGTTGGTTCTTGTTTTATCGCGATTTGAGGTTAGGAGTGGTCGCGTAATTAGGTTAGGTAGTTTACCAACGGTAACGTGAACCCTCGGAGCGAGCGCCGCGGCAGCCGGCGGCTCCATCAGCCGGGCTGCCGACGTCGCCGCCGCTGAAAATGAAAATCATTTCATCTTAGCAAGAACTTAGGATTCACAAAGCATTTGCATTCTTCAGATTGCCCTGAGAATCTTTTCTACACGGCAAACACGGTCAACTCGGCCGCCATTACTGTCATGTAGATAAGATCTATCAGAACGTTGACGATACGATAACATGTCAAAGTCAAAGTCAAAGTCAAAGTGTTTATTTGTAAACATAGGTAAAAACTAAAACAGTGGCGGAATATAATTATGGTGAACACTATGTTTTGCCATTCGGCGTACAAAAACATGATGAGAATTATAGTTTCTCGAACATACTATATCCTACACTACAAGTATACCAAGCTATACAACAATGACAATATTATATTTAGAAAAAATATCGAATATTATACTGTGTCATGTTTAAAGCAATATAGTTTTACTGTTTAATAGATAGATGTCCTGTGTGCTCGTTGTGTTTTTCGGCCGCGATAAATGTGTTGGTGAACCTTACCTCTTGCCGTCGACTACGTCCGCGTCCGCGTTTATCGATATTGTCACGAGAACTCTTGTATTTTCCGGGATAAAAAGTACTTACGCCTCTGTACGGTGCTGTATTTTATTAGGCTTGATTTGTTAAGTTTTTTGGGGCAATATGTAGTTCACGTCACGTTTGGCCAAGCGGCAGATGTTCACGTGAATCACGTGAACATCTGCCGCTTGGCCAAATTATTGTTCGTCAAATGTTTCATTTCCCAATTTTCCTTATCCATTAACCACCCGCCAAGCAACAGTGTTCGCATTGTTGTGTTCCGGCGTGGGGATAAGACAACCGGTGAAATTGCTAGCATAGAGGCATTCTATCTTAGTCCTCAGGGTTGGCGACGCATTTCAGGTCTTAGTATTATAGTCTTGAGAATTCAAATGTCTATGGGTCTCAGATTCCACTTACCATCAGGTGGCCTGAGTACTCGTGTGCCTTCTCCTTAACATAAAAAAAAAAAAAAAAAAACATCATCACAGTTTCGGAAAAAATTGCGTTTGCCCAAATTGTTTTTGGGAAAATATACATTTGACGAAAAATAAAATAGCTAAATGTCAGGCTCCCGGTTCACATACGAGTGCTTACATACCAGGTAAATTTTTCATCTGTTAATTGTCCTTTTTTACGAATTAGGATGAGTCTAAGTATCAGGATTCTTATGTGAATAGCAACAAACTAAGTAGGTAGTCTATACTCGTAGGTGTAATAATAATAATGTTACATAGACTCAGGTGCGCGCGAAAATCCACCGCAAATCGCAAGTTAAGGATAAAGTATTTAATGTACAATGTTGCCGGCTCAGCACGGCTAGCACATGACGGCGCGCGAGTTATGTCGCCCGCGAGATAGACTACCTGTCTTTTTCTGACCGTTCTAATTAGACAATGACGGGTAATCTATCTCGCGCGCGACGTAACCCGCGTGCTTTCATGTGCTAGCCGTGCTGTTCGCACGCAGGCGCATGCGGGCGGGCGCTGACCGCCGCCGAGGAAACTCCCGTAGGCTCTACAACAGTTACTCATCCTTTTGCTAATGTAACGACTAAAGATAATCCACATTGAACGAAGAAACTGATTCAAGTCAGTATCATCGCATGGCTAAAACCGAACCTAGAAATTTGTTCGATCCTGGATATCTTGTAGCTGCATACTTTAGTGCTTTGTCACTTTAACATCTTTTTTTACTCCTGTAAGTGTGCAGCTACTTATAACGCTGATTGAACAAATATAGAGGTCATAGTTTGGAACTAGGTCAATGTGTGTGAGTGGGTCCCTTAATATGTATTAGTTTCTCTTAATAAGTAAGAGAGGAACAGTACGTCATTAATTCATTATGCCATTGAATTACATAAGTACATTTGCCCCAACTAGGTAAGTAGCTAGTTTCGTCGACTAGGCTAGGCTCCGTCGTCAAGCGGCGTCACCGGGCGCGGGGGGCGCGGGCGTCCGATAAACAGAACTAATTCGTCGTCAGTCTCGCATGTTTACAATTACTACATTCGCTACGATTGGTGGAATGTACTAATCTAGACTTGAGCTACTTGGCTCGGCTACCTACCTGCTGTAAGCAGGCTGGCGTCCCGGCCGCGTCGTTCGCGCAGGATGACCACCTTAGTCTTTGGAATCGACAACGCATTTGCAGTCTTAGGATTTAAATATTGAGATCGTAGTGTTGAGAATGTTAATAATTAACACTAACTGTTTATAATAATAAATCTAAAATCCGTTCGATACAAACCGTCCGTTACGCCCGATGTCCACTTAAAGCAGAGTGAAGAGGAGTGGACGATGAGGCAACAACCGATCGGACTGTAGATCTCGCCCGCGACATCAGGCTCTTGCTCGTTCGGATCACATCATTATTGACTGCGCTCGTCTCCGCTCCGCTCGAGTGGAGACGAGCGCCGCGCGGGGAGCCAAGGAAGCGTTAGATACGGTATCTCATCACTTCATCGAAACATTCATTACGTTGGTTAGGTTAGATGTTTAAGATACCCTGAAAATAGCGGAAAATAGCGTTCGATGAAAGTTGTTTAGATGAAGTGATAGACACCCTTTAGATACAGCTGCTTTTCCTCTGGTGCTGCCGGTGGTCGACCGGACGAGTCGCGGCGGCCCCGTCCGTGGCTACGAAGGAAACTTCTGTTACTGGCTATGTAAAGTATCAATTTACTTCTAAGTCAGTCGGATAAATAAATAAATATTTGGGGTCAGTCTCATACCTACTAATCAACCTAGGTAAAAACTTACTATAGTACAACCTTAGGCGCGATCCAACAATACTTATAGATGCATAGAAAACACCCAAGACAGAAACAAATACGCTCAGCATACAAATATTTGCCCTAACCGGAAATCAAACCCTGGACCGCAGCTGCGTCGTAATGAGTAGGCATTCTAGGTACGAGGTAGGTAAGTATTTGTGTTTGACGCCTAGAGGAACCACCCAGGAATAAACAGGCAGAAGAAACCCCACGACGCGAGGGTCCCTCGACCTCTTAATCCGTAATCGTGTCCAAATCGATGACCATTGCCGCTGACAGACACGAGACTCACTATGCTGTTTGCCCCCGACAGGCCCCCGACCACAACCCCTCCAGGGAGTTACCGTGCTACGATACAACTTGTGCGTTGTGGGCGAAAGAACTTTTGTTCGCTGTCCCTCGGAGCGGTATAGTTCCATTACTGTAACGCGCGTACTTCCCGACCGGTCAGCGTGTTACTCATCGTAGATTGTCGTGGTCAAAGTGAACAATGCATATCCCGGGACAATATCACTCAAATTGACCTAGTCCCAAACCAAGCTCTAGGCCTGTACTATGGGTATGGACAATGATAAACACCTACACAGAGCAAAACATATTTAAATACAAAGAAAACATCCAAGAGTTAGATACAAATAGACAACACAACGATCTACCTTAACTGAGATTTGAACCCGAGTCCACTAGCATCGTAGGCAGGGTAAAACTAAAACAAACGCCCTTCGGTGGTATTTCCAGCCAGTTATGACATGGGGGCCTTCACGAGAAGAGCTTTTATTTTACTTAAATGCCGGCAACGGGCCGACAACTTTTTGGGTTGCCGGTGTTCATGTGCGGTGGTGATTACTTTCAATCGGGTATCCCGCGTGCTTTGCTTGCCTTTCTTATTAAAAAAACTAGCAACAAGACTAACGTATCGTCACTCGTCATAGAGGTAATAATGAAGTTTATTCTGCGAGCGCCGCGCGGGCACTCACGAGCAAGTCTGCTAGAGCTTCCCAAGAGAAGGCTGCCGCAAGAAACTTGAAGCAAGCTCCATCCAATCAGATAACTTTTAAATAGACAAAAACCCAGGGTAATTGCGGCCCGTTCTTCCAGAACTGATCTCTCTTAAATGGCTGAACCAATTTACATGAAATATGGCTCAAACCACCCCGCTTAAACTAGCTTTCTTATTTTAATAAAACACGCTGATCTATGTCGCCGGACACACAGATATACTTAGATACACACGTCAAGTTACAACACCCCTCTGTTCGTGTTGGGGGTTAAAGGTTGTCAGCGCGCCAGGAGTGGACCACGTCCGTCCCGGGAAGCAGGCTGAATAATAATAATAATAATAATATCACGGGACAATGTCACACAAATTGACCTAGTCCCAAACTAAGCTCTTAGCTTGTACTATGGGTACTAGACAACGATAAACTTACTTATATAGAGAAATATATACTTAAATACATAGAAAACATCCAAGACTCAGGAACAAATACTCGTGCTCATCACACAAATATCTGCCCTTACCGGGATTTGAACCCAGGACCCCTAGCTTTGAATGTTCACTTGGTTTGTCAGAAATGAGGATAAGTATTAGGTTTTGGTCACCCTTCAGACCTCTTGTGGCGAGCATGTGGCCAACGACTTTATAGATGAAGAATACTTGTCATTTCACAAGTCACTATAGTGACGGAAAGTAAAATAAACATACTTAAATCAGTTTCTCCGCTTTTATATTTAACCGCTGGGAAACCCCGATTATTCAAAAGGTATGCATAAAATATTACCACTAGAATTGGTTGGGATTCCGAGCAGCCTTGTGCCCGTTGTCAGGAGCCGGCGCCGGCGCCGCCCGCGAGCGCCGCCGCGACGAGGAAAACCTGCGCGAAACTGATCGCTTTACACCACATCGGGAAATTGCGATAAGTGATTGCTTTTCATCGCATTTTCCTGGTTGCATATTAATTTAATGGTGTAACTTGTACGCCCATTTGTAAAGTTTGTATTTTTGCCCGATAACTTAATGCTTAAAGGTGGCCATGATAACTCCTGACGGGGATCGCCGAGTCCTCGGGGTGGATCACGGGTGGCGGGTGATTGCTCACTGACGAGTGACGACCCGATTTCTCGTTTGCCTTCCACTCATATTAACTTCCATACTGTTTTTATTTTTAGGGTTCCGTAGCCAAATGGCAAAAAAGGGAACCCTTATAGATTCGTCATGTCTGTGTGTCTGTCCGTCCGTATGTCACAGTCACATTTTTCCGAAACTATAAGAACTACACTGTTGAAACTTGGTAAGTAGATGTATTCTGTGAACCGCATTAAGATTTTCACACAAAAATAGAAAAAAAAAACATAAATTTTGGGGGTTCCCCATACTTAGAACTGAAACTCAAAATATTTTTTTCATCAAACCCATACGTGTGGAGTATCTATTGATAGGTCTTCAAAAATGATATTGAGGTTACTAACATCATTTTTTTCTAAACTGAACAGTTTGCGCGAGAGACACTTCCAAAGTGTTGAAATGAGTGTCGTCCCCCCGAAATGGGCGAGTCGGACTCGCACTTGGCCGCTTTTTTATCTTTTTAATCATCGACCTAATCTCGGCCTCTTTTTGTAGAAAAAGGGACGCGAAGGGTCTCCAGCAAGTGGAAAAGTCATTGCCGCCGTCACCTAGACTCGCTGATTCCGTTGTGGAATGCCTGAAATATTGTGTCGTTTCAAGAATGTTAATTGCAATAAGTAGGTATAAATTTACAACACACGCCTCCAGCCGACCCGCCCTGCGCGCGGGCAGCGCGGCGCAGGCAGTGGCTCGCTCCTGGCTGCTGCCTGATTTTTCTGAACTTATGTCATTAAATAAAATACTTAATAAACATAAGTATTCATGGTCCCAAGTAAAGCTCTAGGCTTGTGCTAGGGCTACTAGACAACGATAAACACCACAATTCAATTTGATTAGACCACATTTCGTCTTTTTGGCGTCAGCTTAACTGGCTCTAGTTCGTCAACATAGGTTCCTTAGAATACTGTCCACTCTCTTGTTGATTATTTTTGAACCTTTGTCTGTCTTTATCTTAAACGTAAAACCTTTGTAACTGTCTCGATCCTGTGAACTGTGATACTTGCTAATGATTTAATAATGAACATGCATATATAGAAAAATACATACTTAAATGCACTGAAAAGATTTGAGACTCGCCAGGAACAAATATTCCCGCTAATCACACAGATATTTGCCCATACCGGAAATCGAACCGGGGACCGCTAGCTTCATGGACAGCCTAGGTAGGGCCTACCAATTAACTGCGTCGTCAGTAACGAGCTCGATGCTTGCTGCTCGCGACGCCTCCCCGACGACACCGCCTCACCGACGACACCGCCTCACCGACGACACCGCCTCACCGACGACACCACGGCGTTCTGCGGCAGCCGACACCGACGGACATCACAACATAATAATTAAGATATTTTTCCTCAAAATGTAAATGTCATCACCGTTTTCTTAAATATTCACACATTTTATAATATATGTGAATCCATGAATTAATTAGAAAATGGTTTATAAAACTCAATTTTATTATGTTGTTCGGAATGAATATTCAAAAGGTTAGTGAACATAGTACTACGATAAAACAATAATATTTGTTCGACCTCGGCGGTTATTTAACTCTTAAATAAGTACTTGTCAAAATTTACAAGTTTTATCCAAACAGAGATCTCTACGATGCGAGACGCCACGAGTGCGCCGTCGCCGCTCGCTCTTGTTAACTCATACATGTACATTATATCTGGGCCTCTATTCAACTGCGTTATAACGATATCGTTTTTGACCTGTTTCCGTATTGTCAACGTTTTGATAACTCTTATGTCATTTACAATAATGGCGACTGTGACATAAACGATTCTTAAACGTGTCAAAAACGATATCGTTGTAACGCAGTTGAATAGAGGCCCTGGGCCTCTGTTCAACTGCGTTATAACGATATCGTTTTTGACCTGTTTCCGTATTGTCAACGTTTTGATAACTCTTATGTCATTTACAATAATGGCGACTGTGACATAAACGATTCCTAAACGTGTCAAACACGATATCGTTTTGACGCACCTGAATAGAGGCCCAGGGCTTTGTCCGTGTAGTGTCCGGGTTAGAATAGCGCCACTCCGTGTCTTCCCGTGGACGTCGTAAGAGGCGACTAAGGGAATAAGGGCTTGTAGTACTGTTAGGCGATGGGCTTGCAACCTGTCACTAATACACTGGTAAACTTCTTGGCCTGATTGTGTAAAATAAGGTTACAGGGTTGGGATTCTACGCGGTAATAACGATATCGTCTTTGACGTGTTTCCGTATTGTCAACGTTTTGATAACTCTTATGTCATTTACAATAATGGTGACTGTGACAAACATAAACAATTCTAAAACACGTCGAACGCGATATCGTTATAGCGCCTGCGCAGTAGAACAGAGGCCCAGAACTATCTAGAAGTGTTTTTGTAGATGTTGGTATTTCTGTAGCTCTGCCTAATCCACTTTGGGAATGAAGGCGTGATGTTATGTATGTAAATCTCTCGACATAGGTGACCCCTACTTGCAGAGGAAATTGTATAAAAATGATCCTTCTTCTCCTATACCTTAAATAATTATTTCAGTATCTTGGTTCTAGCGCTCGTCAGCAAACGCAGCTCGCAACTCTTTCTTTTCCCTGCACCGCTCCTGTTTCATTAGCAACTGTTTCACCTTCAAGCTGTTCGTTTTTGGAACGATCTTTCTTTTAAAATCAGGCAAGCGCCAAATAATTTCGCACAGCAGGCCGCAGCGGACAGTCCGCCGTCCACGGGCTGTGATGATGACGAGGTGTTGACCTACGACCCTCGGCGCGATGACTCTTCTAACCCGTTATTAGAATAACATACAGTTGTAAATCATTATAATACCAAGTAAAACCTGTTGCAAAACCAGTTTAACGTGCACCGAGGTAAATGGTGTCGTATTGTGTAGGTAGCTGGGTGCAGTATTGCGTCGTGTTTGGTAATGGCGTTGGCGAGTTGGATTTTTTACAGGGTTCGACGATGATGTTGGTACTCGAAAACCATCAGGCTGCTTTCTAAGTTTGCTTCAAAGATTTCTTACTTCTCTCTGGAAGTAGCAACCAAAACAAAAGTCCAGGGCCTCTATTCTACTGCCTTATAACGATATCGTGTTTGACGTGTTTTAGAATCGTTTATGTCACAGTCGCCATTATTGTAAATGACATAAGAGTTATCAAAACGTTGACAATACGGAAACACGTCAAAAACGATATCGATTTTACCTTGTAGAATCCCAGCCCTGGTGTTTTTAAATATTGATTTAACTTCAACTTAATCGCATACACATTCACACTCCATACAAGTACAATTGGCGGATTTATTGCCTCGTAACTTTTTACCAAACAGAAAAACAACAAGGTTGTGCAAACAAAATTTACATTAAGAATTACAGTTTCATTAAACTATTGTTACATAAAGTGTAATACTCTTGCTTACCTACATATACATATTCAAACAGACAGCTAATAATATGATCATGTGTGATGTCAATACTTATTACGAGTATCCGAGGTTAGAAAGTAATGGAGTAGGTCAATTAGACTTGTAATTTTGCCGGCCTGTGATTATTTACCTAAATATCGACTCACAGCTTTTGATTCAACCGACGTTGAGACAAAACGGATATCAAGTGACCTTGAAAGGACACTATCACGTTTTTTTTCGCAATTTTTTTTTTCATGTGGGACTCATCAATAAAAACCCAGCGATTCTCCCTCTACGTCGTTATTGGCGAAGGTAAGAGGTTTAACTCTCCCTCGTCTACGACCCTCACCGGGGCACGTTGTTACCTAATCTGAAGGTACGGAACCCGAGGCGCGCGCGCAGCTGGCTAGCGGCTCCTTGAACTTGCACTTGCGCCGGCGCGGCGTGTGTGTCTCGCTCGCGCGCATGGTGCACGCGCTGCGGGTGTGCGCGTGCGGTTTTCCTCATACAGCTCATAAAGCTCTTCTCGGGCCGGTATAAGTATACCTGGGAAACAAGTCGAGTATAAAACATTTAATATTTCTTGAGGAGTCTTATTGTTAGGTACCTTCCGTTTCCATCATTATACAGTACGATAATATCCAGTTGTATCTTTTGTCATCGGTTACTAATAGGTAGGATGGTCCAACTAAACATTTTAAAATATTTTTTGACCATTTGTTTGGCTTTGAGGTAGTAATCACATGTGTTTATGCATCATATAATTAAGAAATATCCTGATTAAAGTGATAACTATCTTTCTTTTGAAATCGCGTACAGTGTGGTCTATCTGTTTGAGAGCCACAGACAGACGCACATACACACGTTAAGTTTATAACACCCCTCTTTTTTGTCGAGGGCTAAAAACATAGAGATCAACAATACTCCGGGGAACAGACTAATCACATGAATACTTGCTCTTTAAGTTTACAGCGAACAATGAGACGCCAACTGACCTACTCGCGTCGTAAAAGTTTCAGTATTAAAAAAAACAGGGGCCTCGATTAGGCCTAGTCCCAAAATCGGCTCTAGGCTTGTTACTATGGTTACTAGATAACGGATATATACATATTTATGTACAGCAACATTTACTTAGATAAAATAGAATAGATTCGAGACTCAGAAACAAGTACCTACTTGCGCTTATCACACGAATATTTGCCCATACCGGGAAGAGAACCCGGGACCGCTAGCTTCGTAGGCAGGGACTACCAACTAGACCAAGCCCGTCGTCGTAGCGGCCTCGCAGACCGCACAGCATCCGAGAGTAGAAAGTTCTCGGGGTTTCCCTGCAGCGGCGCCCGCGGACCTGCCGGACGAGGAAAACGGAAGATGCCACGCTACGGAGGAACCAGTTCTGATCGAGAACACACTGACGGCGCAGAGCGAGCGGTTCACCCCAAATTGCTTCTACATCACAATCGTATCTTTGACGTTATGGCAATTCTTATTCGCTTAACATTAAGAGTTGGAATAACGACAACGATATGGTTAAAATATAGAAGCAACATATAGAAAGAAAAAGTAATAAACCTAAATCTAAACCTTGACCTGTGTCGTTAACGTGCTATACATATTCAAATGTATGTAGATAACGAAAAAGTATTACTAAAAATAACCATCAGTATTGGAATGATTGCTTGCTAAAAGCTGATGTTCCGACGGCATCACATAGATCGCTATTTCAAACTAAACGTAATTAGGACAAATTAAAAAAGCTTCACGAAGTCCCAATAATGTTGGTACTTTTAAATAAAATTCTACTGAAGAAGAAGGAAATCTATTGTATTAAACACACAAGACTTTGTATTGTATTGACAACTTTTTCTGTGATGAATTCAAGTTAGTAAATTAATCCAGTCCAATTCTACAAGCGCTGTAAGAGCCTAGATGGCGAGTTTGGCCTGACGCACGCACTCGAGCGACATGACACAGCCTCCGTACACTGCCCGGCAGGCGGAGCTCGATGGAGTATTCCCTAATTGTGGTAGGTACTTATCTCGGATTGCCATTAGTCTACGATCTACTATGCTGTGAATCAATAAGGAAAATTATGCTAGCGCTTGTCAAAGACCAAATTATAAGTAATTGAACCGCCGCAAGAAACTCAACAATTAGCTCAGTCGGCTCTTGTCTTTAAACTTTACACGCGATAAAATTCCTCTCCGCTATCGTCAAAAGAACTATGTAAATATACACTAGTAAGTACCAGGTGTTCCCACAGCCGCGGCCGCGTGGAGGCTGCGCCGAGCGCTCCTCGCTGGATGCGTCGATGGTAATTGGGGCGGCATCACGGCAACTGGCACCAATACCTCCGGCTGCGACCTCCGCCGCCGTCGCGGCGTCTAACCTTATTCCGATTCTCCGAAGCGGCTGTTTTTGCGGCGTCGCCTGCGCCGGCGCGGGTTGCGTGCCGCGGTTGCCCCGCTATGCACTGCGGCAATGTCACCGGCAAGGCTGCTGGGAGTCATTAGAGCACTCGGCGCAGTCTCCCAACTCCTTAACTATGTAGTCAGACACCAAAAACACGGAAGGAACTTGATTATCTTTAAATTGTACGTTTTGGGTAGGCTATGAAAGCGAATGTTGCTGGAGGGTAGAGACCTTAGCACGCAGCATGGCGTGTTCAATGTTCTTCAGTCTCATGTAGGTACATTATTTTACTTAACCTAGCATCATCACGGGGTGCCATCTCGGTACTGAAGGGTGGAACAGCTGGTGAACATGATCGCGGTCTTCAGCTGCTCTTTGATTTGGGAGTAATGGGTCTTGGTCTAATCTTTGTTGCCGTGGTCGTCCGGTAGCGCTTTTCCGGGTACCCTGACGATATTCTTACGGTGTAAGTGTACAGTTGACTATACAGAGATGTAGGTTTTAACTTTTGGACCTTATTACAATACAATAAGGTGAATAAGTTGATACATCTCTTTGTAGTCGAATGTACACCGGGAGAGCTGCACGCACGACGGATGACCATAATATATAAAACCAATGAATTTGGTCCATAGAAGTCAAAGGCAGTAGCTCCACTGTTAATAACCGGATTTTCCAGTTCTGGAATCAGATCAAAACTTAGCCCAGCTTGGCGGGATCGTAGGCAGCAACCGCTGCGTAATACTGACGGGCGGACGACATGCAATTACACTCGTTGCGCCGGACTGATCCCACAAACCATTACAATAGGGTACCTATAAATCAAATTGTACACTTGTAGAGAGTGGGAAGTAGGTGAATTATAAGAAAGAACTATATTCAAGACGCGCACAGACATGTAATGATTATACGGAAAGACGGGTCCCAAGATCATGTTTGTGGATGAACTTGTGGACGAGTTACTGAAGATCATGCGCTCTCGTCCTCGCTCGGGGCGTCGCGTGCGGCGGCGGCGGCGCCATGAATATGGATCTCCGAGAAGACCGCTCGATATTGTGCCGGCGAAATGGCCGCGATATCAACTATTCCCGTAATTAAACAATTAATACAATCAATTCTGAGGTGGCAGTAATTTTTCTAACAAGCTGTGAACGTTATTTTCCTATTGGATTGTTAAGCAAAAGAGTGCTAAGAAACTATTTAGCCAACGACTGGCGGCTTGGCCCGGTCGCGTTCCTGTTACTACACATCGATGTACTCAAAGCCTTTCGGAAATAAAAACTAACCGGGCAAGAGCATGCTCAGTGCAGGGGTCCGAAGCCGTTAAGCACTACAAACGTAAAAAATATCAAGTAATAACTAATTTTCTTATTTAAAGTTAATTGATGCAGTCTTAGATGATTTTAGTAGGTATAAACACTAATCGCCTGTATCTCAAGAACCAATGTCTACAGTCGTGATAGTTTTCCTTATATGCTCGTAAAATTCGTCATATCCTCTTTCATTTAAGATTTTTTTAAAGACCTATCCAACGACACCCCACACTATAGGTTAGACGAGAGAAAAAAAATCCCCACGTTAGGTGGAGGGGAGGGACCATATTTTTTTTTTTTTTTTTACATTTCATTGTACTCTAAAATAATTGTCACAAACGACACGAGTTTGTTAGATGCTTACAATTCGATGGTTTAACGAAGAGTGATTTGACATTAATATGTCCAAATGCGACGACCGCAGATAAGGATGGCCATAGCATGAGAGCGCATGTTTGATTGAACTTATTTTATTGAAACACGTTTCAACGTACGTAACATTGCGCCGGATTTTCATTTCATCGAAGGCATTTCTTCAACAGTCACAAGTGTAACCTAACGTAACCGACGTAATTAATGTTCAAGATCATGACATCATGGTTTCAGCAGAACACAGGATATATCTCGGGACAATCTCACACAAATTGACCTAGTCCCAAACTAAGCTCTACGCTTGTACTATGGGTACTAGACAACGATAAACTTTACTAATATTATAAACGTGAAAGTTTGTAAATATGGATGGAATTCACGCAAAAACTACAAGACTGATTTAGGTGAAATTTGGAATGATAACAGCTTATACCTTGGATTAACACATAGGCTACCTTTTATATCCCTATTCCCTCGGGAACTGATTTATACGCGTATGAAGTCGCGGGCGGAAGCTAGTATTTAAATAAAGAAATGTATAGAAAACATTCAAGACTCAGGAATAAATATTCGCGCTCATCGCAGAAATCTGCCCTTACCGGGATTTGAATCCAGGACCGCTAGCTTCGGAGGCAGCGTCACTCCCAACTAGGCCATCGTGTCATCATACAGCATAGGTACAACGAAATAAAATTCGATGGAATGATTCAGTTAATGAAGTGAAATTCGGTAAAATAATGGGTTACCGTTTTACCTTTGCAAGTGCATCAACTACCTTAATACAAAAATATACAAATACAACGTGTTACAAAATAATCCGTAAAAAATAAATTACAAAAGTAGTGTCAACCCTTATTGAATAACGTCAGTTCAGTATCCCGTGTTGCCCGTTGCCCGTGTGGTTGCCGGGTTAGAATAGTGCCACTCCATGTCTTCCCGTGGATGTCGTAAGAGGCGACTAAGGGAATAAGGGCTTGTAGTACTGCTAGGCGATGGGCTTGTAACCTGTCACTAATACACTTGAAACTTCTTGGCCTGATTGTGCAAAATGTGGTTACAGGATTAGGATTATTTGACGTATTTGCTGACAGTTGGCAATTGCTGCTTAAAAATATTGATATTTTTCTGTTCTAATGATAATGAAAAAAAAGTGTTGTTGATGTAATATTGTCGTGTAATGTAAATTAACGTAATAGGTGATTTGGTGTTTACTGTAAGCCTGTTATTGTAAATTATAAATAAATAAATAAATAAATAAATAAATAAATAAATAAATAAGAAGTCTTTTTAGAGTTGTTGGTATTTCTGTAGCTCTGCCTACCCCACTCTGGGAATGAAGGCGTGATGTTATGTATGTATACAGTACACTAGGGTTGACACTACTTTCGTAATTTCTTTTTTACGGATTATTTTGTAACACGTTGTATAAAAATACGAAATCCAACCGGTAGATCTAAGTCAATGATTGCTATTAATTGGGTTCCACAGTGTAGAATGTACAGGTAGCAAAAACCAAGGAAATCGCGTCCTATTTCTGGAACAAATATATTACTTTTATTCCAATAGTTTTTTGCGGCGCTTGACTCACGAGAGCTGCGCGATTAGCTCGACAGCAAATGGACTGTTGTTTTAATGAATGGCAGCGTCAGCGCGCGGCGCCGGCGCGAGCGTCTATTAAATAAGTAATGTCTTTTACTTTATCGCAAGGATCGTCACGAGAACTGTAGAACATGGAACCAAACCGTTCCCCCGCTTCGTTTTTTTCAGATTTCAACAAATAACCGTTGTATTACAAACGAAAAAAGAAATGGAATACAATTCGTATCTTTTATAAGTATCAAATTTCAAGAATTAGAAGATGAACACAATCATTGACACGGTGGCCTAGTTGGGAGTGACCCTGCCTCCGAAGCCAGCGGTCCGGGGTTCAAATCCCGGTAAGGGCAGATATTTGTGTGATGAGCGCGAATATTTGTTCCTGAGTGTTGGATGTTTTCGACGTATTTAGGTATGTAATTCTCTATATAAGTTTGTTTATCGTTGTCTTGTACCTATATGGTACAAGCCTAGAGCTTAGTTTGGGACTAGGTCAATTTGTGTAAGATTGTCCCCTGTTTTTTTTTTTTTTTATTTATTCGCGCGAAATTAACCGTAATTATTCGAATGTGGATAAAATTAAGTACCTATAACAGTAGCGGCTCCGAATGCATTAATTGTGAGTGGTCCGCAACCCCCAGCCACGGTTGAGACGGTTGTTTGTTCAGCTGCCCCCCCCTTCCACACAACTTCAACCTTCCTCCTTATTTACTCTAATTTCTCGCATAAATAAAACAAAACCCGAGCCAAGTCGCATAAGTGGGCAAATATGACGTGTGTGAATACGTCGCAAATGCATCGTTTATGTTTGAATGTCTGTAAGTCTATCTGCCAGTAACTCAGTAGTTCCCTAACGAATGGACCGAACTCAAAGCCAGAATTTAATTAAGAGCTAGTTCTGTCGGGGTAGTGCTGAGCTAGGCTTAAGAGAATTCGGCGCACCCGTTTGAAAGTTATCAGCTGTAACCTCGTAACACCCAATGTTTATTTTAGTATCATGGTAATTGCATACATACATAACATCACGCCTTCATTTCCAGAGTGGGGTAGGCAGAGCTACAGAAATACCAACAACTCTAAAAAGACTTGTTCAGTAACTACATTATGCACAAGTAGGCGAAGATGTTTACCAGTGTATTAGTGACAGGTTGCAAGCCCATCGCCTAACAGTATTACAAGCTTTTATTCCCTTAGTCGCCTCTTAAGACATCCAGGGGAAGACGAGAATTGACACTATTCTAACCCGGCAACTGCACGGGACACGGATAGTAATTGCAATCTTATCGAGTTAGCAATACTGTGCCTTTTGACTATTGGTATAATGTCCTCAAATGAAAACCTCGGAAGGCCAGCAGTTCGGACGCAGCGAATTTAATTATATTTAAAGTTATTACAAGAAGCCATCACGTTCGTCATAAGTTTATAAAGTTATTCATCGATTTGATCTGTATTCCATCTTGCTCTATTTACGTACGTGTCACCCATACAAACACGAATTTTCCTTCTTCGATCTTTGTCAAAACTATACCGTATTACAACGCTATAAGGAAGGTAGAATATGTTCAAATAATTCAACTCGTGGGATTCCCTTACGTTTATATATTAGCATTATGTATATATGTTAATAATATTATGTTGAATTGTCTTTTGTCTGTTCAGACCGCACACAGCGAATTTTATAATAATTCGGAGAATAGCAAATACCCTGTGTGGTTGCCGGGTTAGAATAGTGCCACACCATATCTTCCCGTGGATGTCGTAAGAGGCAACTAAGAGAATAAGGGCTTGGAGTACTGTTAGGCGATGGGCTTGCAACAGTTGCAACCTGACACTAATTATGAACAAGTGTTTTTAGAGTTGTTGGTATGTCTGTAGCTCTGCCTACCACACTCTGGGAATGAAGGCGAGATGTTATGTTTGTATGTATGTACACGTAGTAAATAAATGTGGTATATTTCCAGCTAACCCCCCCCCCCCTGCTGGTTCCGTGTTATCCTTTTTACCCCTTTTCTATCATTATTTTTCTTACCCAATATCGGTATCTCAGATTCCTCTTGCGGGTATTCAAGGAAAAACACGAACGTTTCCACAACGTTAATTGTACTCGGCCAACACAAATGAAACAATCCAAAACTTTGTCTCACTGATCAAGGCCGGGGTGATCGGTCGGCGAATCCTTGTTGCCTTGACTTTCAACAACTTATTTCCTAAACGTCGACGACAAAGAATTTTCGGGCCTAAGTTATGTCATGTTTCAAGCGACACGTGGGCTACAGTTATATTATATCGTTCTGTCGATCGCTCTCGCGAGGAACTTGTAAGTCGGTGTCAGGTCCCGCTATCGGATTTTGCCGCAAATACCGCAATGTGTGACTGTGCATGCTTCAATGTTGTTTTGAATGCACTTTTTAGGGATCCACAGTTTTTCATTTTATTTATTCATGTATAAATTAATATATATAATTCCGTGTGGTTGCCGGGTTAGAATAGTGCCACTCCATGTCTTCCCGTGGATGTCGTAAGAGGCGACTAAGGGAATTAAGGCTTCTTGTACTGTTAGGCGATGGGCTTGCAACCTATCACTAACACACTGGTAAACATCTTAGCCTGTTTGTGCAAAATGTGGTTACAGAATTACCAACAACTCTTTTTGTAGTTGTTGGTATTTCTGGTAGCTCTGCCTACCCCACTCTGGGAATGAAGGCGTGATAGTATGTATATGTACATATAAATAAAAAACGTTAAAATTAACCTTGAACAGCGGACAAACCCCTATACAGGTTTATCTGCTACTTTGTTCACTCGTGATGTACTAAATGATTCCCTATTCTGAAGTACATGCCCCAGCATCAGGGCACCCTTCAGCGTAGGAAAGCTGGTCTCATGATGCGCTCACAACGGTGAGGGTTACTACAGACTCGTTTATGTATTTCGGATGATACTAGTAATCCATTTAAAATACCTTAAATTAAATATTGCCACTCCTTCCGTAAAAAATATTAATTTTTGGTGAAACATACTTGGGCAATCACCTATTCTAAATTTCATGTTGTGGCCTGGAACCCTTATTTTATCGAAACGTCCGTCTCTACGTCTCAGGTACGTACTTTTCGGAATCAAAGTGACAAAGCTAAAATTATATGCACGAAAGTAATAAATATTAAAAGTAGTCGAAAAAAAAACAGAGTCGCTACCCGTCATATATTTTATTCAAGATTAGTATGTTTTGCTAGGTATCTTTTACCATCGGTTAAGCAAGGTATCGTTGGACAGGTCTTTAAAAACCATTGTGTGTATTTATTATTTACACCCAAGCGCAAGCACAAATCGGTTTAAGTATTTTAATTAAGTTATTCATACCTTTCTCGATAGGTATTGATGAAGAATCAAGTAAATATGTTATTTGCCGGCGTTTCCTCAACTCTCCGCGCTCAGCTGACGCCGTGACTCACCAGCACGCTCAGCCGGTGGCTCCCCGGGGAGCTGGAATCACATACAATCGCTGGAGGGCGGTAGCGAATAAGCAACTAACACAAAAAGTACGTCAACGAACTTCGCAGAACGGAGAAGATGGCAAAAACCAACTGACGTCAGGACGGCTCGCAGACGATCTCGTGTAGTGATAAATAAACATAACTGTCGGGTTATTGATTGACGCTAAGAGATCTGGTCACTCGGTCAAACGTTTGTCGACCGAGTGAATAGGTCAATAAATAAATATCATGAAACAATTTCACACAATTCGACCAACTTATAAACTTAGCTCTAAGCTTGTAATACGGGTACGAGGTATCTAGGCAACGACATAACTTAGTAGAACCTACCTAAATACGTAGAAAACATGCAAGACTCAGGAATAAATACCCGCGCTCATCAAACACCGGGAAAGGAGCCCGGGTCTGTAGCTCCGTGGGCACTAGCAGATAGGACACCAGTGCTGGCGCGGCGACATCTTTGTAAACCGGTCAAACGCGACTCCGAGTCGCACATCGATCGTCACTAATTTTATTGCAGGAATTAAAAGAACACGTAACTGTTTTGATCAGGCCTATAATAAGATTTCTATGGATCTAGCAAGGCTGCGTCGAGCGTTCTGCCGCTTTTTAACCGACTTCCAAAAAAGGAGTTTTTTTTATGTATGTTCACCGATTACTCCGTCAATTGTGGACCGATTATGAATTTTTTTTTTGGTTTGATAGAGTATGTTTTCGAGGTGGTCCCATTGTCACCAAATCTGAATCTGAAGAGGGGATCAGTGAGGAATTGAGGAAACTCCTCAAATATTGTAGGCAAACATATTCTTAGCGATTTTAGTATTTTTAGTAACAAGTTCCACTTCCCCAAATGATACTTTCTGAATTTGCATTCAGAAAGTATCATTTGGGGAAGTGGAACTATTTTGCATTTTTGAAGGCGGTTTTTTGTTGCTGCTGACGCTGCTGCCTCTCACCCGCGCGACGTAACTACACACTCGGTATCCTGCTCGGCAACACCATTTTCCTTTTGACATGTTCAGAGAATCACAACGTGACGACAAGATAACACCATCACCATCATAACATCGCGCCTTCACTCCCAGAGTGGGGCAGAGATACAGAAGTACCAACAACTCTAAAAAGATTGGTTGATAATTCTGTAACCACATTTTGCACAAGTAGGCTGAGATGTTTACTAGTGTATTAGTGACAGGTTGCAAGCCCATCGCCTAACAGTACTACAAGCCCTTATTCCCTTAGTCGCCTCTTACGACATCCACGGGAAGACATGGAGTGGCACTATTCTA
This sequence comes from Acleris holmiana, assembly GCA_949316455.1. Classification (NCBI taxonomy): domain Eukaryota; kingdom Metazoa; phylum Arthropoda; class Insecta; order Lepidoptera; family Tortricidae; genus Acleris; species Acleris holmiana. Next base: position 10,068,932 of record OX438791.1, on the reverse strand, counting down.
ACCCGGCAACCACACACCAGCCTCTCGGCATACCTTATGCCCACTTCGATCATTAAGTTTCATGAAACGAATAAGAAGACGAATACTTTGACGAGTCTTGAGACGCCACCTCGCTCAAGATCAGTGTTCGAGTAGAACAAACGGCACTGAGACACGTCAGCTAGGTTTTATGTTTATGATGTTGGTCGTCTGCACGCTGGTCTAGTTATGTCGACCGATTTTGCCAAATTTAGTTCATTTTCTTTCTCTAAATCACCTGGTCAGACTTGCAAATGCGAAGCTCGCGGCTCAGGTGAAGGCCACTTGTAAAACATACTAGCTTCAGTCCGCGACTGCTTTTTTTTATAGCTTGTATTATTAATAATGGCACATAAATTTAGATACCCTGTATATTCATATTTATTTGTGCTGTAGGTAACATGTTACACAACAGAGGCAGCGTCTCAATTAGGCGCGTGATCAATTAAAACAAAGTCAAATCCATCAACGGCCGAAACGATTAATTTAGCGATTTGGAATGTCGTTCAATCATAACTAGTACTGTTTTTTAAACGTAACATTTGTGTAGATACAGACGCCTATTATTTATTCTGTGGCTCGAGCTCTTTTATCGCTATTCCTGCCGGAACGGCGTCATCTTGAATTAAATATATCCTATGTCACCCTCCAGTTTTCTCTATGCATAAAAACCTCTGCTCTGATGCTGCGTGTGAGAAGGACAAACCAACCAACAAACACGCGCAATTGTTAGTAGGGATTACATAATTTACGCGTATAATTTACGTGAACGCGCGTATTTCGGGCTCAGATATAATCGCGGCGAGTGCGTCGCTCGGCGAGGTCGCGCCCGCGCTCGCGGTCAAGATCGAGCCGCGATATCGTTACAGTCGACCGACACGCACCGCTACTGCTGGAGTCGCCGATCGATGCCGGGTCAGTGGTTTAACGCTACGCACTTTTAATACAAACAATTGATTGCTAAATAATGTTTTAAAATAAAACTTGATTCAGGAATTTCAGGTTCAAGGACGAAGCAGACTTTTAAATCTTATTGCAATTGTATTGTTTAGGACTCGGTCGCCTTTACTGTCAAGTAAATAAGAGCTGTTATAACTTCGATGCGATAGCAATTGGAGTAAAGACAATGTGGAATGAAGGCGCCGTAGAAGTTGTAAGAATTGAATTTATCGGTGTTAGACCTATCGCCAATAATTACGTGGAACTGCAAAACAATGCAACGGGGGTTAAAAACACCTAAATACATTTTCGGACAAAGACTTCATTCATTCATTCGTTATTTTTTAGAGAATGCCTACCAACATTGGAACTATATGAGGGCACTGACAAAATTTAATTAAAAGGTTTTTGGATGGGCGGGGTCTCACAGAAAAATTAAAAAGACATAGTATTAGTGCATCCGTTAATACATTTTTTGAGCTCCTTAAGAATCCGACGATTGCGAAGCGATATAAGGCTCTAAAAGTTCACACGGGTATTGCAGGAACATCTGTGTGATATAGATTGGGACCATTGGGAGACAAGTGTCTTGTAGCCGCCCGCTGAATTAACTTAATGCGCTGGTAATGTACGACATACGAAGGGCTCCTCACGATTTTGTTGAGTGCAAGTTTGCATGACACGTTGAAAACAATACTTTAATATATCAAATGCAATATGGTTTTGGCGAATAGAACATTTTTATTGTGCAACTGAACTAATATTCTAATGCAACTGCACTATTATTATAATACAGTGAGTTAATATCTGTAACGTGCTCGTCACGTGCGTGATATAATCCTGTAAACGAGATCTCATTAGCTCGGCGCCCGCGTCGGGGATGCGGGGAAGGCAATATGCGCAATATATTGACAATTCTTCCTCTAGTACAGTCAGCGTCAAAACTAACCGGTCACTTTTAGCTACTTTTGTACTTTATTGCATTAGCATTAGACAATTTGGTTGACATTGTTTATATGACAGTAAAGCGAAAAGGAATTAAACTGATCAGTTAGTTTTGACGCTGACTGTACCTACTCGATAATCCGGGGCTGCCTGAGAAACTCATACCAGGGGACAACCTTACACAGGTAGACCTAGACCGAAACAAGGCTCTAGTGTTGCACTATGGGTACTAGGTAACGATAAACATCCAAGATTCGGAAACAAAAACTCGCGCTCATGACACAAATATTTACCTTTACGGGAATCGAACCCGGGATCCTGTTCTCTTGACAATGGCTCTATTTTCTCTTAATTTCCATCTATCTCTGAACAAAAACCTCAAGTAAACTAAGTAGGATATACTTTAAATGATCGCGAATCTTATTCTGATGGAACTACAGCCGGTATTCATGTTTTTGTAAAAGTTATCTTGTTATTATGTGTATGTTTTTCACAAATAAAATAAATATCGCACATTGAGCCGGTCGTTTACTTTATTGCCAAGTTCCAAATAAACTTTTATGCATTTTCTCAGACTCAAAAACAATGCAATGCATTGCGAACGAATGCGATCTTGAGTAATCGTTAAATATTATGTTTTACGATTTTCCTGTCAATTAAAAGCTTGTGAATCATTATTCCCTGCAATTGTTTTATTTAATTTAATTTTAATTATTTATTTATTTTGGAAAAGGGCCGAATCTTAAGTACCCGAAACCGACGTGCATGCATGACTCGATGTATGAATGTGGAAGAAGCGAAAGGGTATTGTCAGGATCGTAGCAGGTGGAAAGAAGTGGTCTCTGCCTACCCCTCTGGGAAACAGGCGTGATTTATGTATGTATGTATGTATGTTTTAATTAATTAACTTGTGAGTATAGTTCAAGTGGTCTCATTTCTAGAAGGTTACTGACGGGATTTGAACGCAGCCAAAATATGTACCTACAGTCAACCAATGTGATTCCGAGGCCACTTCAGAAGTTATGTTAAGTTATGTTGTAAGTGACGTTATGATTCCAATGGTGAGAACCCTTGGAATCATAACGTCACTTTGACATAGTTCCAGAGTGCCCTATAAATCCAATAGAGAACATGCAAGTCCGAATTAAGTTTCGTTGATACGATTTAGGAGAAAATTTTAAAAAAGTATATAAAACGCAAGACACTAAGTTTTGACAAAATCAAAACTTGTTAAAATTTTAAAACTCCTTTTAATGTTCAGATTGTTTTTATCGGCACCCTCATTTTATTCATATTTGAATTCATTTATATTAGTTTAAACATAGTAATTTACGAAATAAATGCAAATTTCTTTATATTTTAAACATGGAACGATCGATTTTGTATCGAGTGTTTTTGCAGGGGGTCAGAACTATGACTTTTTAAAGCTTCATATCTTAAGAAAAATATACACGACAATTATTTCGCGAATACAGTTATTCCTCTTTCATAGCACTTTCCAGAGAGCGTAAGAAAAAATAACAAGCAAGTTCACTATTGGTTGACTGTACAAGACCTGACGATGGTGGGGAAGTGGCTCTCCTAGAGCGACCTTCGCAGCGACATGTCTATCTCGGCCCTGAGCTCGGTCCTGAGATCGGCCTCGCGATCGCAATATCTTACGATAACGGTTGCTAACGTTGAACTTGACAGTACGACCTGAGACAATGGAGCGCCCGCGATGTTTATATTTGTACAGTCAGCAAAATAACATCTAATATATTTTAAATGTCGCTAAAATGACCATTTAAACCGTATGATTGGTGCAGTTAGATATTTGGTAGTGACCGTGGCTGCCTACCAAGCTAGCGGTTCCGGGTTCAATTCCTAGCAAGGGGTCCGAGGTATTTGATATATGTACAGTGTGTTTTGGGACAGTCGACAGGAATTCCACGTCAGGGTGGCAGACCACTGATTTCGCCGACTGTACGTAGGGTATCGCAGTGCGAAATTTGTTGATTGCGTAATTCTTTTATGCAAAATCTTCGCCACCATTGTTATAAGCGTTATGACACTTTTTTAATCCTAATTATGCTACTTAAACCAATTAATGTCATATATTTTATTGTTGTATACGTTGTTTTTAACCTTCCACGTCAAACGGACCAGATTACAGTATGTTTTTACGTGACACATCTCGGCCTCGCGGGGTCCTGGGACCGGCCTCGCGACGCGTCTCGAGACGCCGCCTCGTGGGACCGGCATTGTTGCCAGAAGGCCGTTGCGAAATGTGGGCTTTTAGACCATTATATCAGATAGATGGCAGTCAGTCACTAGAGGTCAGGGGTAGGTTAGGTACTGTAAGCCTGGTAGGCGCCTATTCCTAAGCGTAATACTTTACGCACTTTCAACTAGGCTACGCAGAATAAGTAGTGTTTCTTGTATTTATTCTTTTATTTATTTCAACGATTAAATATACATTAGTTCACATGTGAATATTGTGAATGCCAACGCGGTCCGTTGGAGACTCTGGAGCGTCCCCCTGAAAACCACCGGCGGGCATTCCATATTTCGAAATCTTTTTAATTCAAAAGATTTCGAGACATTTCGACATAACAAAATAGAAAAAAGAAAACAATGAAAGGAGTATGTACCTACTGCTACATCTGTCTTTCATTACAGTACCTACAGGGAAACAAACCTGCGACAGACAAACGGACGGACAGGAAAGTGATCCGTCTATTCCTACTAGATATTGGAAATAAAGAAAGTCATTTTTATCCAACACAAGTACAGCCAAAACACAAAAAGCAGAACGAGACCGATTCAAAGAAAGAAACGGGGGCATTATTCTATTTAGTGGAACCATATTGCTTTGGACACAAAATTGTATACTACTAACTAAAAACTGAACAAGGGTATAAATAGTTGTATAAAATATCAAAATGAACAAGTAAAACTTATTTTCTATTTAAAGTCAATTGGTGCCGTCTTAGATGATTTTAGAAGGTATAAACACTTTAATCGCCTGTATCTCAAGGACCAATGATGACTACTTAGTCGTGGTAGTTTCCTTTTATATGCGCTTTCATCGAAAATATTTTTCAGATTTTATATATAAATCGTAATCGTAGTAGTAGTCGTGGTCGTAAGTAGTTACATTAACAATAAACATATTAGGTTAGTTTTCTTTTAATATATTTTAAAATTGTAAATACGTGTAATTTTATGAATCATGTTATTCGAAATACATACATAACGTCACGCCTTCATTCCCAGAGTGGGGTAGGCAGAGCTACAGAATACCAACAAATATTTTTTGCACAATCAGGCTAAGATGTTTACCAGTGTATTAGTGACAGGTTGCAAGCCCATCGCCTAACAGTACTACAAGCCCTTATTCCCTTAGTCGCCTCTTACGACATCCACTGAAGACATGGAGTGGCACTATTCTAACCCGGCAACCACACGAAATAAATTATTAAATTATTATTATAATTATCTTTTTGACACTTTGTGGTATATACATATGGCGCCCTTGACTGTACAAGTGTAGAGTACAGTTTAGGGTACCTGCCCTCTATTTCACCGGACTGACAATGACAGGTGACAGGTGACATTTTAGTGTACATGGTGCATGGTGGAGTAAAGGATTAACTTTTAAGCTAACATTAAAATTATTAACGGACTGGTTAACTTCCGTTAGGTTTCCCCAAGTCCGTTAATCCTTACTATGTACTGCAGTACCTACCTACTATTTACTAAAAATATACGTTACCGCTCGCGCCGCGCCGCGAAATACACGGTCAGCCTCGCTTCCGGACGAGAGCTTCAACATATTAATGGTCAGGAAGGGTAATATCCACGTTATGCCAGATGCCTAAGTTACACACTTCAATTATTATACGACGTCTTCTCCTGTTCCTAACCTGTTAACTTCCACTAACGCAGCAATATAAAAAATGTAACTTTTATTGCGTGTTAACGGTTTAACGATATTTTCGTAATTTAACGCTTTAACGTTCAACGAAGTTAACTTTTTTAGTGACGACACGTTGGCCTAGTTGGTAGTGACCCTGCCTTCGAAGCTAGGCGCCCTGGGTTCAAACCCCGGTAAGGGCAGATACTTGTGTGATGACTGATAAACACGAGTATTTGTCCCTTAGTCTTGGGTGTTTTCTATGTATTTAGGTATATATTTATCTACTATACAAGGTGTGTTTGACCATGGGGCTTTAAATGTAGGGATCGATTCTACTCCTCAAAAAGAATTCCTTTTGTTCTACGACTTTAAAAAAATAAGGTTTTTTTTTTTATTAAAAATAAATTAATTCACTGATTTTACTAGTAAAGTTTAAAAGTTTGATCACCTATAACTTACTGTTAATTAAGTTATTTTCTAAGTCGTAGAACAAAAGATGTATAGCATTTGAGGAGTAGAATCGATACCTACATTTAAAACCCCCATGGTCAGATACACCTTGTATAAGTAGTTTATCGTTGTATAGTACCTACCCATAGTACAAGCCTGGAGCTTAGTTTGGGACTAGGTCAATTTGTGTGAGATTGTCCCGTGATATTTATTTATTTAGTAACGGATTGACGGTGGCCAGGTATGGTGGTATTGATGTGGGTGTTGTTTGCGACAGTGGCGCTACGCGACGCCGGCGGAGCGGCTGGCGACGTGCGCGGGTGTGCTGGCCTCGTGGCTGTGCTCGTGCGGGCTGGTGCTGGCGGTGCTGGTGTACGGGGAGCTCACGGCGCTGCTCGTGGCGCGGCACAGGGCCGCGCGCGCCACCCCGCCCGCCCTTCTCGCCGCCTTCAATGGCGGACGATCCGTGTAAGTATACTTACAGCTAGCGACTAATGTAGGGGAAAATGGGGTAAAGGGAGTCAGTGGATAATGGTGGTCACCCTACTAGTACCAAAGCTACAACCACTATCCCGTGCCCTTCACAATCGTTGCCCGCTACAATGGCGACGGCTTTGGAAACCAGAGGTCATTTTTGTTTTTGGGGCTCGCCAATTTATATTTCTACTGACGCCAAAAAAAGATAATTATCATATTTATTGATAGTGTTACGATTTCGAACATAAATCACGTGTGTTGCTAATACAAAATTTGTATTAAATATTTTTTCTTTTTAGTGTGCTTGTGGATAGTGACTATCAGCATAGCTAAAATGCTAATTTTATGTACGTTGCCGTCTCTCTCGCACTCGCTTATTTGTCAGAAAGGGATGGAACCTTTCTGACGGTGATACTAGATATAGCCACCAAAGTGACTCCCATTGCCTTTTTTTTATGTTTAGGAGAAGGCACACGAGCACTCAGGCCACCTGATGGTAAGTGGAATCTGAGACCCATAGACATTTGAATTATCAAGACTATAATCCTAACACCTCAAATGCGCTGCCAACCCTGAGGACTACGATGGAATGCCTCTATGTTAGTAATTTCACCGGTTGTCTTATCCCCACACCGGAACACAACAATGCGAACACTGTTGCTTGGCGGGTGGCCTTTTGCACATTTTCATTGACCACAAGTTTGTTTTAACTCTTATATTTGGCAAAGTTGTTTATTAATGTGATGATTATTGATCGCAAATGATAGCCAATTAAGTAGTTTGTTATGAGAATGTTGGAATAAAGATTTAGTGATGATTGTCTATTATTTTAGTGTCAAGATTTTTTATTATCTCAACTCTCGTTTAAGTGAGTCCCATTACCTCGCTTCACCCCGCCTAGCGCGGGTCGCGCTGGCGAAGGGCGCTGCTGGCAGCGAAGCAGTCGGCTACAGCGACGCGCGCCACGCTGCCGCTGCTATACTTTGTTAAAGTAGTTAGTTGACTAGACTGAAATAAACAAAATCACGCGAATAGACATATCTTACTCTGTGTATTGGCTTGATTGACTAGCATGATTTTGTTTACGTTTCATTTCTTAGAAAAAGCGGCCAAGTGCGAGTCGGACTCGCCCATGAAGGGTTCCGTAGCAGCAAGTAACATAATATAAAAGTTCGTTGTAGCTTTGATCAATGTTTTTATGACGTATTAAAAAAAAACTACTTACTAGATCTCGTTCAAACCAATTTTCGGTGGAAGTTTGCATGGTAATGTACATCATATATTATTTTTACATTTATCATTCCCTTATTTTAGAAGTTACGGGGGGGGGGACACACATTTTTCCACTTTGGAAGCGTCTCTCGCGCAAACTATTCAGTTTAGAAAAAAATTATAATAGAAACCTCAATATCATTTTTGAATACCTATCCATAGATACCCCACACGTATGAGTTTGATGAAAAAAAAATTTTTGAGTTTCAGTTCTAAGTATGGGGAACCCCAAAAATTTATTGTTTTTTTTCTATTTTTGTATGAAAATCTTAATGCGGTTCACCGAATACATCTACTTACCAAGTTTCCACAGTATAGCTCTTATAGTTACGGAATAAAGTGGCTGTGACATACGGACGGACAGACGGACAGACATGACGAATCTATAAGGGTTCCGTTTTTTGCCATTTGGCTACGGAACCCTAAAAAGTACGGTGTCGATAGTACCGTTAATGGCGACGATCCGTCGCTCGTGAGAAAATGTAATGCCATTTCGTTTCACATCACGTAAGATTATTATAAATAAGTAACCGCTAGTCCAGTCATGTCGCGCGTGCGGCTTGACATCTGGTAATATCGTTATTTGATCACCATCATTAGAATTACAACGATCTTCGATTTCACATTAAACAAAGGAAACTATAAAAGCAATACATGATAATTACTAATACGAATAACTTCATTGAGAAACTATTTGCCTCCGAAGCCAGCGGTCCAGGGTTCAAATCCCAATAAGGGCAGATATTTGTGTGATGAGCGCGAATATTTGTTCCTGAGTCTTGGATGTTTTCTATAAATATTTACGTATGTATTTCTCTATTTACGTAAGTTTATCGTTGTCTAGTACCCATAGTACAAGCCACGCTTAGTTTGGGACTAGGTCAATTTGTGTAAGATTGTCCCGTGATATATATTTGTCCACTGATATTTATTTAAATAGTAACAATGAAGCTCTAATAATTTAGGTTAGACAATATCTAATTTAAAACTAAAACGAAGCTAAAACTAAAAAGCTATATCTAAAATCCCTACGGCAGCATTTTCTCGCTGAAGTTAAACTAAAGCATAGAGTGAGGAAATTGCCAGCTCTTCGGTCTCCCGCGACGTCAAGGAGCCTCTTAGATTTTTTTTGAAGAGGCTTCTAAAGATTACTATCATCTTTGCCGATTACAGACTGCCGAGCTGATCCATTTGAGGCGACATACGGTAAACGGCACACGGTAAAACGCAAATGAGAAGCTGATTCGAAACAAATAGTGTTAGACACCAAATGTGGCCGTGAACTCGTGCGCTGTGTAATGTTGTCGTTGGTCGTTGCAGGCCCGACGGCAACCGCTCGCTGCACATGGACGCGCTGGTGGAGGACTCCGTGGCGTTCGCGCTGGTCAGCGTCGCCATCATGGCGGGCCAGCTGGTCGCCGCCGCGCTCGGCGTCTCGCTCGCCAACTGGGCCGCCGCCAGGATGGTCAGTGCGCTCTCCACTACTGCTAGTACTCTCTCGCTTGGGCTGGTATCAAACGAAGGCAGAACAGTGAACCGTAGAGTTCCTACTGCTGCTACTGTTTGAACGCACACGCAGTAGCAACGCTCGTCGGCAATAAACCAGTATAGCAGACACGAATGACCGGGTATTTTTGTCATGCTGCTGGGATCAATTTAATCTGGTTTTTACAGAGTTCGCTGGCGGACTTGCCTATGGGAGATAAAGGGCCCAGTAGTTCAGTGCGAGCCCTTATCTGTATATGTGTATTTATAGGGTTAAAATAATATGGTTTCAGCAGAAAATGGAGTTCGATGAAATGATATATTCGATGAAGTGAAATTCGATGAAATGATGAGTTAAGTACTGTATTTATAGGGTGTATAATATTGCCTGCTATAATTGATTTTAGTCAAAATGTGTTTTAAGTCATAATTATTGCAAGTTTTAACGTGTTATTTATTCAGGATTTTTATACATCAAACCTAACCTAACCTAACCTAGTCTACCTACACATTAAATATTTAAAAAATTCTGATAGTTAACGGTATCAGCTTTATAAAAAATATGACTATCAATAATTATGTCAACAATTATTACGCGCCATTAAGATACAAGAGTACATTTTTATCAATGTACAAGTTAATAATAATTATATGTTGATGACGTGTTCGCTGTCCAGGTATCCCGGTTACGCTCGCGGCTGCTGAACTCGGTGCTGCGCCAAGAGATGGCGTTCTTCGACACCAACACCTCGCTCAACTTCGCCTCAGCGCTCACGGAGTAAGTGCCCCACACAACTACTTCCACACGCATCACAGACTAGCAGTGTACCCGCGCCCTGTCAGACAAATACATGAAACCTTAAGAGGAACTGATAGTCTGTGTTCTTACAGGATGAACTGACAGGCCAGTAACAGCCGGCGGACTGTACGACTATGCAGGGCTCGGAACCGGTTTATAAAATACCGGTTAATACCACTTTATTTCGGTTTTGCTCCGAACTTTTCCTGGAACGCGAACGTTTTAAGAACTTTGTTTTAACCTTAATTAACCGGTTGAATCCGCGAGCGGCGAGTCGAGACACCACAAGTATTGCACTGAATAAAAACACTAAGCGGCGCTTGTTTATGGTGCGTGACGTGCGTCTGGGTAAACCGGTTAATTAGAGCCTCGATACCGGAAAATAATAAGTTAAAAAATTACTGGCTGTTGAGTTTCTTGCGGCGTTTCTTCTCAGCAGTGGTCCCCTCTTAGAAAGTGTTGGTACAGTTTTGACGTGTAAAAGTACCCGTGCTTCCTACCTACTGAATAAACATATTTAATCTTTTTTAAGGCTTGTATACGTGGCCCCTTTACAGGTTGAACAATTCTGGCTACTCACTTGGGCCATAAACAGATAACAAGTTACTAATTTAAAAGACTAAGTTTATGATTTTCTAAACTGTAGAACCTTTGCTGTTTTCCTTTTGCTAGCGACCTCCCGAGTAAGCGACCCACAGATTGAAAAACACTGTGTTAGGCGATGGGCGTGCAATCTGTCATTGATAGTTCACTGCTAAACATCTTAGCCTAATTGTGCAAAATGTTACAGAATTACCAAGAAGTCTTTTTAGAGTTGTTGGTATTTCTGTAGCTCTGCCTACCCCACTCTGGGAATGAAGGCGTGATGTTATGTATGTATGTATACTATGTCGTTATGTTGCGCAGGGACATGGAGAAGTTCCGCGCGGGCGTGGGCGAGCACGTGGTGATGACGTCGTACCTGGGCGGCACCGTGGTGGCCGGCGCCGCGCTCGCGCTCTCCTACGGCTGGCAGCTCACGCTGGTGGGGCTGGCCGTCGTGCCCATCGCCATACTGGTGGCCGCCACCGTAGCCAAGGTTCGCACACACCACTTTATAATACCTTTAATAGAGTAATGATAGTTGAGGACAAAAACTTATTTGCCTTGCTTACTCTATGAATGTGAGAGGTTAATTACCCGCCATCTGCCCCTTGCCATACAATGCATTTTATTGGTGTAAGTCGGTTTAGTCATTATAATTTGAAGTTTTTATTGTCAAGGAAAATATTTTTAAATTTTTTAGCTGACGTCTTTCACTTTTAATTCATGATGAAGCAGTTCCCGTGCGATAGCCCCGGTGCACAAAGGAAAAAAATATTAGATCGATCAAGCATTATACTTTCCTAGCACGCGGGAAATGAATTGGTTTTTTCGTCCGAAAAACTTTTCGTATTAGAGCAAATAATGCTTAAAATGATCGTTTGTGGCGCCAAACATCCAAGATATTCAAGATAATCAGAGGAATGTACCAAGATTCCAAAGTGCGCCATCAGTGATCGTTTGGGGAGCAGTTTGCAGGCGGGGTAAACTTCCTTTGGTATTTCTCGACGAAGGGGGTAAAAATCAATGCCACAATATAAAACAGAGGTCTTGGAAAAAAAATGCTCCAAATTTAAAAATGTTGTTTTGAAACGACTACTATTTCCAACAAGACGGAGCTCCACCCCACACGGCAAACTTCGTTCAAGCGTGACGTCAGACCAATTAACGGATTCCTTGCAAAAAAATATGTTCCCAAGTTCTCCGAATTTAAATGTACCTACTGGACTTTTTTGTATGGTCGCACATGCTCTCAAAACTGAATAACTATAAAATTAAGAATTGGAAGCATTCAACAATAATTATCGTGGTTTGGGACGAAAAGGCGACGGAGGCGGTGCGCGCCACCTGCGGCGGATTAAAAAAAAGGTTGAAGCTGGTGATGAAGGTAAAAGATGGAGTTATGCCAAAACTTTTGTTATGGATATTGTAGAGAAATATCTTAAATTTTATATAAAGCATTTGGTGTTAGTTGGTACTTTGTTCTAATGACAGTTTGAAACTGTATTTGACACGGTGTTAGTATAATAGGTAGCGTGGCGGTTGTGACAGGCAGGAGGACCGCGGCGAAAGATTCGCAGACAGTTTACAAGTCTTGTACGTTAGACTTGAATATTTTCTTGTAACTACAATCGATTCGTAAAGCCTAGACAAGATGCATTCTGCGATCGTTATCGAACACCAAAATCAAAGAAACGTAAGCACGACAACCGTGTCAAGCTTTTATTCCGAGCACATTACATATATTAGGTACATTTTTAAAGTTGAAATCTAACGTTGAATGCAACTTGTCTAGCCAGCAGTAGTACGTATGCTACACATGCTCTAGAACAGCATGCTTAATATGAGCATGCTTATGAACTGTTTACATTTGCTAGCAATAAGCATGCTACTTTTATGTAATTATATGTATAATAAGCATACTCAACAAGCAAACCTGTTCACATGCGCTAAAAGCACCCGCGCTGCAGGTAGCATGCCCAAAAATCGCACGACCGTTGACTTTTGAGCAAACTCGACATAAGCATGCTTATTAATTATTATTAAGAGTGGTTCGACACACATACTAAGTAGCAATTGCTCAATAGTGGAATGCTTCCGTGCTAGTAATGAGCATGTGTAACTGTAGCTTAAGCCAGCTGTAGCTGTAGCCAGTTTTAGTGGTGGTAGGACCCTGTGAAGGGTCCGTCCGGATCGCTACCACCATCGTATCCATTAACCACCCGCCGTGTTTGCATTATTGTGTTCCGGTGTGGGGATAAGACAACCGGTGAAATTACTAGCATAGAGGCATTCCATCTTAGTCCTCAGGGTTGGCAACGCATTTGAGGTCTTGGGATTATAGTCTTGAGAATTCAAATGTCTATGGGTCTCAGATTCCACTTACCATCAGGTGGCCTGAGTGCTCGTGTGCCTTCTCCTTAACATAAAAAAAAACCGGTGTAACAAGTGTAACCCCCCCTCAGTACCAGACGCGCTGCTCGGCGGAGGAGGTGGCGGCGTACAGCGCGGCGGGGCGCGCGGCCGAGGAGGCGCTCGCGGCCGTGCGCACCGTGCGCGCGCTCGGCGCCGAGGACAGCGAGGTGCAGCGGTGAGCGCGACACACTCCCGTCGGTCATTCAAACACGCGCACAGAAGTGCAAAGCTTGTCAACAGTTAAAACACTCCAGGCCAAGAAAGGGACACGTTTCCATCTCCAGCAAGAAAGGGACACGTTTCCATCGTCATTTCCGCCTAGTACCTATAGTACAAGCCTAGCGAAAGATTTATGAACAAGATCGTCCCCCGATTTTCTAAAGCTATAATTCACGACGGGCGCTGGTATATATTCACTGTTGGGTAAAAACTACCCTCAGGTATGACCCGTGCTCACTATAAGTCCGTAGTATTATTTGGAGGAGAGTGAAATGCTATGGTTCTTGTGGATGCTACTGCAATGCTGAAAAAATTTTATGTTCGAGGATAGTGGCATTTGACTCTGATCTCTAGGGTCGTCTCACGGTTAGACTCTAAGTTTTCATGGAGTTCATCGTCAAAAGGCCTTAATTTAGCATTAAACAGTCAGTTGATTATGATAGTACCGACCATTTTCTGAGTAAAACAAGGTTTTCCTTCTTTCAAAAGGATTTACTGCTTTTTAATCAGCAAGGCAATGCACATATTGAGTGTAAAGCTCGTTGTATAAATGAAGTGTATGGTCCAGCTACGTACGGCTGCTGGCGCCGGCGAAGCAGGCGGCGTCGCGGCGCGGCGCGTGGGCGGGCGCGGGCACGGGGCTGGGCTGGCTGCTCACCTACTCGCTGAACGCCGTCGTGTTCGCGTACGGCAGCACGCTGTGCGTGCGCGACATGGCGCTGCCGCCCGAGCAGCAGGAGTACCATCCCGGCATCATGGTCACTGTGAGTACCGCGCAGCCTCCGCGGGAACACCCTGCGCGTACTGTGTACTGTAGTACAGTACTACCATTTCCTTCGAAGCTTTCGGGTTTCTTTGTGTTTCTATGAAACACGAGTGATGAATATATTCGCACGGTCAGACAGGGCCAAATTAAACCTATCAGGGCCCCTAGGCAATGCAATTCTCGGGGCCCCTTTTCTTACTTTTCAAAATAAGTAGATTCGATGAAACGTTTTTTTTATTTTTGGTGCGTGCACGTGGCCCCTCGTCGATACGGGGCCCCTAGTCAATGCGATGCCCCTAGGCAGTTACCTAACCCGCCTTATGGATAATCCAGCCCTGTCGTCAGATGCAAGTGAGCATCCATCAGACAGCTGATGGCTATTAAAGAAATGGTAGTTTTGTAAAATACCTAGTAGAAACACCTAGTATTACACTAGAAACTTATATCCGAATAGTAGTGGTGGAGGATGACTGTGTCCATAAAATTGCTAGCCCCTATATTTATCTTTCATTTGCTTTTGCAAAGTAACTCAAAGTATGTAAGCCTTGTTTCTCAAAGTCCCCAAAGTCGTTCAGATGTTTAAATGCAAATTCCTTATTCAGCGTATAAAACACACTTAAGAGGCATCTAAAAATATTGAATGGCCAATTTTTACAGATTTCTCGAAGTTCGTGCCAGCGACTTAATATTAATTATCCTCAGTGATTTAGTGACATTTGTTAGGAAAGGGAATCTTCCAGAACTGTTAGAGCCCCCGTTCTCCCCAGGTCCTGTTCTGCACGTACATGGCGTCGCAGAACATCGCCATGTGCCACCCGCACCTGGAGGTGTTCGCGGCGGCGCGCGGCGCGGCGGGCTCGCTGTACCGCCTGCTGGAGCGGCGCTCGCGCATCGACCCGCTGCTGGACGCCGGCGAGCGCCCCGCCGCGCTGCGCGGGGAGATCGCCTTCGAGGACGTCTACTTCAACTACCCGTCGAGGCCTGATGTCAAGGTGATGAAAGTTACGAATTTGTTTGCTCGTTTGTTGGTTCACTTATTTTGCAACTGGCTTTTGCTCGCGAACTACTTGGTATTTTTTTGGGATTCCAATAAAATATGTCCGTGACGAATGGAAACATTTGGTACAGAGATACTTTGTAAAAATTTAAACTAAGTATCTCTGTGCTAAATACCATTACGATCAGTTGAGGCAACACGACCAAATAAATCATTTTTGTAGATTTTCATGTCCAATCAGAATCGCGATACTTGGAGAAGGTGTATTTGGACACACATTTACATAAAATGCATACAACAATGAAAAATTCGAATGTAAAAACAGTAGAAACAATAAATTACAACTAATTAGGTGTCCAAAATGGTCTCTACTCAGCTTGTGTCACAAGATAGGGTAATAATGTGATGCTGGTTTTCAGTAGGGCCAGGCGAGATGAGAGTGTGTGTGTGTGTAACAGTAGTGAACGTCTTTCTGATAATATGATGATCGATGAGATGTCACGAGGAATGTTAATTCTCCTATGAGTCATCGATGACGATGTACCATCATGATGCTCTTCTCAATCTCATCCGTAATATTCGTCAGGTTCTCCGCGGCTTCAGCCTGCGCGTGGCGCCGGGCGAGACGGTGGCGCTGGTGGGCGGCTCGGGCTGCGGCAAGTCCACGGCGCTGCAGCTGCTGCAGCGGATGTACGAGCCCGCCGCGGGCAGCGTGCGCGTCGACGGCCGCCCGCTGCGGGACCTCAACATCACGCACTACCGGAGGAGCATCGGTGAGCCTTCGATATTAACTGTAGCATGGTAATGTTGAGACTGCGCTTATGGGACTGCGTTTCGAAAGGCGGATAGACCATCGTTCGAACTGCTGATCAAACTGCCATGTGCTTACGTTATGTTAAGAGTAAATGTGGCCACAGTTTGTATCGCGGACAAACCTCTTAATTTATAATATTAATGAGCAACGGTAAGAATGGATGTGTGGATGTTTGTCACTCTTTCACGCTGCAACGACTGGACGAATTTTAATGAAATTTGGAATGCAGATAGCTTACACTCTGGATTAACACATAGGCTACTTTTTATCCTGAAAAAGTTGCCTAGGGAATAACGATAATCAAAATCTACGGCCGAATATGAATAATACTTGCCATAGAATTTGCCTGAAAACGATTGTTAAAAGATTGGACTCACATTTATAATGACACGTGTTCCGTGAGCATTTAAGTCCTTATTTAAGCAAAGTTTGTTCCCTGGTTCACCGTCGCAACAGGCCGCTGCCTCGATTCCGTCACAGCATAAGTTAGAATACTTTCTTATTCATAACGGCGCAGTAACAAAGTAATGCTTAAAAATACTTTGGCCGTATCGTGAAATTTGATTTTAACTGTATTGGGGATTATTGTTTACCTAAAAAAATACCTCATTTCTGAGCACCACCGCATCGTAAACGAAGCCGCGGGCAAAGGCTAGTAAGCTATTGATGGAATGTTTAAACAGTATCGTAGCATACAATGAACCCTGAAGTGGATCTCAGACCACTGCGGACAACCGATAGCACGGCTCATGTCAACACTGATTAGACTCGTACTTCTTGATCCTTGCTATAATTTCTGTCAAGAGCCTTGTAAATATTGAGCCGTTCGAGAGTTATTAGCCGTAAAGTCTATTTATTTAACCCTTTTAACGCCAACGACGCCTTAAGTAGTCATGAACGCATGTCGTGCTTGCAACGCCACCGACACTTATACTTGTCACAGGTACAATTTAAAAGACACGTAATTTCGAATGGATTAAGTTAAATTTTGCATAACCTTTAATACATGTTTGGCGTGTGAGTGACGCAATGTATTTGACGTAGGGCATTGAAATGGTTAAATATTTATATCTCTACTTAAGTATTTATATCTTTGTCTACTACCCATAGTACACGCCTAGAGCTTAGTTTGGGACTAGGGCAAGTGGTAGTAAGTAAGTAGGCGTCGCTATCATGACGGGTGTTTTAAAGCCTATTACAAGTATTTTTATTGAAGTTCACATGTTTTCCTTTATCAATTTAGAATATACTTGAGAGACAATTGGAATTTAAAATTCTAGCTCCATGATTATGCAATAAGTGTTTAAAAGATGATCTCGTGATGGACTCGAGCATGCGGTGGCAACAGGTTGACGTAGATCCACCTCCAGACGCAAAACCGGCCAAGTGTGATTCCTACTCGCACACGAAGGGTTCCGTACCACACCGACAAAACGCAATACTTGTTCGAGAACCTTCATTTATATTTAACAATTTTTTTAAAGTTGTTGTTGTAGGGACTATAGCAATACACAATCTGTAAAACTTTAAAGTCTCTCGCTATTACGGTCCATGAGATATAGCCCGCTGACACAGGCAGACAGACAGACGGACAGCGGAAGCTTGGTAATAGGGCCCCGTTTGCGCCCTTTGGCTACTAAAAACAAGTAAAGATAGCTAAAAAAGCTCTTTTCTAATTGTTTGTTTTTGCAAAAAGTTTTACGGATAAGTTGTTCGCAGGCGTGGTGGGGCAGGAGCCGGTGCTGTTCGGCGGCACCATCCGCGAGAACATCGCGTTCGGGATGGACTACGTGAGCCAGGAGGACATCGTCGCCGCCGCCACCACGGCGCACGCGCACCAGTTCATCACCAAACTCACGCACGTAAGTCTCGGCACTCTGCGACCGCAGGACAAACACTGGGAGGCATGCAGTTTCTTTAGAAGCCACTACTTTAGACCTGAATAAGACGTTATCTTCAAAAAACATGTAAACCGACCCTTTTAGTTGTCTCTAGGTGCGACCACTTTCGACCACCTATGTACGGGAAGAATGATTTTTGTAGAGAACGGCGTTTCCTAAAAAAAGTGTACATCGTTAAGGCCAAAAATTAAAAGGCCATATACGAAACTTTGCTGATATCGCTGATTTACGTGATTTTACAGTTGAAATACTTTCTTCTACAAATTTGAATGAGCCACACGATAGATAATTTCGATTTTCAACGAATGTACGAGCTACTTTTGTGTTTTTATTATTTCATTTTGATTAATCAACCTGAAACCGGCGACTGTTTTGTGAATTTTGCTGTAAGAGGTTTAGAATATCGTTTATTCATGAATAGTATTGACTTTTAAAAGGTATAAAAAATACAATATAAAATAATAAACTTAAATATATTATTGCTGTAAAAGTCGTCTAAAAATGAATGAATAACTTTTTACCACCTTTACATATATTTTTTTGTGTAAAAAATAATTAATTTGGTAAAATTATATAGACAATGGACGCAAAATTTATTTTGATTTCGGCTACTTAAAACTCTCATTCAAAAAATTAAAACCACAGTAGTAAATTTCAGTTCAAAATCAATCCATTACCTAAATAAACGTCAAAAATAATAATAGCAATACATAATGTTTTAAAACAACTTAAATCTCGCATTACAATACTCGACAACCAAAAAAGTAATTCATTTATTAGATCATAATTGAAATGATAATTTTACTGTAAAATCACAAAATAAGCAAATCGGGCAAAATTTCGTGTACGGCCTCTTAAGAAACTTTTTTTTTTTCATTTCGTCAAGAAAATTAATAGTACATGTTAATTTTCGTGATGAAATGGAAAAGTTAACCCGAATATTTTTTTTCCTTAACGATGTACACTTGTTTTAAAACCGCCCAGATACCATAAATAGTCCCAAGTACGTCTGCGAAAGCGACGCTGGTAGTGTCTGTCTTTTACCAACTGGGCGTTATCCAAAAAAAAAGTGTACATCGTTAAAGACAAAAATAAGAAAATTTAACTTTTTCTATTTTGTCACGAAAATTAACGTATCTAAATGTATGGCTAATTTTCGTGACGAAATGGAAAACGTTAAATTTTCTTAACTTTGTCCTTAACGATGTAAACTTTTTTTGGAAAACGCCCAACTGACAAACACCCGCTACAAATATTTGTGGGTAATTTTTTGATGTGGTAGGATCTTGCAGAGTCCTTCCGGATCGTTACCACCAGTGTAGCTTTAAACATGCCACCAAAGCAGTGTCGTTTGCATTCACTCCTGAATCGACCCATTCCATCTTACTCCTCAGGGTTGGCCTCAAAACTCACTTAAATTTTCCAAGCCATACTTACAGTGTCTTAGGAAGTGCGTATTGTGTTCCGATGTGGTAAGACAACTAGTGAAATTATGATATAGACATTTGAGGTCTTAGGATTGTAGTTTTGACATTATGGTTTTGAAAATTCAAATGTCTATGGGTCTCAGATTCCACTTGTCATGGCTTATGGTGGCATGAGTGCTTGTGTGCCTTGTCCTTGCCATAAAAAAAACAGGCAGAATCGTAGTAACGATGTGCTGTTCTCAGGGTTACGACACGATGCTGGGCGAGCGCGGCGCGTCGCTGTCGGGCGGGCAGAAGCAGCGCATCGCCATCGCGCGCGCCGTGCTGCGCCGGCCGGCCGTGCTGCTGCTGGACGAGCCCACCTCCGCGCTCGACCCCGCCGCCGAGAGACAGGTGCGACGCGGGCTCCGGCGCGTTGTGGCCGGAAGCGGCGCATCGCCGGCGTCGTCTTTCCGACATCAGCTATACTGCTGGAGCCTAGAGCCTCCGCGCTAGACGGCGATGCCGAGAGACCAGCTACTGCACTGTTCATGGTTTAGCAATTATGCGCAGCACGCTATTGCTGCCGTTAAGTGCATGAAAAGGTCTTCTTCAAAATCGAAAACACATAACATTGCCAGTTTGATTGTCTTTCTGTATTAACGGTAGCAAAATCTTCCTACTAAAAAGTATCTGTCCAAAATTTCATTTACTTGTATGGGATAACTTTTAGTTCCCAAATGTACGTTTTCTTGCAAAGTCATTAAATTGACTGCAAGACAAACCTAATGAGGTCAAACACGGAGATCCTGTCATCACCTTCTGAAACCATCATTAGACGAACTCCACGGTGCCATATTATATTATTATACATGTCTAGTCATCAAATTTACGTAGGTATACAAAATTTCAGCTCCATCGGTCCCCGGGAAGTGGTTCAAATCTTCCTTGCAATTTTTGACCTGAACTCTGCCTTCGTACATCATCCTCTCCTTGTCACGTGCGTCATGTATGCAATCCAGTGTTCTGTAATGTGACTCTGGTTGGTGTTGCAGGTGCAGGCGGCGCTGGACGCGGCCAGCAAGGGGCGGACCACGCTCGTGGTGTCGCACAGGTACGGTTCGTGCAGGCTGCGATTGGTTTAAAAACAAAACGAATAGTAACGCTTGTTAGCGTACGCGTCTTGGCTAGGGCCTCTGATCTAGTGAGATTCCCCTCTGAAGACGCGTATGAAATGAGCTTTTGTGACTTGACATATCTTGAGATGGCCATCTCACTTATGTTCGCATAGCCTTACTAAAACACCTGGATTGTGCGTGACGTGGGGAATACCATGGTGGTGAGTGGAATAGACATCGCCTCAGCTCCGTCGCAGCGACGCGACGTCGTACCGTGCGACACATACTCGTATTACCATTCATTCGTTTGTTGCCGCTCGCCGTTTGCCGCTACCGCGCGGAGTTGGAGCTAGGTCGTTAGGCTAAATTAAGGCATACGATAAAATTATAAGACTCATTTTGTCCTGCTAAACTAAAATCTGGAACGAGACTTCTTACTGTTGCTGAATTTTGTCTCTAAACTTGAACACTTCCCCGTGTATTAGAGAAGCCACGTCTTGACTGGTATGTTTATATTTCCAGGTTGTCAACGATAGTGAACGCCACGCGGATCGCGTACGTGGAGCACGGCGCCGTCCTGGAGCTGGGCTCTCACCGAGAGCTGCTCGAGAAGAAGGGGCTCTACTGGAGGCTGGTGCAGCAGGATATGACCACAGAGTGAGTAGGCATGTGGCGCTATCTCTTTCAGGTGTGCTGCTTGCGAGATATCAAATACAATAATTTAATCAGTAAATTGGCCACATCATTGCTCGTTTGCATGTTGGTAACTTAGAATGATTCTTCTATTCTGTATTAATAAAGTAGTTTTTTAACGTTCTTAAAATGATCTCGTCCCTGCAGAAGCCTAGAGAAGCCAATGTCTTCGGACGTAGAAGGTTCGGAGGCGGACGACGACTTGCCCCCGGAGAGCCACTTCAAGCGAGCGCCTAGCGTGCGGTCTAACCTGAGAGGTACCATACACTTGTCTTGTCTTCCCTTAACCTGAAGTTAACTTAAGTTCTTGAGATATTTGCGAGAATAATTGTCAGATTTGCTAAATCCGGGATACAGAATTTCTATCAAGCAATGCGGATTCCTAGATATTTAAACTTTAGTCAAATTTTCATTACTTTGATGTCATGGAGAAGACAACCGAGCACACAGGCCTGACGGTCAGTGGGATCTGAGACACATGGACAGTTGCATTTTCAAATCTACAATCCAAAGATTGCAATCCTAAGCCCGCAAATTTGTTGCCAATCATAAGGACAAAGATGGAATGCCCTACACTAGTAATTACACCGGTTCTCTTATCGCCACACTGGAATACAACAAAGTGAACACAGCTGCTTGGCGGTAGGTTAAAGGGTAAATATGGTGGTAGCGATCCGGACGGACCTTGCATACCACCACTAAAACAGAGTAGCTTGCAGCATTTCAAAATGTATTCATCAGTTTGGGCCTCACACTTTGAAGGTCCTTCAACGTCCGATCACGAGTGAGCTACGTTATAGTGCAACACTTAAGCATTGCCACAGTAACTGCTTTCTACCCGGTGGAGCGCGATAAAGATGAAGGTAGTTCATGATCGCGTTATCGCCACTATACCCGGCCCCTTGCACGGCCAGCATATCCATCGAGCCATCCGTGACATAACAGTACGACCATGTGATCCACAGAGTCGCTGACGCCGGAGCGCGTGATCCGCGGCTCGCGGCGGCTGGGCTCGGTGTCGTCGGCGCACGTGCCCAACGCCGCCGCGCCCGACCTCATCAACCACCCCGTAAGTCCCTACTCTACCCTACCCCCTACGGTGTAACCTTATGTTACCCTATCTTCTCCCTTTTCCCCATTATGCACTTTTTCTCCACCAAAAATATCTATATTACGAATCTGCCAAACACAACTGTCAAAATGTCAAATGCCTAAACATTGTCGAAAATGTTTACCTCTTATTTAAATCAGCCTAGTGACCATCGACTGTTTGTACCAGGAGCCCATAGAGACGGAGGAGGAGGCGACTGAGACGCCGGTGTCGAGCCTGGAGCTGCTGAAGCTGAACGCGCCCGAGTGGCCGTTCCTGGCGGGCGGCGCGCTCGCCTCGCTGCTGGTGGGCGCCACCATGCCGGTGTTCGCGCTGCTCTTCTCTGAGCTATACGGGGTACGTGCTTCAACCAGGAGCCCAGGGACACGGAGGAGGCGGTGCTAGCCTGGAGCTGCTGAAACCGAATGTGATCGTGGACATTTAACAATCGCTTTTTAACTGACAGATTTTGCAGAATCTTTAAGGTTTCCTGGCAATACGAGTATGATATCACAGTACGACTACCAAGCTACAGAACTGAATAATAACCATAAAAGTAAGTTCAAAGTTTCAAGGTAACGTGAGTACGGTGGACAGCTCGCAGCAAAAAAGCAATAATAGTTCAAAATTCTTTATCAGAAAACCGCGTTGAAATTTCATGACGCCTAGGGTTTTCCTGTCTCTTTAAAAGGAAGCCAATAACAAACACCTAATCTAACCAATCCCTCGTCTTCAGATGTTCGCGGAGTCCGACCCGAACAAGATCCTGACGCAGTCGCAGATCTACTCGGGGCTGTTCGCGGTGGTGGCGGCGGCGTGCGGCGTGGTCACCTTCCTGCAGGCCTGGCTGTTCGGCCGCGCGGGCACGCGGCTCACGGCGCGCCTGCGCGAGAACACGCTCAGGAACTATCTGCTGCAGGTCAGCTAGTAGTGGTGGTGAAGGGGAGAGGGTGGCAATGGCTAATTATTTATTTAGCGTCACGAAATTTTGCATAGTGACATACTATAGCGCGCACGGAGTGTAACAATTAGAGAAATGAGCCGGTTGGTAGATTGATAGTAATCCTGCAAGCACTAATTGTAGCTAGAGACCTTGTGATTGCGTTGTTGTTTCAAGAGTCAGTAGGTAAAGTTCATAGGATTGGCAATGCATTTTTTGAGTCGAAATTGTAAATGGCTATGGGCTCCAAGCAATTTTATTTCATCACTTTGCAATGAAAAAAATACTTGGTCGCTTGTAACAACATTGTGATTGTTGTACATAAGCGTCTTGGTTCCACACAAGCCTGACAACACGCTAGACACATCAACTAAGATGTTAGTTGAATCTGAATTTGAGTTGAGTCTGAGTGACCCTGACTCCGAAGCCAGCGGTCCTGAGTTCAAATTCCGGTAAGGGTAGATATTTATATGATGAGCGCGAATATTTGTTCCTGAGTCTTGGATATTGTCTATGTATTGAAGTATTTATTTCTCTATATAAGTATGTTTATCGTTGTCTAGTACCCATAGTACAAGCCTAGAGCTTAGTTTGGGACTAGGTCAATTTGTGTGAGATTGTCCCCAGATATTATTATTATTAATAAAGAACTAGCTGCAGTTACAGCAGCTACAAGCTTAGGTGCAGCTTTGGTTGATATAACTAATATCATGACTATTGTATTCATTTTATGTTAACAAAAAGAAAATCACTCTTGGTTGTCTCTCATTTTTTTGAGTGTCTTGGCGTGACTAATATGTAAATTCATGCCAAATTACAGCCTTCTAGTACTAAGAGTCTCTGAGCTAGGCTGCGGACGGATGGACGAATGGCGAAACTATAAGGGTTATAGTTTGACTATGGAACCCTAAAAATGTGTGGTGTTTAAACTGAAACGCTTTTGTGTGTGTCTTGCAGGAGCAAGGCTGGTTCGACCGCGCGGAGAACTCGGTGGGCGCGCTGTGCGCCCGGCTCGCCTCCGACGCCGCCGCCGTGCAGGGCGCCACCGGTAAGCTCCCCTGGCTGTTCTAACACCATCATCGACACTCGTTATGGTCATAGTCATCACCGGCGGTATCATCCGTGTCAATAGTTGTCTGTAATTAGCGCTTAGCTATCACAAGGACGAATTTTCCTTCCCAAAAGCTTTCCTCCGAATATTCCTAAGTTAAAAAAAGCTGATACCGTTTAACTTTCCAGGATGGTTGTATAACAAACCTAAGCTAATCTACAGATTCTATAGGTATTTTACTTTAAACATTTCGTAAAGTTATTTATTTATTAACATATTAACACAATAAAAAAAGTTAAAATGATAATAAAAATTAACGTTCTTATAAATTAAAGTTGATGAACTTAGAAAAAATGCCTTAATAACTTAAACATTTTTGGACTTGACACTGTTGGGAAAAATTCGACCTTTTACCATAATTACTAATTAGCAATATGGTGGTATTGTGGTTGTTGTGTTCCGGAGTGGGGATAACACAACCGGTGAAATTACTAGCATAGAGGCATTCCATCTTAGTCCTCAGGGTTGGCAACGCATTTGAGGTCTTAGGATTAAAGTCTTGAGAATTCAAATGTCTATGGGTATCAGATTCACCTTACGCTCGGGTGGCCTGAGTGCTCGTGTGTCTTCTCCTTTAACATAAAAAATGGTCGTCATCAGCTCGTCAATGACACTAACATTCACAATCAATATCATCATATCAGCCGAAGGACGTCCTGGACGACGGTCAGAACAGTTCTAGTGAATCGAGGTGTTGGTAGGCTCTCACAGTGGACCCCGGGGGCTCACTCGTACTCCACGACATGGCTAAGCGATTCAGTTTAGGATGAGCGTAAAAGACAGAGTTATAGCAGTAGGTAATGTAGCGCTATATTTTTCTGTCTCTGTAAACTAAATTGCTTATGCATGTTATGGTAACTGCCTGATCTGGTAGAGATCATGGGAAACCAACGGATGCGAGTACCACATAAGGGTAAGGACCAAATAGTTGGACCATAGTTAAGCGTAGTTAACAATACAAACAACAAAAGTGAAAAAAGTTCCGTTGTGACACGAAAATTATCCCTACATACGTGGCTAATTTTCATCACACAACGGAAAAGTTTCATAGAAAATTTAATTGAGTGAGTTAGCGTGTACAACTTGTTGGTCCTTACCCATAAACATAATTTTCAATAATCATAATGTATAGCCGTTAAACGTTTCATAATTATGTAGTTCTCAACTGAGTGGCTCATGGCCTTATTAAAACGCTCATGTAGGCTAAGAACCCACACAATACGAGTCAAAATTGGCAGTTTTCTTTGGTTTGATGAGTCTTCAGGTATCTCAGGCAAGATCAGGATAATAATTTGGTCCTAACTGCCCTGGCTGTCTGCAGGCACGCGGCTGGGCTCGGTGCTGCAGGGCGTGAGCACGATGGTGATCGGCGTGGGGCTCGCCATGGCCTACTCCTGGAAGATGACGCTGGTCTCGCTGCTGAGCGTGCCTTGCGTGAGTACCTTTTATATGTTTCAAATGTTTGATAAAACCAATATTTTTCGTAGCTTCCAATTTTCAGTTTAAAGGATAAGTTGGTTTATTTATACCGATTTTTAGGAATATCTGAAGTAATTTAAGAATTTGTGTTGCTAAGATTTGACGTCCGAGGATTCTTGGGGTCAGTTTTGTTTTTTGCTAGTATCACCAATCTCTAAAATACTGGTTCTGGTATAATCGTTTCGTGTTGATCAGGTGATGGGTGGCATCTGCCTGGAGAGCTACGTGATGAAGAAGGCGGAGGTGCGGGAGAAGCGCGCGCTGGAGCAGGCCTCGCGCGTCGCCACCGAGGCCGTCGCCAACGTGCGGACCGTGCAGAGCCTGGGTACGACTCCAGACTTATTTAGGACGGTTTGCGTTTGAAGGAATTCGTCTGCTGGCAGGGTTCATACCATTTGTTTCGCATCTTTCCTCATAACGCAGAATCAAGACAGAAAGATAGCAAGAGCAGATCGAGCAAGCTTACTAATATCGTAGTTTTATTCTAAAAGTAGAAGCAATTATCAGCTGTTAATGCCACGATTTTGTGTCGCAAATGCATAAAATTCGCCTGGTGGGCAAACGTATCTGTGAATTCGTTTGTTGCCGGTCGTCACTGCCGCTACAGTATACGGTTTCTATTTTTAGTCCGATATTTAACTAACTATTTGGCAAATGAAACAGTTTGAGAGCGAAACTCTGGACTTGCGATAGGTTACCCCGGAATACTGTATGTTGCTCGTTTTACGCCGCGAGTCAACGACCTAAAGGCTTAGGTGGATCCACACCAGACTTCCCCCTTCCATGGCGGAAGTATCGCTTTCAAACCAGACATGGGCTTTGAGAGCTCCTTCTTATAGAAATCCTGTATCTAAGATCATTCTACAGATCATTCATCCCTAAAGTAGCGTGTGTCTGTTATGGAACCCGCAGGCGTGGAGTCGACCATCATGTCGAAGTACGCAGCGAGCCTGGCGGAGGCGAGCGCGCGCGCCGGCGCGGCGGCGCGGCTGCGCGGGCCGGTGTACGGGCTGTGCCTGTGCGCGCCCACGCTCGGGTACGCCGTCTCGCTCTCCTACGGCGGGTACCTCGTGGCCAGGGAGGACCTGCCCTACGCGTACGCCATTCTGTGAGTACAGCATTACACCCTTTTGCTTACAGTCAATTACTCATTACACCTTGTAGCATTTATTCTCTTACTAGCATAGAACTTGTTTGGGTCATACACAGATTCAGGTTACCGTCTTTTCTCTTCGTTTTTAAGGCCTAATTTTCTGGCTAAACCTATTCCCGCAAAAACGCCGTCTGGACTGCTTTAGACCTATCATATAAAGACATAACTTATATGCACACAAGCTTTTAACTATTGCCCACAGGAGAGACAACTTTTGTTTTTAAAATTGTGTATGACCCGTTTATCGCTTTTCCCTAAGTGATTATTTCATCTAAATTCAGAAGGAGGAATATACATGCTATAACACATATACAAATATTCGCATTTAAAATAGGTGTGTTTCCCGATCACTGACTTGAACTTTTTACTTTTGAACTATTCGTCACCTTTAAGACAATATCTCATGGCAGTTCAAAGCTAACATAGGACATAGATCAGCAAAAACTTACTTACTCGGACTCCCGCAGAGTGTCGGAGGCGCTGATCTACGGCGCGTGGATGCTGGCGGAGGCGCTCTCGTTCGCGCCGAACTTCGCGGCCGCGCAGCGCTCCGGCACACGCATCCTGCGCGCGCTGCGCCGCACGCCCGCCGTCGTCAGCGAGCCCGGCGCGCACGAGCTCGCGGACTGGGTGAGTGCTGTGCTCCCTCGGCCTGGTGGGGGCGGACCTTGCGCGTCTGCCCGGATCGCTGCCACCGTCTTACCCTTAACCTACCAGTACCAGCGCGCAGCACAACATTGATCACCCAATCGAAGTCTTGGTGCGCGACACTGCGTTCACACAAAACTTGAAAAATCTTAAATTAAATGGCTGTGTTTTTCTTTTATTTTCCGAGCGACTTAACCAGAGAATTAATCATTTTAATTTGTATGAAATGAGATCCACTCGGCAACTTGAAAACCGTTGTTAACGTTGCAATAGTCCGTTGTACATCCGGGAACTTATAATTCTAAATAATTTCTGACGCTTCCTCGACAGATGGCGAACGGCGACATCAACTTCGACGGCGTCCACTTCGCGTACCCGACCCGCCCCACCGCGCCCGTTCTGCGCGGCCTGTCGCTGCAGCTGCGCGCGGGCCAGCGGCTAGCGCTAGTGGGCGCTAGCGGCTGCGGCAAGAGCACGCTAGTGTCGCTGTTGCTGCGGAGCTACGACGCGGACAGCGGCGCCGTGGTGAGTAGTGCCGGCGGCTAGCGCTGGTGGGCGCTAGCGGCTGCGGCAAGAGCACGCTAGTGTCGCTGTTGCTGCGGAGCTACGACGCGGACAGCGGCGCCGTGGTGAGTAGTGCCGGCGGCTAGCGCTGGTGGGCGCTAGCGGCTGCGGCAAGAGCACGCTAGTGTCGCTGTTGCTGCGGAGCTACGACGCGGACAGCGGCGCCGTGGTGAGTAGTGCCGGCGGCTAGCGCTGGTGGGCGCTAGCGGCTGCGGCAAGAGCACGCTAGTGTCGCTGTTGCTGCGGAGCTACGACGCGGACAGCGGCGCCGTGGTGAGTAGTGCCGGCGGCTAGCGCTGGTGGGCGCTAGCGGCTGCGGCAAGAGCACGCTAGTGTCGCTGTTGCTGCGGAGCTACGACGCGGATAGCGGCGCCGTGGTGAGTAGTGCCGGCGGCTAGCGCTGGTGGGCGCTAGCGGCTGCGGCAAGAGCACGCTAGTGTCGCTGTTGCTGCGGAGCTACGACGCGGATAGCGGCGCCGTGGTGAGTAGCGCTGGTGGGCGCTAGCGGCTGCGGCAAGAGCACGCTAGTGTCGCTGTTGCTGCGGAGCTACGACGCGGATAGCGGCGCCGTGGTGAGTAGTGCCGGCGGCTAGCGCTGGTGGGCGCTAGCGGCTGCGGCAAGAGCACGCTAGTGTCGCTGTTGCTGCGGAGCTACGACGCGGATAGCGGCGCCGTGGTGAGTAGTGCCGGCGGCTAGCGCTGGTGGGCGCTAGCGGCTGCGGCAAGAGCACGCTAGTGTCGCTGTTGCTGCGGAGCTACGACGCGGACAGCGGCGCCGTGGTGAGTAGTGCCGGCGGCTAGCGCTGGTGGGGAGTAGCGGTTACTACGGCACCGGTGGGTGGTTGTAGCGGCATAGAGTACGCAATTAGTTTGTTTTAGTAAGTACAATTCCAGTTTAAATCGGGCTGCCACTTAGCTACTGGGGCAAATGGGGCAATTAATCGATCCATTTGATAACCAAGTCTTTTTCCTACATCTTAATAATTCCAGACTTAACCCGACCAACAACCTGTACAAATTTACCAAGCATCCGTTCTTATGAACCTCGTTAGATGGAGTGACACTGATTAATATTATTATTATTTTCTTAGGTCTTAGGCGGCCGTGGGGCCACGCAGCATAAACGCATAATAGACCCGATAACTCCTCCCCCAGAAACTGGACGACAAAGACATCCGGCGCACGCTGACGCTGCGCCAGCTGCGCGCGCAGCTCGGGCTGGTGCAACAGGAGCCGGCGCTGTTCGAGCGCTCCATCCGCGACAACATCGCGCTCGGCGACGTCAGCCGCAAGGTCGGCATGGACGAGGTCATCGCCGCCGCCGAGCAGGCCAACGTGCACTCGTTCATCGCCAGCCTACCCATGGTGAGACTGCAACCGCTATAAGATAACGGGGATGATTTTTCAATAGGAACAGAGATAATTTAAATAAGTTTGTAAGGAACCCTCGGTGCGCGAGTCCGATTTGCACTTGACCGGTTTTTTTTTATTTATTTATTTATAAATCATAAATCATAAATCATAAATCTTTATTGTGTATGAAATTTGGGTATAGGGTTGTTACAATTATTAAGCTTGTATCACCAAGTGTTTATTTATTTATTATCCACACTTACAACTATTATTAACTATTTTAAACCATTTGGTTCATTGTGTTGTTTTTATATACATTTAGTGTCTTCTAATTAGCACTGACTAAACAGGACTAACGCTGGGTAATTGTGAGCCACTCCGGCTATTATAATACCGTAATTGTATTATGAATGTTTATTTAACCACGCACACAGCGTACACGGTGCAACAAACCGACCAAAGAGAAAGAGAGGGGAGTGTTAAACGAACGCATAAGTGCGTTCCGTTTCATACATCACAATACATAATATTTTATTCGGTATCAAATTAAACGCCATCCAAAATCCGGTAGTAAACTTTGGCCGGATATTGAAAAAAAGTGACCGAATATCTTTAAAAATATACGGTAACTCGCTACTTCATCGAATTTTATTTCATCAAATGTATCACTTCATCGAATTTCATTTCACCGAACGCTATTTTCTGCTGAAACCATAATATTTTCAGGGTATCTTAAACATTAAGTACGTAGGTTAGGGTTAGGTTAGATGTTTAAGATACTCTGGAAACATTATGAAAATGTTCCATATTGAAATCCGAGGAAATGATACATTCGATGAAGTGATAGTCGCCCACCCCTTACACGTGTACCTGTGCTCCCCAGGGCTACGAGACGCGGCTGGGCGCGGGCGGCGCGGCGCTGTCGGGCGGACAGAAGCAGCGCATCGCCATCGCGCGCGCGCTCGTGCGGCGCCCGCGCCTGCTGCTGCTCGACGAGGCCACCTCCGCGCTCGACGCCGCCAGCGAGAAGGTACGACGACCACTACCTTATAAATACGAGTAGACACCGTTATCGGAGGTACAATTTCGGAGCTGGACGTTCTAGGCATGGGTAAAAATATTTGTCGATATCGATACTCTTGGTTTTTCTTTACAATTAGTTTTGTATCATTTTTTTTTTGTCAAAAATGTAACATTTTTATTTTGTATTCCATTATAATCAATGTCATCACTCGTCATCAGAAACAGAATCCGCTATCAATCAAATCAAATCATTTATTTCAGATATAAATCCATATAACTATCCAGTACAAATTAAAATAGAAATCAAAATTTAAATTAAAATTAAAACCAAAATCAAAATTACTATAAAAATTAAAACTAAAAATTAAAGGGACTATTTGTCACGCTGCTGATGCAAATACATGCAACTGCGTCCACCGGCGCAGCAGCGCGGAGTCCCAGCGGTGCCTGAACACGCTCAGGATCCTGTTGGGGCTAGCGCGGAGCCTCGCCAGGAGAGAGGCGGGCCGTTTGCGCATTATTGCGGCGAAGCCGTCCGTGTGCTATCAGTAGAACATAAACACTATGATTATTATTTCACAATTGTTCAAAGTTACAATTTAACTATTTTTAACGTTTCGAGATGCAGGCCAGTGCATGAAATAAACAAAATAAACACGTTATTATGCTAGAGAAAAAGTATCGATATAGCTGCTATATTTCAAAATTATTTTTACCCATGCCTAAGAACCTCCAGCTACCGAATCGCACCTCCGATAGCGCGGTCTAGTTATAAACAAACGATCGCTAACCCTTCTTTAGGGATCCGCCACACCGACGCGCTCAATAAGGTGACGGTGACGGTGAAAGAATGGATACTAATTACATGGCGTCAATTTTGACGGACCGTAATTAACGCACCAATGTGGTCGCTCATTAAAGACTAAACGGAAGGTAGAGATGAATTCATCACACTATAATGGTGGTTAAAATGCAGGTTGATCGAAAGTCCTAAAAGGTGGCATTAACACGTTTTGCTCCAAAATATCGAGTTATCCATAGTTTTATTTGAAGTAATATTTTAAACAACGCGAGTACAACCCTGGCGACAGAAGATGGTAATATTGTGTAGGGAATAAGACCGGTTCAAATAATAAAGACATATCTGTATCCTGACATTTTACATTTTAAACCTACTGACTAAGAGGATAGGGTTGATAATTCTATGGACATTCAATGTAGTTCTAACTTTTTTGTATGTAGGTAATCGGCTTGCGGTTACGGACACAAAGAAAGATAATAGTATTGTACACAAACAATGGCCTTTGTGTAGAAGATCGGCTCGCTAGAAATAATAAAGACTAT
This sequence comes from Acleris holmiana, assembly GCA_949316455.1. NCBI lineage: Eukaryota > Metazoa > Arthropoda > Insecta > Lepidoptera > Tortricidae > Acleris > Acleris holmiana. The sequence goes on along the minus strand of OX438791.1, from coordinate 10,037,030 downwards.
AACCGCTTCGTGTTTGCGCATGAGTGTCAATCACCTTTAACTTTTAATGGAAAGAAAGTGTCACACCTTTTTTTATTTTCTTATATGTAGATTAGTCATTGTGTTTTCTTAGTGTTCTAGTTGACATTAAAGTCATTTCTTTTATCCTTTAGAAAAAAATATTTGACATCCATTGCTACTTTAGTTTTCTATGTCACCTGAAAAACAAGAGTAAAATATAACTGATATTTGGGGATTCTAGTACCCTTCGGGGAGGGAAGTTGGCCGATTGAAAGATGTGCGGCTTTTGCTTTTGATTTGTTCTGTTTACCGATTTACTCTACTCACTTGACATTGGTGAAATCACTGCGGAATATCGCGGTGGACCGCCATTAATAAAAAAAGAAGAAGAAGATATTTGAAATCAAAGATTGAAAAATGTGCCCGTAAACTAATATTCCACATGCAAGCTATCTACTCGTACGATACGAGTATAATTTGCTGGTTTCGGAGCCTTACAAAACCGACTTGTAAATAATTGATCTCTCTGTGTGCAGACGGTGCAGGCGGCGCTGGAAGCGGCGTCGCAGGGCCGCACGACGGTCACCATCGCGCACCGGCTCGCCACCGTGCGCAACCACGACCTCATCGCCGTCATACACAAAGGTACGTGGGGGGTTGCAGTGAACACCTACTCCTAGTGGTGGTACGACACTCCGGATTGCTACATCATCTTTACCTTCAATCTGCCGCTAAACAGCAGCGTTCACCTTCTGTTCCGAACTGTATAAGACAACCGGTGAAATGACGAGCGCAGAGGCGGCCTAGCTTAGGCGACTCACCATAAGGGCCCTGTTTGTTTTATAAAGCTACAAATTATAAATTACAAGCGGAAGTTATTTTTAACGACTTTTGCTATTAAGCGAGTTCCGCTAGTATTTTTTTAAATCGTTGCTTTATAGAACAGGGCCCAGGTGGTCTGAGTGTTTGTTTGTATTCTCCGTGCCGTTATATAAACAACCGGCGGAAGATGCTAAAGTAAGGAGCATGAAGCTTATTCTAATTCTTTTAAATTGTAGAGTTTGCAATTATGTTATTGCGTAGACTGTGAGGTTATGTGGGCGTGAAACCACGGAGGTTTGAGTGAGGGGTTCAGGCTATCGAGAGTTTTAGAGATAGTTTGACATGACATAATCATAGACATAGAATAATCCTTACAAATTTAGCTCCAGGCGATATCGTTTCTCACCCCCTAAATCTAATCGGATTTCCACGGTTTATGAATGTGTCGCAGACATTATGAAAAACTAAGCCTGTACGTTTCCGCAGTTGTATTTTTTTTTGGAATTGCAAACGTACAGACGTGGTTTTTCATGACATGTACAACATATTCAATAATGTTAAAATCGGATCTAGTTTACGAGAAGAAAAATTCGCATCTTTTATGGAAATTTCTTTCTTCACAGTCCTCTTAAGAACTTTTCGGAACGGGGATTATCATTCTCACAGCCGGCGATGTGACGGATGTGACGTATTTTTTTAGCAAAAATATTTTTAAGCGACTTACTCTATCTTATCTATGGTCGCAGGCGTGGTGGCGGAGATCGGTAGCCACGAGGAGCTGGCGCGGCAGCGCGGGCTGTACTGGGAGCTGCTTCAGCAGCAGGGGCCCTGCTGAGCGCCATCTTGAAGCCGCCACTTTGCACGCGACATCTTGACGACACTGAAGATATTTTGGCAACGTCTTTTGACGTTACTTTTTTTGAAGACGGTTTTCGTTGAGTGTTTTCATGTCAACTTTTGAAGAGGGTACCTTGTCTAGGTACAATAATAAGTATTTTAAATGGTGGTATTTTGACAAAGACATTTAATAGACGATATTTTGTATCCTCTATTTGACGTCGTGATACTAAACATTAATTCCATCTTGGCAAGGTTGACCAAGCTTGTGGCAGCCGGACGCTAACCTTCGAAACTAAGTTAATAATTCCCAAGTTCTTACTATTACATACTTACTATAATAAAAAAGTAGGAAATTGTATATAACCTAACTACTGGTATTGTACTTCAAATTAGGCTAATTACTAAATTTTAAGTTACAATGTGTTCAAAAGCAGAGAATGGCAATTAAGATTAGTTTAAAATTAAGTAGGTAACTTAGAGATACGACTATTGTACATTATTAAATTAAGTGAAAATTATCGTGCCTCGTTAAATAGGAACTATTACATGGTGTTTTAGCGTTACAAAAAATGATAGAGAATTATAACTTAGTCGTGTCCTTCCGTGTCCGACTAGTAAGAACACTTCATTTGAATAAATTAAAATTTTAATATAACATAACAAATGGCACGCTGAAGCCGTATACGTTTTGGGTTATGTTATGTTTATTATGTCGAGTAAACAGTTATGGCAAATTATAAAAAAATGACTTATGAAATTATGACAAACGTTAGTGAAATGTCACACAAGTATTTTATAGATTGTTAATACCGTACCTTATAACACTTAAGCACCTACTTAAATTATTTGTAAAATTAAAATAAATGTATATGTTATACTCAGACGTGTGTTAACTCGAGGCACTACTCGTAATACTAAAGCGACGATCGACGTAACTGTCGACGTATTGAACGTGAATTAATATTATTTATTCTCTTTACATTTTCATATAAAAACCATAAAATAAATGTTTTCTTTTAGATGTTTTTCATAGTAAACAACCAATGCTTTTGTCCTTATTTGTCTTTAGTAACGATGTTACCGTATAGATGAAAATTGCCACTTTAAATTACTAAAACGTTCCCTCAACGTCTACTGAGGCCAGCAGGGCATTCTTCAAATATTTGAAATGACTCAAATCCTTATTTGATTTATTAATGACATTGTGATTTTTATAACATTATGTTTTAATGACACGGGACTTTAGGACAGGGACTTTTTTAATGGTAATAAACATGTATATCGACAACATATTCATCGACATCAAATCCCTAGAAGTGCCCCGAGTGAGCACGCGTGTAGTACACTATGTATGCCTTACACACATGGATGTGCCTTTCAAACCAAACATGTTTTTAAGTTAGATTTAGGTTATTTATGACTGTGATTAAGATTATTAAGATAACTTTACGTCCTTTAACTACAGTTTGGTATTAAAATACGTTTAAGAGGCCGTATTTACGTGATTTTACAGTTGAAATACTCTACACATTATCTTTTGATAATTTCGATTTTCAACGAATGTATGAGCTATTTTTTTGTTTTTATTATTTTATTTTGATTAATCGACCAGAAACCGGCGACTGTTTTGTGAATTTTGCTGTTAGAGGTTTAGTATACCGCATATTTACGAATCGTTTTGACGTCTAAAAGGTATGAAAAAAATTACAATTTATAGCTGTAAATGTCGTCTAAAAAACTATGAATCACTGTCTACTATCTTAACATATTTTTTGTTTAAAAAATGTAATTAACTGGATAAAGTTTTATACAAAATGAGCGAAAAAACGTTTTTGATTTCGGCTACTTAAAACTCTCGTTCATAGAATTAAAACCACAGTTATAAACTTCAACTCAAAATCTATTCCTTAACTTAAAAAAAACATACGATAAATTAAAAAAATAGCAATATATAATGTTTTAAATCAACCTAAATCTCGCATTATATTACTCGACAAAAATATAAAAGTAGTTTATTCATTCGTAACTCGTTTATTCGATCATGCTCAACTGAAATGAGATTTCATGATGTGCGTTAAAACTTGTAGAAAAGCAGTATTTTAACTGTAAAATCACGAAAATAAGCAGAACCGGCCAAATTTCGTATACAGCCTTTTTGGGGACGGCAACATGTCAATTAAAGTAGGTTTAATGACACGTTGTTCATACCAAAAGGTAGCTCATCTCGACTATGTGATACGAGTATAGGAAAATACAAATAAAACAAATTAGTTTTGAAACTTTCTTTTATTTTAATGAACATGCTGTTAGATTGAATAAGTGGCGAGTTAAATAAGAACTATAAATAAACTAGTTTCGGAAAACCGCAGTATTTTTTAGGAGCAGATTCATTTTTTTTAATTATTACTACCAACATACTGATAGATAACACAAGCAATTGTTTCTACTAAAGATGAGTAGGTGCAACCGATCTCCAATTATATCAAAGTGTTGAGCACAAATTTGCACAAGATTGGTATTTCTATAAAAGTTGCACGTTCACACACCACCCCCTATTTCACCATACCGACAATGACAGGTCACAGGTGACATTTCAGTGTACATAGCACAGCTTATATGAAACCCAGTGATGTGACCTTTGCAATGTATTCCGAGTTGTCACCTGTCATGATGGTGAATTAGGGGGAGTCACAAAATCCGGCCATGTGCGAGTCAAAGTTTGTACACCGACGGTTCCTGACTCATGCAGTTGATGAGTAACTTTGATAAAAAAAACAATATTCGTTTTTGCGTCAGCCTTTTACATATACCATCAAAATTGGGCTGTAACTTGTTTCGTTTGCGATCTAGAGACGCGAGGCCGGCGGACGGACAGAAGGACGGACAACAACGGTGTCAGCAATACATATAGTGAGTTATTCCATAGTTTTCATGCATCCTGCCAGTCTGCTGAGTTTATTTAAATCGGTCCGGGGAGTGAATGTGCATTTTTATGAGAATATCCTTGTTAATTTTTTACGCAAACTGACTAAAAAATCAATCGATTTCTAATAAATTATATAATTTCCAGCGAAGTTATTTGCACCGAGAGATTTATCTAAACAATTTTAATACTAGCTACACTATCTACAAACAATTGTGTGCCGTATCACCTAAGAACTTGAGCTCAAAATACCCTAATCTAATGAAAGGCTACATCTAAGGCCCCAAAGTTCAAATTTTGGTCTTACCGTCTTAACAAACAAACTATACAACAATAGTTTGTTTGTACCAATGTCAACCTTATTTCCTACGTGAAAGGAGCCTAGTTCCTAAACATTTTTATCAATAACTTAGCACCTTACATCTTATGGAAAATGGCTTCTCAGTTCACAACCGACTATTGGTCTCAACTCTTGAGCGTCAACACACATCACTTCATCGCTCGTCTCCACTTCATTGACATCAATTAAGTATTCACAAATATCCCACTGGCCGCACACATCACCACAAATCTTCATTCTTAATTATTTTTAAACTGGTGAAAAGACGTGCGACACCTTAAACCATCTTAATTATGTTCTTATAACAGCAAAATCTAGTCAATTGAGAATTTTTCAAAATGCCAAATTACACTTTATACCGGGATTACCTAACAACATTTGTCCTAACGCAGCGTTTGTCCGAATTATCATTTGTCCTAAGTAGATTTTCAACGGATTCAGACAACGCTTTAAGTTTTCCAAAAATGCCTGCGGTTAGGTTAGGGTTGATCTGCAATAACATTAAATCGTTTTGAAATTCAGGCAGTAATGGCTTTAGGATAAACGTAAATTCGGACAAATGATGCATTAGGACAAATGACGATTAGGGATTCCATACAGGAACCCTTTATACCAGATGCCCGAGAATCAAAATAGCATAATATTTATTTAAAGTAAAAATAAAAATGATACCTTGTTGTGAATTGTAAGTTTCGGGAGTCCATTGAATTGAATTTCTGGTATTTTGGAAATGAGCGGTTCTAATCTCCTCAACGTATTTTCAACCGCATAAAAATTGAGTTGGAAATACCCATGGGTCTGATTTATTTACCACGATGTGGCCTGTGTGCGCGCCTTCATGCAATCAACACTAAAAAGAAAAACTTCAAGTACTTCGTGATGAGAGGATCGCGCGCTGGAGGAATCAATTTACCTAACTATCATCTTTCGGTTAACTACCGACCCAATACCTAATTGCAGTCACGTCAGTCCCTCCTCTCTTCCACACCATTCTTCGATCTCCTCATCATCATCACCAGCACGGGCAGCACAAATTGTATTCTTTAGTTTGTCGCTCAGTGCGTTTTTATCGTTTTATACTAGATAGAAAGGAAGATCCGAGCAAGAAACAAGTTGAGGGCAACTTGTGCTAGCGCTCCAGTTTGGTCTCTCATGAAGCAATAACAATATCTTACTGACCGTTACACCACCCAGCTCTCGCCCAGCAGTGGCGACAACAGATAGGCAATCAACACTCATCAGAGTAAATAAAATATTTAAAATTTACCCAAGTGTTTGCCCAAAAATGGGACTCTATGATCCTATTTATTTCTATTACACGGTACTTTCTTCTTATCGTGCCTCTTTATACTGTAAGCCCCTTACTTATACGTAGATACATAACATCACGCCTTCGTTCCCAGAGTGGGGTAGGCAGAGCTACGAAAATCCCAACAACTCTAAAAAGATTTGTATATAATTATATAACCACATTTTGCACAATCAGGCCAAGAATTTACTTTCTGTCATATGCAAATGACACAATTACAGATAAGGACAAAGCATGGCAGAAGCTAGCCCACGGTTATTCCAGGTTTGTAGGTAAGGGAGCTAAGGTACCCGGAGTCGGC
>OX438791.1:9833587-10030295 GCA_949316455.1 Acleris holmiana | reverse complement strand
TGCCCAAGAACCTAATTTTCGACAAAATCGACGAAATTTCCACTTCAGATCCAATAAATGCTATTTATTTTGATTATACAGGTACCTATTAAATTACAAATTTATAACGTTTGTTACATTATAGATTTTGACCGTTATGGAATCTGATTTTAGAGCATGTAAAAGTTATAGCAAATAAAATTAGAGATTATGAAATTATAGCATTTAATTTAAGATGAAAGGAGGTAAAATTTATTGATAATAGTACAAGTACAAAAGCCACTAATTATGAATGGATCAATATAAATATAAACTGACCGGCGTCGAGCGCCTTGGGCACGGCGGCGAGCGCGATGAGCCGCGCGCCGCGCGCCCCCCACCAGCGCGCGTACGCGCCGCACGCGCCCGCGCTCGCGCCCACCCACGCCACCTCTGCAACACCGCACCCGCCCGCTACAGCCACACCCACTGCCGCGACGGAGCCGAGAGAATGCCAACAACATTTGCATTACAATAACCCGACTTCAAAAACATCGAAGGACTTACTCGAATTTAATCTACGCACGACCGACAGCTTTTTGCTATGGAACCCTAAAAAGCGTGAATGACAGGTCCGCGCTGGGTTAAACCTACATGTTTAGATTAGATAATAAATATATTAGTTGTTGGCAAAAACATAGATAGAAAATGTTTTTGATATTGCAGAAATTTGACGATTGTTTTCAAACTATTTCATGTAGGTATAGGAATAACAGGGCTACTAATAGTAGGGCAACTGTCAATTACTTAGCAGCCAGACCATCCCCAACCAGCAGACCTCTTTCTGCTTCTAACAGCCTGGTACTCGTACACCCAGGGTCAGACCATTGCACTGTCCAAAGTGAACTAGGGCTAGTCAAGTTGCATTCGCCAATCGTTAGCGCCTATGTTTCGATTGAAAAATGAATGGAATTGACGTAAGCCACATGACCGAGATAGTCACGTGATAAGGCAGTGGCTTACGTCAATTCCATGCATTATTCAAACGAAACATAATCGCTAACGATTGTCGAATGCAACTTGACTGGCCTCACTGAAAGGCCACCCAGTATTTTAGATGGGAATACCAACCAATCAGACTCCCGTTGGATTGTGAGAGCCTGGTACAACACTCACACAACAGTTTGTGGTTACTGTGTTTAATTTAACTACTAACGGTAACAAGGACATCCCCGAAAAACCAACTCCCTTCGGCCTCTGCGAGCCTAGTGCAGCACATGGTATCCACCCGGGTGCATCTCAAGATTCAAATCCAACTTTACTGATGAAATTATGATGTAGGATAGATGAGAACATCGACCTCTCTTTGCCTCTTTGGTTTATGCGAGCTTGGTACAGCACTCAGTATAAAACGTGCGTGTCACCGGCATGACCTGACCTGAGCATTCCGGCACGAGAACCGCGTTTCTTGTAACGTCATACGGTCCTGCCGCGTGCATAGTTCAACTTACCTACTAACAGTGTAGCGAGCACATCCCCGACGTACAGACTCCCCTCGGCCTCTGCGAGCCTGGTGCAGCACTCGGCGTAGACCAGCGCGAGGGCGGCCGCGCGGTCCAGCGCGAGCTGGTGGTCGAGCGGGCGGCGCCGCGCCGCGCCCAGCGAGAACGGGACCAGCGTCGCCGTCGCCGTCGCCACCACGTCGCTGAGCGGGGGGATGCTCGTGCGCCCGCACTGCAACGGTTCATAGCTACACACGGTACAGTAAGACCGCGATGCCACTACAATATTAGCCACATCAAGACTGTTCAAGACGCAGTTCATGTTAGCCTTGAAGAAATTGAGTCCGTTTTCTGGAAAGATTTGAAGAATCAAAGTGGTTACTTATTAGATTTTTGAAAAAGTATTCTGTTAGAATAGTTCTTTCAGTACAGTCAGAAGTTACGTTAGTTAACATTCTTTGGTCAGAGTTATGGCAAAGGCAAGGAAAGGGATCAGCTGGCAGGAGAATTACCCGATGGTCAAACGATCTGGTTAGGGGTATCAAGAAAGATTGGAAGAAGCAAGCTCTGGACCGTTTAGTACGGGAGAAGACCTGTATGTTTTGCAGTTGGTAATTATGGGTTGATTGTATGGATAAATAAATAAATATCACAGGACAATGTCACACAAATTGACCTAGTCCCAAACTAAGCTCTAGGCTTGTACTATGGGTACTAGACAACGATAAACTTACTTAAGTATATAGAGAAATATATACTTAAATATATAGAAAACATCCAAGACTCAGGAATAAATACTCGTGCTCATCACACAAATATCTGCCCTTACCGGGATTTGCACCAGGACCCCTAGCTTCGAAGGCGGGGTCACTACCAACTAGGCTTTGTCTATGATATTGATAGATGAATGGATACAAGTTGGACCGCGCGCCGAAGGTGTGGTGTTACCAGCAGCAGCACGCCGAGCGGCGCGGCGACGAGCGACGAGAGGTAGCACGCGGCCGCCACGAGCGGCGCCGCGCCGCGCCGCGACAGCGCCAGCGTCAGCCACGCGCAGCCGCCGCCCAGCGACGACAGCAGCGCCCTGCGACACACCCACACCTATAATATTATGCCACCATACAGCTGGTCCGATGAAGTGGGAAGGTATGGCGACCGGATCTCCGCTTAAATCAAACATATTGGGATTCATTCGATTGATCTAAATAAGCAGACAGCAACTTTACAAAAATAATAACAGACTTTTTATCTATAAATCTATAGTCAGATTAAAAATAAACCATCAGAAACTTACCCACTAACCACTGGCCTATGCAGCGCGTCGCCAAACATGGTGACTACGCAGACGGCGAGCACGGGCGCGGCGACATGTGCGTGCAGCGCCGCGGCCAGCGCGAGACTGAGCGGCAGCCGCGGCAGGTGCGGGGCGAGCGCGGCCTGCGGGGGGAGCGGGGAGCGCCGGGGGGGCGCGCGGGGCGCCAGCCGGGCGCCCGCGCCGAAGTAGATCAGCGACGACGGGACGTACGACAGGTACTCCGTGCGGAGCAAGCCTGTGGGCAGGGTGGCTGCTACAGGCTCAACCTTTACTACATTCATGACGTGACAGTTGTTAAGAGATCTTCAGGGAGGAATGTATTGTTAATGGAAGAAATACGTGTTCAGCAGATAAAGTTATGTTGTGTGGTTGGCGGGCTCGCTCTGAGGTCCCATCCCATCCCATGCTACCTGTGGTAACAGAACTCTGGGTCCCACAGACATTTGCAAAATGAAGTACAAGTGCGTTGCCAACACTATTATGGAACGCCTCTAGCCGTGGTAATCGTTTGCCGGTTGTCTCGCCGCCACACGGCTGCAGTTTGTGATAGACCTGTCCGTACTAATATTATAAACTAGAAGACGCCCGCTATTTCGCACGAGTAGAATTAATCTCCCGCTACTCCCCCTATTTTGAACCTTTGGGGATGAACTTCCATAAAAAAAAAATCTTAATGCACCCCTAGACCTCATAAGAAACCCACGAGCCAAATTTGGAATCTCTAGACCCAACGGTTTGGGCTGGGCGTTGATGTCAGTCAGTCAGTTTCTTCTTTTATACAGCGTGTCTGGGTGATAGCGGCCAACCTTACAAGGCTGGATAGCTCAGCTCAGGAGTGTCAGTGGGGTAGGCAGAACTACAGAAATACCAACAAATCTAAAAAAAATGTTGATAATTCTATAACCACATTTTGCACAAGTAGACTAAGATGTTTACTAGTGTATTATTAGTAACAGGTTGCAAGCCCATCGCCTAACTACTACAAGCCTTTATTCCCTTAATCGCCTCTTACGATATACGATCCACAAGAAGACATGGAGTGGCACTATTCTAACCCGGGAACCACACGGGGCAAAAAAGGGCAGAGGTGTCCAAAACATGATAAATCATGTTTAGTAAAAGTAGCGTCGAAAACGGGACAACTCAACTTTTCTAAATATTGTAAATGCGGTAGGTTCACCTTTTTCTATGCCACGACCACAGATATGAGATTTTCGAGTTTCATATTTTGGACACACCCTGTTCATTTAGAGGTAGATGTGAAAGTCTGCCTATTTGTTGAACTTTCACGGATAAACCGCTGAACCGATTTAGATGAAATTTGGTATGGATATAGCTCGAGACCCGAGAAAAGACATAAGCTACTTTTTATCCCGGAAAATTAGATAGATCCGGAGGGAGCAACGATAAACGACTTCTACGTGGACAGAGTCGCGGGTAAAAGCTAGTCCAATGTAATGAGGTATCCGCAGGCCTAAGCTCTGAAGGAGGTACTCCGCCACTGGCGCTAAGAGAGGAAAGACACAGGCCACTCTGACCCCATCTCAGCAGAATAGAGTCGGACGCGCAAGTAGGGTTCCGTACCATTATCATTAAAAGCAACAAAAAAACATGTCCCCTTAAATATTAAATTAAAATAAAACTATTTTAATTTAATTATTTATTTTTAAAGTGAATATACAATTAAATATTCTGTGAAAATTTGAAGCGTCTACCTGTTGCCGTTATCAATATCGAGCAAAAACTAGCAAAAAAGTAGTTTGTTGTATGGGACCCCTAAAATAATAATTTACTCTGTTTTTAGGGTTCCGTAGCCAAATGGTAAAAAACGGAAGCCTTATGGATTCGTCAAGTCTGTCTGTCTGTCCGTCCGTATGTCACAGCCACTTTTTTCCGAAACTATAAGAACTATACTGTTAAAGCTTGGTAAGTAGATAATAATAATAATAATAATAATAATCACAGGACAATGTCACACTAATTGACCTAGTCCCAAACTAAGCTCTAGGCTTGTACTATGGGTACTAGACAACGATAAACATACTTAGATAGAGAAATAAATACTTAAATACATAGAAAACATCCAAGACTCGGGAACAAATACTCGTGCTCATCACACAAATATCTGCCCTTACCGGGATTTGAACCCAGGACCCCTAGCTTCGAAGGCAGGGTCACTCCCAACTAGGCTAGCGTGTCGTCGTGTGTGTGTGTGTGTGTGTAGCGTGTAGATGTACCTATTCTGTGAACCGCATTAAGATTTTCACATAAAAATGGAAAAAGCTCCATACTTAGAACTGAAAATTGACCATGCAAACTTCCACCGAAAATTGGTTTGAACGAGATCTAGTAAGTAGTTTTTTTAATACGTCATAAATCGTCTTGCTGCTACGATATCCTTCATGGGCGAGTCCGACTCGCATTTGGCCGCTTTTTTAGTTTTATTGTTATAGCAGCAACGGAAATACATAATCTGTGAAAATTTCAACTGTATAACTATCACGGTCCATAAGATACAGCCCGTCGCCAGACGGACAGACAGACGGACGAACGGACAGCGGAGTTTTAGTAAAGGTGGTCTGTACACCTGAGTCTGCGAGGATCTGAAAGCTTGACGTTGAAAACGTTGAGCACCGGAGTGGCTAGTCATAACAATCTTCAATGTTTATAATGATTGGGTTGTAAGCATGCCAACATATTCACTGCCTGACTGTACAACAAGGAGCGCTTTTTTAATTAAATGAGTATTTATAATAATAATAATACGCCCTGGATAGAAAGGTCCGTCTACTGTTTAAATCACATCGCATGTTGCACCCACGCTCGTCTGTTATGAGATTGTACATCCCGCGGAAGTGTGGAGGTCGTGGCATTTTAAATGCTAAGAATCTCCACAACCGCGAGATGTGCAATCTCAGGGAATATTTCCTTGCCAATGAGTGTGGAATGCATCGTGATGTGGTTGCAGTAGACAGGAGCCTTACGCCTCTCTCCTTGGCAAACGAGAACTGGCGCAGACCAGCGGTGTTAAGCACAGAGGACCGCAAGAACGTATGGAAGAGCAAGGAGCCTGACAGGGCCTGACGTAGACCTTTTAGCATCCGTGAACTGGCTACGGTTTGGCGACCTCTTTGGGGAAACCGAAGGTTTTGTCTGTGCAATTGCTGACGAGGTCATAATGACGAACAACTATAGGAGGTATATTCTGAGGGATGGCACGATCGACATTTGTCGAGCGTGTCGTCGCCCCGGCGAGTCTCTCAGACACATTATTTCTGGTTGTTCCCATTTGGCCAACGGTGAGTATTTGCACAGACATAACCTCGTGGCCAGGATCATCCATCAGCAACTTGCTCTTCAATATGGTCTTGTTGAGTCCGAAGTGCCGTACTATAAGTACACACCGGCACCAGTTCTCGAAAATGGTCGTGCTACGCTCTATTGGGATCGATCTGTCATCACGGACAGGACTATTGTTGCCAATAAGCCTGATATCGTGTTAACAGATCGATCTCAACGCCGGGCAGTGCTCGTTGATGTCACCATCCCGCATGACGAGAACCTCGTGAAGGCTGAGAAGGACAAACTCAGCAAGTACCTTGACTTGGCTCATGAGGTGACCGCTATGTGGGATGTTGACTCGACGATCATTGTCCCGATAGTTGTTTCAGCGAACGGTCTTATAGCGAAGAGTCTCGATCAACACCTTAAGAGACTCTCGCTAGGTGGCTGGATCAAGGGCCAGATACAGAAAGCAGTACTCCTCGACACGGCACGTATTGTGAGGAGGTTCCTCTCTCTGCAGCCCTAACCACCGGTAGCTTGAGCCCTGCCCCGCTGCCGGCGGCACCCGTAGGTTAGGTTTTTTATAGTATTTGTTTTTTATACGAGTATTGTTATTTTACTTTTATATCTTAACATTTATTGTAAAAAACTTAACTTACAGATTTTAAATAAATATTGACAATAATAATAATAATAATAATAATAAGCCTTTATTATACTTACCTTAAGCACAGTTGTGTACATAATAATATTATGTCTATCGAATTAAATGAGTATGATTAGCTTATTGATCTTAAAAAGTAGTCAAGTTCTCTACGCCAGCTGAATATACGAAGAAAGAAAGTCTTAATAAAAGAGAGGGAGAAGAAATTTTGTATTTTTTTTATAATAAAGTTTGTAAGTTAAAAAAGCGTTATAAAATTTATTAAAAACTGCCATGTTATATAATTTGAGCATAATAAGAAAATTATTTAATTATACTACGTAAGTATATTATATAATTTCGTCTGTGCCATTATACCTACTTGAGTTGTATGACAAGAAATATTAGTAATGTGTGCTAAAATTATTCTAATTTTGAAAGCATAAGTATGTCATGTTAAAAACTAGGTTCTATTATAATAAGAATTATTCATCATATTTATTTAAAAACTACATGCAAATAATATGTCTCTAGTTAAAGTTTAGAAGCCTTTTTAAACTGATGTATATGACATCTAACGCACCTCTTGCTAAGACGCTTAAAGTTTTATAAGTAGTTACTAATGATTTGATGCTGTTACCTGACATTTACTTAGCTTTTTTGGCAGGGAGAAGGCAAACGAGCACACAGAAAACCTCATGGCAAGCCCACTCCGAAGACCACAAATATTTGCAATGTCATTATAAGAAAGTCAAGACCGCAATGTGTTGCCAACCTGAGTAATAAAATGGAATGCCTCCATGCTAGCTGTTTCACTGGTTGTCTTCCTCCCACACCCGAACACAACAACGCACACACTGCTGTTTAGTGGCAGGTTCAAGGGTAAGATGGTGGTCCTACCTTTACTTTTTCTTAGCTTTAATCAAAGAAAACTTAAAACAGACACTAGATGTTATGAATGTTATTGTTAATCAATATTTCCACTATATCTTTGTTCATTACCTTTCATTACCTTCAGTACTATAGTGTAAACTTTACTTACACTATAGTACTGAAGGTAATGAAGAAAACTTAAAACAGACACTAGATGTTATGAATGTTATTGTTAATCAATATTTCCACTATATCTTTGTTCATTACCTTTCATTACCTTCAGTACTATAGTGTAAACTTTACTTACACTATAGTACTGAAGGTAATGAATTAAATACAGGGTGTTAGGTAATTAGTGGATAAGCCGTGACCTGCTGATAGGGAGCACTTAGAACGTTCCGAAAAAGCTAAATTAGTCTTAGTAAAAGTGGCACTGTTTTCGAAATATTTTTACATTTTGTTCCGGTTACAAATGTCGTCTCATACATTATAATACCAAAAAAGTCTTAATATATATTTAGACTAATTTAGCTTTTTCGTGTCCTAAGTGCCCCCTATCAGCAGGTCTCCGATTATCCGCTAATTACCTAACACCCTGTATAATATTTAAAACTAATTTATTGATAAATAACCAGACCTAATATCCTTGAGTTGGTAAAGGGGTTTTAGAGTACCATCCATTGCGCTATTAGAGTTTTCCCACTAAGAACACCACCCACTTACTTGTTCATTCTACAATTTGAGTTGCGGGATAGGCCTTGGTAAAATGAAACCTCTTAACAATTTTGGTGCTACTGGAATTTTTGGACAGTGACATCCACTAACTTCATACATGCAGTTTTTATGGGTATCTTACCAGAATTGAAACTGCACGGTTAAAATATTAGAGATTACCTAAGTAAATCAACTTTCTAATAAAGTAAGTACTTACCGGTCAAAAACCATACTAATGCATAGACGTATTTATATTATTTAAAACCTAAGTTTTAAAGCGAAAATATTAATAAAATTGATTCAATTACATGGTCGGATGGGTGCAATGCGTTCTAGAATGATCTAAGAGTGAACATGCAGGTTGTTTGCCTCCGGGAGCGCCGACGCGCGGCGCTATCACCGCCAGCAGGACGGCGCCGAGAATCGCGAACACCAGCCAACGTTTCTTCACTTCCTTCCGAAAATCTACGTTATAAGGACTATTTATGGAATAATAGCGCTTCTTTTGCGTATAAAGAAGCTCCGTAGACACCACAACACTTTCCATTATAATTAAAAACAACGATTTGAGCGTTTAAAGGGAAGACAGTTTCGGTCACAAGTGTAGAGTGCAGGCCAGTTTCACGGAGAAGGAAGCATGTTTAGGCGGGTTTCTGAATAAAAAATGACTGGACTTAGGCCGGGAAGCGGAATGTTTGCATGTTTAAAGCTTGTTGTGGGAAAATCAATCGGATCCGAGGTCATGTTTTCAAAATTCCGCGCATCTGCATTGCCGTGTGTGTGACGTCATTTGACAAGATTAGGTGATAAAGCGTTTCGATTTTGCTTGACTTGTTGCGTTGTTGGTTCGATTACAAACAGTTCGAATAGTTTATATTGTATCATCAGACACGATAAAATGTTAGCTGTGCTCTTTAATTTTATTATTATTCAAATCAAGATTCACAATTCCCATAATACGTTAAAGAAACAATAACCAAACGTTTGATTATGTTTAGAAACCAAAACAGCTGTTCAACCTATAGTTCATGACAGTTCTTCTCTTTCTGAACGTAACTCAAATGTCAACAATCGCGAAACGAAAACATTGAAGAATTTGCGAAAATCTTAATTGCTTATCGGACTAAAATAAATTGTTTAACCGATTCTTACAAAAACTGAAAGTTCACAATGATTCCCAGCGTTATAGGCCGTGTGAGAACGGCATCTAAACGTACTGCGCCACTTTTGAGGTTAGTTTTTAAAAAGAATAATTTTCAATATTTCCTTCTTACTATGCTATATTTATGCACAGTAACTATTTATCCTAACCCAGGCTCATACAAAATCTTAATTGATTGTCAAACCATGTCCTTATACATATAATATTATGAAGACCTACTGCCATGACTATTATTTTCAGTACATTATAATAATTATTCGTATTTTATGTGCGGTTTCCAGCTGTGTGCGGCACGTAGCAGCGTATGAGGGAGAAGGCAAGACAACTGTGCGCGTCATCAACCAGGAACTAGACCTGGGGCTCATGATAGACTCTTACTCCGTGGTGAGTCTCTACTTGGTGATGTTTTAGCTTTATGGTCGGGCTTGGTTTTGGCACATTATGTAACTGAGAATCCAGTTCTGCGTTTGCGGGATCCTGCAACTTGTTAACTGGATCAGAAATGAAGAATAAGTCATGGGGGATCCTACACGTTTGCGGAAATTCAAAAAATATATGTAAGATAAATGGACTGAAACAACATTCTGATTATTTATTTGATCAAAGCTACATTAATAAGTGATTTAACAACTGGAACACCCATGGAACTCTTTTCTTTAAATGCTCATTGGTATTTTAATGTTGTCAATACCTATTCTCATTAAGTGAAATGAATATTTCTTTTGAGAAATAAAATTCTTTAACCACAACCATCAGTTAAATAAAAGTACTTGTGCCTAGGGATTTTAATGGAATTTGAGATTACACTTTTTGAATGTGGAGGGAGTAGAGGAAAGTACTTAAGTAAAGTCAACACCGACTTAAAGTGTGGTAACAGAACAGCTTTTTCTGCTGCTAGCTATTTATGCGCCATGATAAGTTCAAAACTAGAAGATGAAATGTTAGATACTAGTTAATTAAGATTTTTAAGCCTCGTAAACCAGTGAATATCTTCAATTATCAATACAAATCTTAATTTCGTTAAACCCCCAGTTGTTCGCGGGATCGACAACCTCAATCATCACGATTTTTATGCGGAATTGAATTCCCTAAATGTAACTGTCATTGAGCTGTTAACATCAATGAGTTAATAACTTATTCAGATATAGATTTCAGCAGTAGGAACTGTTATAGCAAAGAAATGTGTTATTATACGTAAATTTTGATCATGCACAAATGAAAGCTATTGAAAGCAAAGACTTGTCTGCTGGTGTCTCTTTATCAGCATTTACAGCGTGCAGATAGGCGGCGTAACCAGTGGAAGAGCGGGCCTTTAGTTCTAGCTAGAACTAGTAGCCTGCACGCGGCCCGCGGTAATGCACGCTCAATATCCCATATAATTTACAGCGTTTGTACATCACCATAGTCATTGTCATATATTTTATTGCCTTATGTTGAGCTTGGTACGAATCTCAGCGGCTCACTTTGAGGCATGCTGGCCCCGCGCGGCGAGCTGCTCGCGAGCCAAATTGTTCCACATAATGATGCGCGGGTGAGGCAGCGTGCTGGACGCGAGCCGACAATTTAAAAAAGCGTCGGACACGATGACAGCCGCGACCGCGTTTATCATACTTCACCGAATTATTAACAAAATGATTAAGAAATTGCCTCATCAAATTCGTACGCGCCTCGCCCACAGATAAGTTAGAACTTGTCGTTACGTGAATTACGCGAGACAAGCACACTGAGGCACCTGTGAGCACGGTCAAAAGACCGGCTCTTGGCGGCTTGCCGCGCGTCGCTCGTGCGCTGATCGCGCACAGCGCGTGAGCGCGGACGAATTTGAGCAAAATAGGTGAGCCCTACGTACCTCAACCCGAGGCTGCTCTAATTAGTACCCACCTTTGTAGTTACAAAGATCGTAAACATGGATCAACATAAACCCTGTAAAGGCACTGCAATTTCTCTGTTAAGTTTTCTAATACTATATTATAAATTGAACACTAGCTTTCATATATTATTGAGTTGCAAATACATACGACGAGAGAGAGAGGGAGTTACAAATAAGTACATATTATATAGTATTATTCTCATTAATTGTCAAAGTACCTACTCTTGTCAATTATAAAACATATTGAAATTAGAAAAAAAAATAACTTACCATTAAATACCTACTGAGTCTTTTACAATATGTTTAATGGTTATAGGTAACTTATTATATATTCTCACAGCCATATGTTGTGTTCGGGAGCTAACTATTTTAAGATTATTGAAAGAACTAACTAATTTATTGTGTTTTCTAAGGTTAAATCGACTACTGCCACAATTAAAAGCTCTATCCTTTGCAGATTGAGGTTTATTCCTTCTCACAAGTCTATAGATTTCATAGATGTTTATGGATGTCAGCATGTGATGGATGTGAAGCAAGTTTAAATTTAAGCATTTAGTAAAACATTTCTACTGGAGAGTGAACAACGTCCCAGCGTGCACGCCATTGCCGCACACGACTGCTGTGTTGGGATTATGATCATACATCGCTATCGCGGGAGCAATACGACTTGACGGTACTCAAAGATTATGACAAGTAGGCAATAACAGAAGCGACACTCGCATAGTGAAAATTCAAAGTTGATATTTTATATTTCCGAGTAGGTTAACATCATCATAAAAAAAAGTTACATACATACATACATAACATCACGCCTTCATTCCCATAGTGGGGTAGGCAGAGCTACCGAAATACCAACAACTCTAAAAAGACATGTTAATAATTCTGTAACCACATTTTGCACAAGTAGGCTGAGATGTTTACTAGTGTATTAGTGACAGGTTGCAAGCCCATCGCCTAACAATACTAGAAGCCTTTATTCCCTTAATCGCCTCTTACGACATCCACGGGAAGACATGGAGTGGCACTATTCTACCCCGGAAACCACACGGTTAAAGCGGCGGCGGTTAAAGTTAAAAACGGGTTTTAAAGCCTTTTATGAATCATCTAGTATCAATGTCATTAAGCTAAGCAGTACCATCTACAGCATCAGGATTTAAAGATCGAAGGTTAAAATCTCGTAAATCTGCACGGTCACGGGGTCTCAATACGTGTGTTTTAAATCGATTTTGCTTCAGCAAACAGTTACAAACAAACAAATCTACGCGGTGAAGCTAAACGAAACCGTTTAAAAAAATTGAACACATTGCCTTTTCCAGAGAATTCGTCGTGTAAGGTATGAAGAATTTCTTAGAGGTTTAGAATGAGTTGGCATAATATTTCCTAAACAGACTAAACAGACCAGGGACCAGCCCGCTATCCCATTCAAGGGGTTTCGAATGGGTTTTGTAAGTTTTTTACTTAGAAAAGCCGTTCGGTATGCTTTTTAAAAGCGCTATTTATAAGGGTTATCTATGCTTTAGCTGTTAACTTACGGCCGAACCCTATATTCAAACCGCGGACAGATAGCCTAACTTCGGATTAAAATTTGACACATTTTGTATCGGCAAATGTCAAATTTCAACCCGAAGTAAGCCTTATCTATCCGCGGTTTGAATATAGGTTTCGGCCGTTAGTCATATATTTCGTTCCAAGAGGTTATTCTTTTAGTGGGGTATTCTATTGAGAGGTTAGTCTTTCAAAGGCTTTTATCGGTAAATGGGTGGGTCCCTGAAGCATACAATCTGTTATAATGCGCGGCATGTAAGTAAAAACTGCGCAGAAGTCGATTTTAGGGTCTCACCTGTGGGGAGAGCGGGGCGGGCGTCGCTTCTCACCTCCGCCACCGCGCGCACGCGGCGCTGTCGCCTGGGAGTACAGTCGAAACTACCTACCTGCGCAGTAGCGGCCATGCTGGTTTTTACTTACGTGCCGTGGATTATGCACTTAATCTATATTCTATAACGAATCTGCCGCAAGATCTGTTGTGAACGTTAATGTAAAATATGACGTCACTTGGTCGGATCATTACCCGCTGTGTGTAGAATGTGATCTAGATGTCATTAGCACGGAGTTGTTATGTGGCAATAAGCCGATGAGCAATAAGGTTATTTGGGGCGAAAGGAAACCTGAACAAGTAACATTGTATAATAAAATTTGTCATGATGATCTTACTCAAATTGATTTTCCTAGTGATCTCCGCTCTTTTTGTAATAAGTGTTGTTATGAGGAGCGACATAAACATATTATTGATGATTTTTATAGTAGTATAATCAGTGTATTAAGCGCTGCAGCCTCGTCCTGTTATTCTGTAAAACGTCCCTTGAAGAAAAAACCAGTAGTGGGCTGGAATAAATATATTAGTGAGGCTCATAAAGAAGCTAGGGATAAATTTAATACATGGGTGTTGTATGGAAAGACGAGGTGCGGTCGTTTCTATGATGAGATGCGAAGAAGTCGTATGATTTTCAAATCCAGACTGAAATGGTGTCAAAACCATAGTGAACAGATTAAAATGGACATATTGGCATCTCAACATAAAAACCATGACTTTCGCAGCTTTTGGAAAACCACTAAAAAGCTGAATGGCAAGCCCAATCAACCGGCAAGTATTGATGGCATAGGTGATCACAAGTGTATAGCCGGCTTATTTAGGAAACAGTTTACTGTAGTGTCACCATTGGGGCCCTCACGGACGATGGCTGATGAGGACCTGAGTGGGCAGGAGATCACTGCTAGATTTACCGCCAAGGACGTTGACAAAGTCATTAAATCTATCTCGAGAGGTAAATCTCCTGGCTGTGACGGCCTCAGCGTGGAACATCTTAAGCACGCGGGTCCACATCTCCCGCGAGTTCTTGCCTTGTTATTTAACCTATGTCTAAGTCACTCATACCTGCTGGATGCACTTATGAAAACTGTTGTAGTGCCAGTCGTAAAAAACAAAAATGGTGATATAAGTGACCAAAACAACTACAGGCCGATCTCGCTGGCGACTGTGGTTGCCAGGGTACTGGATGGTCTGCTTAGCGCGCAACTTGACAAGTACCTAGACTTCCATCAAAATCAGTTCGGTTTCAGGTCGGGATTGTCGACGGAAACGGCTATTTTATGTCTAAAACAAACTGTGAAGTACTACACAAACCGTAAAACGGCCATCTATGCGTGCTTTTTGGACCTATCTAAAGCGTTCGACCTGGTTAGGTACGATCTTCTATGGGAGAAGTTGAGACACACTGAGTTGCCGTCAGAGCTGTACCATATTTTTAGGTTTTGGTATCATAACCAGGTGAACGTGGTACGATGGTCGAACGAGTACTCGGAGCCGTACAGGATGGAGTGTGGGGTGAGGCAGGGGGGAGTTACCTCACCGAAGCTCTTCAACCTGTACGTCAATGAGTTGATAGAGGAGCTCAGTAGCACTCATGTCGGCTGCCATATTGATGACGTCTGTCTCAATAACATTAGCTATGCGAACGACATGGTGCTGCTGAGTGCCTCGCCTTGTGGTCTCGCTAAGCTATTGGAAATATGTGAAAAGTTTGCACTTAGACATGGCTTGCATTATAATATTAAAAAAAGTGAATGCATGGTCTTTCAGGTCAGAGGCAAAAATCTACCACCTGTACCGCCTATTCGTCTATATGGAAAGCCTTTAAAAAGGGTGGATTCCTTTAGATACTTAGGACACGTGGTAACCTCTGACCTGAAGGATGATGCAGACATTGAGCGAGAGCGTAGGGCGTTGTCCGTGAGAGCAAACATGGTGGCCCGCCGATTTGCTCGTTGTTCAGCCGAGGTAAAAATAACTCTATTTAGAGCATTCTGTACGACCCTCTACACGAGCAGTTTGTGGGTCTCTTATACGCAGAAGCATTACAACGCCCTACGTGTGCAGTACAATAATGCTTTCAGGGTGCTATTGGGGCTGCCCCGTTTTTGTAGCGCGTCAGGGATGTTTGCGGAAGCCAGAGTTGACTGTTTCAACACAACTATGAGGAAACGCTGCACATCACTGGCACGCAGGGCGCGGGCTAGCTCTAATGGTATCCTGAGGGCATTTGCAGACAGGTTTGACTGTCAGTATCTGAATCATTGTCATATGATCCATGTACTGACAGTCAAGCCTTACTAAGTGCTGTCGTCCTTGCTGTAAATTTTATTTATTTATAATATTTCATAACTTTTGCTAACCTTAGGCTAAGAAAATGTAACTAACTTAACTATGATCCCTGCAGTTGGTCGAAATAAATGTTTTGAATTTGAATTTGAATTTGAAAATAACCGATTTGGTTTAGCTCGCGCGATAACGATGTATGATTATGAATTGATACTAGGGTCTGTCCCCAGCACGGGTTCCGTCTGAACAACGGCATCGCGATCCTGGGCCCGCTGGCCATCTTCCCGCGCACCGTGCTGTCCTGGCAGGTGGTCAGGGCCGAGCTGATCACCGAGGATTCGCTGCGGTTCTTCAGGGTGCTGCAGCCCAAGATCGATCTAGTTGTGAGTACATATTGTCAACACTTCTGGGGGCATGAAACCGTATTTCTGGGTTATTCCCACCTGTTACCACTAAAGTACTCGATGGCAACAAGTGGGAATATTTTTCCCATTTGTTACCATTATAATATTTGATGAAAACTCTTTTTTTACTTTAGTGGGTACTGGTGGAAATTATTATTTCCAGTAATTACCAGTGGTAACAGGTGGGGAAAAAAATCCCAGCTGTTTCCAGTGGTAACAAATTGGTGGTAACAGGTGGGAATAACCCGTATTTCTGAAATACGAGCGATAGAAAATTTAAAACACCTTTTTTAATTCTACCATTAGAAATTTGTTTTGACATCTGAAAAACAAAAACAAACCACAAATGATTACTTTTCAAATACCTATCAAACACACAACCATGGCGGGCTAAACGTTTAAATTATTAGATTTTTGTCGATGTATGAATGGGTTCATGCGAGAATAATCGTAACATAATTTCGTGTGCTAATATTTTCCATCACTCGAGTTTGATTTCTAGCACTAGAAAGTCTAAAATCGCCCCCTGGGTTGATATTTACATTCTGCAAAAATACAAAGTAGTGTAAAACACGGTAATTGGCGACCTAGCGCCATCTAGCGACAACTTGTAACGACCAACTCGCCAGCGCCACCAGCGGCAGACAGCGCAACTAAATCTAACAGTGTGCTACATCGCGCTAACGAAGTTTCTTCAGTCGGATGACTTATATGTATACCACTTCCAACTTCATCCAAATGAACTTCTGTCCCCGGACAAAACACCCGCCTGGAGAGAGATCTCTCTATTAACATCTCTTTTATTTATTTTATTTGTTTTTCTGTTTGTGCAAAATGTGGTTACAGAATTATAAACAAGTCATTTAAGAGTTGTTGGTATTTCTGCAGGTTTGCTCTACCCCATTTAGGGACTGAAGGCGCGACGTGATATATACCTATGTAAAAACAAAACGGTCATTGCTAGAATATTTTTTAAGATTGTTTTTAAATTGTTGTAAAGAATCATAATTTATTACACAGTTTTAAGCCCTCCGGGCGACCTTGCCTACTTCCTAACTGGCCCACTTACTAACTGGTCCACTTCCTAACTGGTCCACTTCCTAACTTGTCCACTTCCTAATTTGGCTCTTTCCAATATTGTCCACTTCCTAACTTGTCCACTTCTTAACTGGTCCATTCCTAACTTGTCTACTTCCTAACTTGTCTCTTTCTTAACTTGAAAATGAGGAAAAACGCGATTAGAAAATACACTTCAGGAAATAATGCCTGTGGTAAAATTATTATGAAAAAATGGGGTAAATACGCTTTAGGAAATAAATAATTTTCAGAAAATTATCTAACCAGTTGATCCGGCCGGATTGCCTACGAATAGAAAGTGGACAAGTTAGGAAGAGACTGAATAGGAAATGATGAATGAGGGTTTTGGACTGTCTAGGAAGTCGACGAATTAGGATTTGAGTAATGACAGCTCTGGAAAAGGACAAAGTAGGAGTGGACAACTTTGGAAGAGGACAACTTTGGAAGTGGTCAAGTTAGGAAGTGGATAAGGTTGCCCAGAGGGGTTTGTGTTATTATTTAATGTAAGCTATCGTGATACGTTGAAAAATGAGAATTAACAGTTTTTTTTTAAAACCTTGTCTTTATATTTATTTTGCTTTAATATAACAACAATAAGTTTAAAAGTAACATAACCTATTATTATTATAAATACGTAACACGATCGATAATCTGCGAGGGGTGCGACACGCATCCCTACAAGCAGGTAGTAAAGTGGCCCGTATAAGGAGGCAGGCTAACGCGAGTGGTCGCCGTCTGCAGGTGATCGGGCTGGAGACGCACGACCGCTCGGCGTACGACCGCGTGTTCCTGTCCGCGCGGCGCGCCGGCCTCAACGCCGAGATCCAGCCCACCGAGCACGCCGCGTCCACCTTCAACTTCCTCAACGCCGAGGGCCGGTAAGCTCCCCCCCCCCCCCCCCCACACACACACACACACCACGTGGCCAGCAGTGCCGTATGCCTTATGCCGCTTCCTGACTTGTCGGAATGCTCGCAGTAAAACACGGTTGCTAGGCAACCAGTGGCATCTCAACCAATCAATACGCAGCGTTTACGCCGCCTGTACATTTTACTGCACGCATACCGACAAGTCAGGAAGCGGTCTAAGTGTTGGCTTCGTTGGCAGGGTTTAACTAATCTTATTTTATAAATAAGCCCTAGGATACACTTCGACCCTTTAGGATCTTTGTGCAATTAACCTCTTACACACTCAGCTGTTCGAGTGTGCAGGTTTCCTCACGATGGTTTTCCTTCACCGTAAGAGCATCGGGTCATGTACTTCAGTTAGAAAAACTCATTGGTATACTTGAACGCGCTAATACACACACAAACCTTATTGTCAGTTGCTTAGAGACGTGTAGATAGTTTTGATGTCTCCCACGACGAACATAACATTTATGTCTTTGACTCTACATGGTGACCTCACGCTCTCGAGTCGACTTTCTAAGCCTGCCCTGTACTTTTTTTCACTCCAACTATAGCACTACTAGCTTGTAGTACTGTTAAGCGATGGGCTTGCAACCTGTCACTAATACACTGATAAAAATCGTAGCCTGGTTGTGCAAAATGTGGTTACAAGATTACTAACAAGTCTTTTTAGAGTTGTTGGTATTTCTGTAGCTCTGCCTACCCCACTCTGGGAATGAAGGCGTGATGTATGTGTGTATGTACCTAATCGGGCAAGATGATTTTGATATATATTTTGAAGGGTCCAATCTCTGTTGTAGTTTGCAGGGCGCCGCCAGAATTCGGTCGCTTGTTCTCTCAGGTGGAGTTGAATCCGCTGTGTCATAAAAACCTTTTATTGCGGGTTTTGATTAACTCGTTACATTCTACGCTTTGAATTCAAAACGCCCTCTGGTTCCCTTCATCTGGCATAACTTGTTTTGGTATTTGGCATACAGTCTTTTTTTTCTGGAGCCGTATACTTTTCAGGATTATTGAAAATATCATTGCATAGAACCCATTAGGTTAGGGTATGTTTATTTTGTAACCATCCTGAAAAGTATACGGTTAAAAAAAGAATCTGTATGCCAAATGATGATTATGCCAAAACAAGTTATGCCAGATGAATGAGCCCTCACCGAAATCTAATATATAAAATTGTCGCGCCACAGTGTTAGTTCCCATACTTCTCCGAAATGGCTCGACCGATTCTTATGAAGTTTTGTGTGCATATCGGGTAGGTCTGAGAATCGGCCAATATCTATTTTTCATACCCCAAAGTGACATGAAAGAAGAAATATTGCCACGGGCGAAGCCGCTGGCGGGTCGCTACTCGCTAGTGATATATAATTTTCGTACCTTGTCGCAGAACCTAGACTTTCTTCCCAAGGATCTAAAGCCTGCCCCCCACTACCTTCATTAAAATGGTGTTATTCGCAGGTCGGTGGCGGCCGCGCTCATCCCGCCGCGCGTGGTGCCCGAGTAGCGGGGGGGGGGGGGCCGCGGGCGGAACTAAACCATTTATTTATATTTTATCGCAAGAACACAGTAAATTAACCTTTTCAACGCCTCATGTCAAATACAAATACGTCACTCACACGCGAAACTGTACGAAACGTTATGCAAAAATTAACTTAATCCATACGAAATAACGTCTCTTTTAAACTATACCTGTGACAACTATGTGTCAGTGGCATTGTCGGCGCGACAGCTCATGACTACTTCAGGCGTCGTCGGCGTTCAAAAGGTTAATTTGTTTACTACCCATGTTTACTAGTTATAAACACCAAAATGATATTTTTTTAGATAGCTCTAGTGCAAGAGGGGTATGTTAATCTGCTTACTTGTCCATTTGTCAACGTGGTGTTCGCGACAGGCCTGTCCTCGTGCCTGGACCACAAGAAATGTTATCTTGTATCTGTGTTCTTGGTAAATTAATGTATTATCATTATTATTTTCATGCACACCCATGAAATTTAAAAATTTTGAAAACAATGTTGTTATTAAGTAGGTATTATGCCTTCACACGCATCGAAATGTTTAGAATTGTTTTACTGCACAGTTAATCCAACAGTGGCACTATGCAAAAAAGAAATTTATTCAAAAGTTAATTCTTTTTAAACGCAATAATGTCACTATTCAAATGTATATTTTTAATATATAGTGTCACTGTTGGATTTAACGTGCGTATGTCTACATTATCAATATCCATAAACTTCATGGTTGTGCACCGTGTCAGGATTGTCTTCGTATTTACTGTAGTTGGAGATTTTTTTAAATGCAGTGTTATTTTTACTGCCTAAAGGCAATTGTTTTTCGACCTTTACTCCATTTAAATAGGCACTTAAATAAATTTAAATAAACTCGTGAAACAGTTTGTCAGCCGATTAGAGGCAGTTTACTATTTGTTTTTATTTGGCACTATAAGTTGTCTCTCACTTCAACCCTCGTGCCGGTCTCACCGATATGAAATACCTTTATTTTTATAGTGAATTTGTAAATATTAGAGTATTACTTTGTTGATAGTATTGGTTAGTTAATAAAAACTATGAATTATAAACAATAATTTATTATTTCAACAACTATCACATACACTAACACTGCCGTAACACCAAAGGGCGCTAACTGGCATATAGTAGTCGAAGCAATCTATACTCTATCGGTAACCACATTAGATTGAAAATGCTTCTACTATTACTATACAGATAGCCTTCTTTGGTATGACGACAGATTACGCTCGACGGCGACGTCACATATAAACGGGTGCGCAGTTTCACACAAAAACACGAATATAACGACGAACTAACGAGCAGACTAATCCAAAAATCTCAGTGAATGAAAGTGACAAGGTACTAAAGTGTAAACATTTTTATGACGTCGACTGTACAACGTATGACGCAATAAATAATTTGAGTTTGAATTTGGGTTAGATTAGATCTGTGACCAAAACATCAAAATTTCTGCACGTAAAAATGCCTGTCGATAAAATGAAAATAGCACGAGGTGAAACATTATGTTTAATGAGTGTCGGTTATTCAAGGGTAAACCCCCAAAATTCCACTCAAACCAAATCACAAAGGAAGAGGCAGACTAACGACGAACTGCGCCAGTTCTATACAAAATGCCGTGCCATGTGTTTAAAAATATGGGGCTATAGGGGATTTACATTTCGCAAAAATATATACGTGTGCGTGTACACGTGGCTGGCCGCCGCCACGTCATCTGTCCTTGACTCGACCCCGCTGACCCCTATGTTAGTGACATTTTATGTTTCCTAATGGACAAGCAGTCATCGAACTCGGTTCTCTATAAGAAATATTTGACAGGGTCTTATTTGTGTGAAACTGTGCCTATACAACCCTGAGGAATTCGGAAGGTCGTTGTTAACGTTTGGTGTTTTCATTTGGTCGTGTTTGTTGCAGTGCTCGGGACACGTGAGAACACTGGGTGTTTTTTCCACCTGAAATAATATTTTTACATCAGATTCCTTCTTAGTGAGCTACGGTGTTTTTATGGGAAAATCGGAAATCATAGGAGATACGAGGAATCTTATTATTAGGAATATTATTTAGGCACCATTCATTATTTTTTGAGTAACTAAATTTGGCATATACTACTGGGGCTGTAAGAAGTTCGATTTGACAGCTGTCAATGCAGTACAAAATATAACCTCAAATATGCCTGAAACGTATATTTTACTGAGTTGACAGCTGTCAAATTGGGCCTCTTATGGCGCCACTATTATAGTCATTTTATTGTTAAAAATTATAATACTATAAATAGTTTTGAAGTTATTTATGAAAAAGGCGAAGATTGACCATTGGTAGTAGTAGTTTAGGAGATCTCCGAAATTACTACTGTTCGAAAAATACCGAAAATTGTTATTTACCTATAGATTACCGGAAAACCAATAAGACATCGTGGGGCGCCACGCGATTCCAGTTGCGTGATGCCGGTCGCATTTTCCAATTTATTAATCAAAAAAAAAAGGAACTCTCTCTACTTGAAAATAAGTATAATGATGTGAACTTGGAACGGGTCGAGCTTCAACATACAGTAGATAAGTTCACTGAGTGTACCACTCTGTACGAGCAGGCCCTGAAGGACGTTGACTCCCTGGAGAGAGCGCTGCATATTGCCCATGAACAGATCTACGAGCTTCAGGAGGCCAGGCAAGACACTGCAGAGGTACACACACAGTCATTATTTCATGAATTGGTAGAGAATGACCCGCAGTTTGTTACTGCTTCAATTGACCTTCCTGTTGTTACTATAGACTTAACTAATGAGACGTCCACTACAACAAGGTTAAGTAATTGTAGCAGGAATAAACTAAAAAAATATATTAAAATAAACAGATATATAAGGAAAACCCGTAGGTTGTTAAAGCAAAATAAACTGTATTATAGAAAATCTATACTAAGTAAAATAAATGTAAAGTTAGTTGATAAATTATATATATATACCACTATGTTAGAAAATAATAAGTTAAAGTATGACAATGACACACAAATGTTACAATTAAAAATTCAGGATTTAGAGGAGTCGTTACAAAAATTGCACAATATGCAGGAAAATTCAAATAAAATTATAGATGAGTATTCTTTAGGAATGGATGATCTAATAGGGCAGCTCAACTATAATTTAGAGTTAGTTCAGTCACTGGAGGACGACTACACATGTGTCTGTCAACACAAGAGTGACTGTCCGGCCCCCGGTGGACTGAAGCAGAGTTTGTGTGTCAGTGTCCCTACACAAAAGGAATATGATGAGAAGTGTTCCTTTCATAAAAACTTAAATAATAATGGTAATACCAATTTGACATCCAAACCTGACATAATAATGTACTGCGATGAGATTGGTAGCAATATGGGCTCATTATTGAACTCATACACTAAGGGACATAGTGTGATCAGCAACTGTTTACCTCTAAGCAGCTTGGAAAATATCCAAAATAAAATTTTAGAGGACAGCTATATTGATATAGACACGACTTTGCTTATTCTTGTAGGAAATAGAGGGAATGTAAACAAAAATAAACTAATTAATTTTTTTGAAACTTTGAATAGCCTTAGTGTGAAAAAAATCATATTGTTTACATTCCCTTATTGTAATCAGTTGTCACAGTTGGAAAATGACATAAGACATAATTTAAATGTGACACTTTATAACATGTGTACATATAATAAAAAAATTGACATTATTGACTCTAACAATTATGTTAGCAATTATTATATTTTAACAAAAGGTAAATTTTACCTGCCTAATTATTTTAAGAAACAGATAGCTATGTCGCTATCCTATTTTTTTGACATTTCAGCCAAGAATTTGGCTCCTGCTGCTATTCAGCAACCTGACAGGTTTTTGGAACATGTTCCAATTACTATCAATCATTTAAATTAAATGACAAGACAACAGAGGAGCTCAACCCTGGCAACCAAAATTGTAATAAATATAAGGACAAATTTAGCAGCAAAGTATCTAATTATATCACTCTGGTTCATCAGAATATTCAATGTATAAGGAGTAAAGACCTGCAAGTCGAGTTATTTCTTAATAGTAATAGCATTGATATTTTATGTATAACGGAACACTGGCTAATTAGTAACGAAGCTATGTTTAATTTTATCAACCACCAGGTCGGCAGTTTATTTACTAGAAATAGCTCGATACATGGCGGGTCGTTAATCATATTAAACAATAAATTAAAATTTAAAGACCGTAAGGACATTGTGTCCTTATCTGTTGAACGAATATTAGAACTCGCTGCAATAGAGTTAGAGCAATTCATAGTTGTATGTGTATATAGGCCACCATTAGGCAATTTCGAAATTTTTGAGAAGATTATGGAAACTGTTCTAATAAAATTATCTTATTCGAGAAAAAAAACAATTATATGTGGAGATTTTAATGTAAATATTTTAGAAAACAGTCCACTAACCAAAAGATGAATACATCTTTTCAAATCTTTCGGCCTGACACATACTTTTATGGAGCCAACTAGAGTTACTGACACTAGTGCCACGTGTATTGATAATATTTTTACTGATATAATTCCTATTGGTAAGAGTGTGATCAGCAACCTGGAATCGGATCATTTGGGTCAATTAATTAAATTCAAATCGGTATCGAATAATATTCCAAAAAAAGAAATTACTTTTGTGCCAATAACTGCAGACCGTGTGGAAAGAATGAGTTATAACCTAGTGCATAATTTGCCCTTTCTAACAACTGATAAGGGACCCAATGACATGTACAACTCATTCTTTCACACATTCATAAAACAATTTAACGCAGTATTTACATCCAAATCGGTTGTGGTTGGTGGTGCAAAGGTTTTCAGTGACTGGGCTACTGCGGACTTACATAAGCGTAGAAGAATACTGTATCAACTATATGAGGAACGGAGGTATAACGCGAGTGAGGAGTTTAAGGAACATGTCAAACAGTATTCTAAGCAATTCAAGATAGACTGCCGTATAACTAAGCGAAATTTTTTAAGTAACAAAATCTTGAATAGTTCTGATGTTATTAAAACGACCTGGAAAATAATTAATGAAGAAACAGGTCGCCGAAAAAAGAACATTAACGACTATCGTTTAAAAGTAGATGGTAAAATAATAGATTCCAATCCAGATATCGCAATTGAATTTGAAAAGTTTTTTACCGATATACCAGTGTCCACGACTAAGTGCTTGAACTCTTCGCCTGCGTCTGCCATTGTACTTTTAGAAGATAACGTGCCTGAATGCAGTATATACTTTGAATTCAAGCGCGTTACTGCCTTGGATGTAATTAAGGCATTCAACTCAATCAATATAAAGAAAACCAGTGACCTTTGGGGAGTGTCGGTCCATGTACTCAAATCCTTAATTGAAGTCATAGCATCTGACTTAATGGTCGTATTTAATCACTGTGTTGATTGTGGTGAGTTTCCTGATCTTATGAAACATAGTAAGATAATTCCATTATTCAAAACGGGTAGTACTTTTGACCCCACAAATTTTAGACCAATATCTATACTACCCACTTTCAGTAAAATATTTGAGAAGTTGATTTTGTCACAGTTAGCGGAACATTTTCGGTATAATAATTTATTACACAATAAACAATTTGGTTTTACTCGGGGTCGCTCGACAACCGAAGCTGGTGTTGAGTTGATTAAAAACATTTTTAATGCCTGGGAAGGGTCACAGGATGCTTTAGGTATTTTTTGTGATTTGTCCAAGGCCTTCGATTGCGTTAACCATGACACATTGATCAGGAAACTACACCACTATGGAGTTAGAGGTACTGCGCTTAACTTAATAAAAACTTACTTATACGGGAGAATACAAAGGGTAGACGTGAATGGAGTACGATCACCTGGGTCATTGGTCTCAATGGGCGTACCACAGGGCTCAATATTGGGTCCATTTTTATTCCTCATCTACATAAATGACTTACCTTACCTTATAAAGGATAACCATGATATAGTATTGTTTGCTGATGATACGTCACTTGTGTTCAAAGTTAAACGACAACAGCAGTTTAATGTCGATGTAAACAATGCTATATCAAAAGTAGTCGATTGGTTTAGTGTTAATAATTTATTACTGAATGAGAAAAAGACGAAATGTATAAAGTTCATGACTACTAATGTGAAAAATAGTCAAACTACTGTAACTATTAAAAATGACAAACTAGACCTAGTTAATGATACAGTGTTTCTTGGTATAACGTTAGACTCCAAGCTCCAATGGGGTCCTCATCTTGCTGGATTGGCGGGTAGACTCAGTTCTGCAGTTTTTGCAGTTAATAAGATTCGGCAATTAATAGACTTAGATACCGCTCGATTAGTTTATTTTAGTTACTTCCATAGTATTATGTCATATGGTATTTTACTGTGGGGTAGTGCTGCTGATGTAAATAGCATCTTTGTTCTGCAGAAGAGGGCTATTCGTGCTGTCTACAAGATGGGCCAGAGAGACTCGCTTAGAGATAAGTTTAAAGAAATTAACATATTGACCATGCACAGTCAATACATTTATGAAAACATTATGTATGTTCATAAAAACATCGCTAAATTTAGAAAGAACTGTGACATACATAATGTTAATACCAGAAATAAATATAAGCTCGCAGTGCCCTTCACGCGGCTCCATAAAATAAAAAACTCTTTTATGGGTAATTGTATTAGGTTCTATAATAAGCTCCCAAGTAATGTTACTGAACTATCAGTAAATAAATTTAAGAGTTACGTTAAGCGTAAACTAATTTCTAAAGCATATTATAGTATTAAAGACTATATTAATGATAACAATGCTTGGGACTGAATTGCTTGTAATAAAATGTTTAGTCCTTACGACAAAAGGTTGCGAACGTCGAAAAAAAAAAAGACATCCGACAGAGTTTCTTACAGGTTCTTCTCTGATCGGTCGCGATTTGAACCTGCAGTCAATTTAGGCTAAGTCGCTACTATGACGTTTCAAAAGAGTTTATTATTTGTAAACCTACTTGAATAAAGATTATTCTGATTCTGATTCTGATTCTGATTCTAATCGGGAATTATTGGGTGCGGTGCGTTACAGCTCCGAAGAAATGTAGTTCGAATGTATTTATTGATAATGATCTGTAGCGGAGCTCCAGGTGCAGGTCCCAGGCCAGCGCGGGGACTCACCGCTACAGGAAGTTGGCTCCGACGCCGAAGCTGACGCCGGGCGCGGGCGCGTCCCCGGCGCAGGCGCGCAGCGGCACGGCGTAGCTGAGCTCCAGGTCCAGGTCCCAGGCCAGCGCGGGGACTCACCGCTACAGGAAGTTGGCTCCGACGCCGAAGCTGACGCCGGGCGCGGGCGCGTCCCCGGCGCAGGCGCGCAGCGGCACGGCGTAGCTGAGCTCCAGGTCCAGGTCCCAGGCCAGCGCGGGGACTCACCGCTACAGGAAGTTGGCTCCGACGCCGAAGCTGACGCCGGGCGCGGGCGCGTCCCCGGCGCAGGCGCGCAGCGGCACGGCGTAGCTGAGCTCCAGGTCCAGGTCCCAGGCCAGCGCGGGGACTCACCGCTACAGGAAGTTGGCTCCGACGCCGAAGCTGACGCCGGGCGCGGGCGCGTCCCCGGCGCAGGCGCGCAGCGGCACGGCGTAGCTGAGCTCCAGGTCCAGGTCCCAGGCCAGCGCGGGGACTCACCGCTACAGGAAGTTGGCTCCGACGCCGAAGCTGACGCCGGGCGCGGGCGCGTCCCCGGCGCAGGCGCGCAGCGGCACGGCGTAGCTGAGCTCCAGGTCCAGGTCCCAGGCCAGCGCGGGGACTCACCGCTACAGGAAGTTGGCTCCGACGCCGAAGCTGACGCCGGGCGCGGGCGCGTCCCCGGCGCAGGCGCGCAGCGGCACGGCGTAGCTGAGCTCCAGGTCCAGGTCCCAGGCCAGCGCGGGGACTCACCGCTACAGGAAGTTGGCTCCGACGCCGAAGCTGACGCCGGGCGCGGGCGCGTCCCCGGCGCAGGCGCGCAGCGGCACGGCGTAGCTGAGCTCCAGGTCCAGGTCCCAGGCCAGCGCGGGGACTCACCGCTACAGGAAGTTGGCTCCGACGCCGAAGCTGACGCCGGGCGCGGGCGCGTCCCCGGCGCAGGCGCGCAGCGGCACGGCGTAGCTGAGCTCCAGGTCCAGGTCCCAGGCCAGCGCGGGGACTCACCGCTACAGGAAGTTGGCTCCGACGCCGAAGCTGACGCCGGGCGCGGGCGCGTCCCCGGCGCAGGCGCGCAGCGGCACGGCGTAGCTGAGCTCCAGGTCCAGGTCCCAGGCCAGCGCGGGGACTCACCGCTACAGGAAGTTGGCTCCGACGCCGAAGCTGACGCCGGGCGCGGGCGCGTCCCCGGCGCAGGCGCGCAGCGGCACGGCGTAGCTGAGCTCCAGGTCCAGGTCCCAGGCCAGCGCGGGGACTCACCGCTACAGGAAGTTGGCTCCGACGCCGAAGCTGACGCCGGGCGCGGGCGCGTCCCCGGCGCAGGCGCGCAGCGGCACGGCGTAGCTGAGCTCCAGGTCCAGGTCCCAGGCCAGCGCGGGGACTCACCGCTACAGGAAGTTGGCTCCGACGCCGAAGCTGACGCCGGGCGCGGGCGCGTCCCCGGCGCAGGCGCGCAGCGGCACGGCGTAGCTGAGCTCCAGGTCCAGGTCCCAGGCCAGCGCGGGGACTCACCGCTACAGGAAGTTGGCTCCGACGCCGAAGCTGACGCCGGGCGCGGGCGCGTCCCCGGCGCAGGCGCGCAGCGGCACGGCGTAGCTGAGCTCCAGGTCCAGGTCCCAGGCCAGCGCGGGGACTCACCGCTACAGGAAGTTGGCTCCGACGCCGAAGCTGACGCCGGGCGCGGGCGCGTCCCCGGCGCAGGCGCGCAGCGGCACGGCGTAGCTGAGCTCCAGGTCCAGGTCCCAGGCCAGCGCGGGGACTCACCGCTACAGGAAGTTGGCTCCGACGCCGAAGCTGACGCCGGGCGCGGGCGCGTCCCCGGCGCAGGCGCGCAGCGGCACGGCGTAGCTGAGCTCCAGGTCCAGGTCCCAGGCCAGCGCGGGGACTCACCGCTACAGGAAGTTGGCTCCGACGCCGAAGCTGACGCCGGGCGCGGGCGCGTCCCCGGCGCAGGCGCGCAGCGGCACGGCGTAGCTGAGCTCCAGGTCCAGGTCCCAGGCCAGCGCGGGGACTCACCGCTACAGGAAGTTGGCTCCGACGCCGAAGCTGACGCCGGGCGCGGGCGCGTCCCCGGCGCAGGCGCGCAGCGGCACGGCGTAGCTGAGCTCCAGGTCCAGGTCCCAGGCCAGCGCGGGGACTCACCGCTACAGGAAGTTGGCTCCGACGCCGAAGCTGACGCCGGGCGCGGGCGCGTCCCCGGCGCAGGCGCGCAGCGGCACGGCGTAGCTGAGCTCCAGGTCCAGGTCCCAGGCCAGCGCGGGGACTCACCGCTACAGGAAGTTGGCTCCGACGCCGAAGCTGACGCCGGGCGCGGGCGCGTCCCCGGCGCAGGCGCGCAGCGGCACGGCGTAGCTGAGCTCCAGGTCCAGGTCCCAGGCCAGCGCGGGGACTCACCGCTACAGGAAGTTGGCTCCGACGCCGAAGCTGACGCCGGGCGCGGGCGCGTCCCCGGCGCAGGCGCGCAGCGGCACGGCGTAGCTGAGCTCCAGGTCCAGGTCCCAGGCCAGCGCGGGGACTCACCGCTACAGGAAGTTGGCTCCGACGCCGAAGCTGACGCCGGGCGCGGGCGCGTCCCCGGCGCAGGCGCGCAGCGGCACGGCGTAGCTGAGCTCCAGGTCCAGGTCCCAGGCCAGCGCGGGGACTCACCGCTACAGGAAGTTGGCTCCGACGCCGAAGCTGACGCCGGGCGCGGGCGCGTCCCCGGCGCAGGCGCGCAGCGGCACGGCGTAGCTGAGCTCCAGGTCCAGGTCCCAGGCCAGCGCGGGGACTCACCGCTACAGGAAGTTGGCTCCGACGCCGAAGCTGACGCCGGGCGCGGGCGCGTCCCCGGCGCAGGCGCGCAGCGGCACGGCGTAGCTGAGCTCCAGGTCCAGGTCCCAGGCCAGCGCGGGGACTCACCGCTACAGGAAGTTGGCTCCGACGCCGAAGCTGACGCCGGGCGCGGGCGCGTCCCCGGCGCAGGCGCGCAGCGGCACGGCGTAGCTGAGCTCCAGGTCCAGGTCCCAGGCCAGCGCGGGGACTCACCGCTACAGGAAGTTGGCTCCGACGCCGAAGCTGACGCCGGGCGCGGGCGCGTCCCCGGCGCAGGCGCGCAGCGGCACGGCGTAGCTGAGCTCCAGGTCCAGGTCCCAGGCCAGCGCGGGGACTCACCGCTACAGGAAGTTGGCTCCGACGCCGAAGCTGACGCCGGGCGCGGGCGCGTCCCCGGCGCAGGCGCGCAGCGGCACGGCGTAGCTGAGCTCCAGGTCCAGGTCCCAGGCCAGCGCGGGGACTCACCGCTACAGGAAGTTGGCTCCGACGCCGAAGCTGACGCCGGGCGCGGGCGCGTCCCCGGCGCAGGCGCGCAGCGGCACGGCGTAGCTGAGCTCGAGGCGCGCGGCGCGGCCGAGGCGCAGCGCCACGCCCAGCCCGCACGACACGCGCACCGCCGACAGCGCGCCCCACACGCTCGCCTCCGCCTCCTCTGTCCCGAGCCACACCACCACGCCCCAGTCAATAACGCGCAACATACGGCACACAACCACCCGGTTTCCACCCGGATTATTGCTCCATCAAAAAATTATTTTATCGCAAAATTACTATTTGAAAACTTGAATAATTAATTTAGCAAAATCATGGAAAACATCGTTACTCACGAATTATCACAAGTAAAGATCAAAATTTAAAAAAAAAACCTTTTGTTATTTGGTGATACAACAACATCCAAGTCGAAGATATGTATACCAATTTCTCTAAAGCTTTTAATAAAATTTCTTCTCATACACTTTTACTACTGCTCTGTATGCTCGGTATGCATGGTGACTTATTCCGCTGGATTAAATCTTACATGGAAAATCTATCACAAGCAGTTTTATTGGGAAAGCATTTATCTAAATTTAGAAAAGTTATTTCTGGAATGCCACAAGGATGTCACATCGGCCCTTTGTTATTTATCCTTCACATAAATAATATCAACAGAAATAATATATTTATACATTGAGTAACTCTGATGCCCTACTTTATGCGGATAATACTAAAAAAATCCAGGTCATTAAGGAACCTATAGCCTATTTGGGTCAAAAAGAATAACTATGAATTGTTACAAGATAATTTGGTTTACTTTGAGAGATATTGTAATAGCAACAGTTTAGTAAAGTTGCATACACTACTTTATCCACACCCAACAAACAACTTTTCACAATCCTACTTTCGTAGCAGCAAATATTTTTGCTGCAAACAAACAAACGACAACAATAATGGCGGCAACTCGATCCTTTGTCAAGACGAATGTTTTTTTAAATCATAGACAAACGAATGACGTCCTTATTCTCATGTCACTCGAGTTAATGTCGTGCAGTTTGTATTTTAAAAAACATACTGAATTGATTTTTTGCATCGATAACTGTTTTAATATCTATGGATACTAGAATAGACTCTTTTGAGTTTTGACAGCTGTTCCAAATTTAAACTCATAACCTTACAAACACGTGTACTGTAATAACGTTACAGTACAGATTTTACCTACTACCACAGACAAGAAAGTTCTCATAGTAAAATTTGTTGTAATATTGCTGGTCATTTCCTACGGTTTCTGAACGAGTTTTAGAGCACTATTAATAATATGTGCGTAGATAAAGTAATTTAAAAATGTAGCGCGCTCACCCGGCGCGGCGAGGCAGCCCGAGGTGAGGAACACGTGCGAGCGGAACAGCTCCCCGAGCCCGCTGCGGCCCGGCCGGAACGGCAGCGGGCTGTAGATGTGCAGCCCGCTCGCCCAGTACATCTGGAAACCAACAACATATTAACGGTTCACTGCCTTTTCTCAAACTGGGGGGCGGTTTTTGATTCTCTAGCGCTAGAGAGTTTCACTCGAAAGTGAGCAAAACAGTGTAGCCGCATTTTTGAAATACGAGCGATAGAAAATGTAAAAACGAGTGGTCCACACCATTCGTTTTAAATTCTATCATTAGAAAATTGTTTTGACATTCAACAAACAAACAAACACAAACCTGGGCCTCTATTCAGGTGCGTTAAAACGATATCGCGTTTGACACGTTTAAGAATCGTTTATGTCACAGTCGCCATTATTGTAAATGACCCACCACCACTGGGCTGGAATTCTACAAGGTAATAACGATATCGTTTTTGACGTGTTTCCGTATTGTCAACGTTTTGATAACTCTTATGTCATTTACAATAATGGCGACTGTGACATAAACGATTCTAAAACACGTCAAACACGATATCGTTATAACGCAGTTGAATAGAGGCCCAGAGATGTTTTTAATTTCAGATTAACTTTAAATACCTATCATAGACAAAGAACCTTGGCGGCGTAAACGTTATATTTAATAGTTTTAAATAATCAAAACACTGAGAGCGCACATCCACAATAATATCATCGCCATAATAACTATTTCTAATTAGGTCGTATGTTTATTTTCAAACTTTCATTTCGAGCACTCGAAAGTCAAAAATCGCCTCGTTGATTAATTTCCCAACCGAATCATTTTTATAAAACTTAACTAACCTAACCGGCAAGGTTCTTCACGATGGTCCTGAAATGTTTACAGTTCCCGAAAAAAAGCAGTATGCCAAACGATAAAGTTGGGAAATTAATCAGAAGCAACGTCAGATGCTTAACATATTTAGAAATACCGCGCCCGACTTGTGGAGCAGTCAGAGTTGCGCAGTGTAAGTGCAGGGCTCGGAAACCGGTTAATATTGAAACCGGTTACGGACATTGATCTCAAACCTGAATCGATTACGAGTTAGGTTGGAATTACCGGTTTACGAACCAATTATTGAAAAACCGTTTTTTTTTACTTTTTTTCTGTTCGGCAAAATTAACCGGTTGACTTGAACTATGCTATCTCTTTTGCACACTAACTCCGATTTTAGTGATTTTACGCTACGTCACGTCACACAAAGGTCAAGGTCGGCGAGGTGTGACGGCGGGAGTCTAAATTTAACCGGTTAATACAGGTTTAATTATCTTCAATTTCGTCCTTTCTTTTTAACCGGTAACCTAAATAATTACAATAATTTAAATGAAAACCGTATCGTTTCATAAACCGGCTAGGTGATGAAGGATATAAGCCGCTATGTTGGAACCGGATCCGAGGGTGGTGTAGTACCGACCTTCCCGCCGAGCGCGTGCGCGTCCTGGTGCGCGCCGACGCCGCGCTGGCGGAAGCCGCGCAGGCCGGTGGGCCCCCCCACGAAGAAGTGGTCCGGCAGCTCCGTGCCGAACACGTCGTGCAGCACGCCGCCCGCGCCCGTCGCCTGCAGCACCTGCGCGCGGGCAGCCGCCGGCTACGTCACTGTGCCCCAACACCAGGGGCCCCTTTCTCGAAACTAATTTGACTAATAATATTATTTCACTCAATGCAATTTTCTAAAATTATTACTCTAGTAAGTTACGAGAAACGGACCTCATACAAT
This sequence comes from Acleris holmiana, assembly GCA_949316455.1. NCBI lineage: Eukaryota > Metazoa > Arthropoda > Insecta > Lepidoptera > Tortricidae > Acleris > Acleris holmiana. The sequence continues at coordinate 9,997,328 of OX438791.1, read as the reverse complement.
TTTCTACAAGTCTACAAGTGAACTGCATCGCATGGACTAATGTTATTAGTCAAGTGAGTTTCGCAAAACGGGCCCCAGTAGTAACGCTAATCAGCAGAGGTCGGCAGGGCTGAGACGTTTTCAGAGTTTGCATAGCATGGGCATACCTCGTCATTCAATGGTAGATGTCGTGTAATTAAATTATTTTATTTAGGCTGCCTTTCTGCTAGTAAGTTTTATTAGCAGTAGTATGTATATCCATATGCTATTATGAGAGTTAATCAAGTGATATAATATAATATCAAACCTGATATTAAACTCCAGAAAAAATGCTTTGAACATTGAAAATATAGAAAAACTTATAGTTACATACATACATACAGATCATCACGCCTTCATTCCCAGAGTGGTTTAAGCAGAGCTACAGAAATACCCACAACTCCAAAAATACTTGTTGGTAATTTATGTAACCACATTTATCACGGACAGATGTTTACTAGTGTATTAGTGACAGGTGGCAAGCCCATCGCCTAACAGAGTACTAGAAGCCCTTATTACCTTACTCGCCTCTTACGACATCCACGGAGACATGGAGTGGCACTATTCTAACCCGGCAACCACACGGGGAACACAGACTTATAATTATTTCGTTATTTAGTACAATAGCAAAGAAAATGTAGAATAAATAAAAAACTTAGTGCCTGCCCGTTTCGTAAATAAAGCATTGTCATTTTTAGTTCAATTATAATGAATAGTGTTTTATTTTCTTTTAATATTTATTTTTAAGGTGTATCTAGATTAAAATCTACACTTGACATTAATGACGTAAAAATGGCTTACCCCCGTCGAGCTCTGCTAATCAGTGACGTCGCTTTGCAATAATGCACACCTGCACGCGGTCGCAGAGTATAAAAACCGCGCCCAGTGCGATCAGGATTAATTCAATCGCTAGACAGCAACGGAACGGGGGCGATAGATGCCAAGATGCAAAAGCTAAATGACATTCACGTGCGTTACGACAAACCACGTGGTCAACTGTCTCTCCATTCATTTTGAGGAAAAGAAAAGAAAAACGTTAGGAGTGTTTGCATCCTGGCTGGAGCCCAAGGCAGATAGGTCTACCTCACGATCAAATCATAGTAGTTTCGATTTGTATGCTATATGTAAAATAGTCTGTAAATATATAATGTAAGTTGCCACATTATACATCTGTGAAAGCTTTCACTTAACTAGAAACCCTACAAGTGATGTAATCTATCGGATTTTAGTAAAGCTTGTGATTTGATTGACCATAATATCCCTGCATAAAAAGCTGAAACGACTGGATATCCGTTGTTCTTTACTGAGATGGTGCGAGTCACGCTTAAAAAATCAAATATAATTGGTAGCATTGCATAGATACGAATTTCGATCTATTGCCATCCCCTCCGGCGTGCCACAGGGATCTCATATCGGACCGTTGTATTTCTCTATATATATTTTGATGACTTGGCAATAATTATAAAACAAACAAACAAAAACCTTTATTCATCGCAAAAGACGTGCAAGATTACTAGTGATTCCCACATTTCTCACACTAAGCAAAGGCAGCTAGCTATAAATGGTTAGTTTAAAATGTTTGCTGACGATCTCAAATGAAACAAACTTGTAGAAACAAGTGAAATGGTGTTCTTTAAACAAAATTGAAGCAAAAATCACCTCATCCTTTGTAGAATAGAAACCATGTTCCCACTTCGTACAATTTAAACAGTGTACGGCTCGGTGAAGTGCCGTCTATTTGGTAAACCCGGGACCTCGCTGTTGGTAGTGCTCACCACGTTCTCGGCGAGCTCGAGGTTGGCCTGCGCCTGCAGCTCGCTCTTGAGGTGCGCCACGCTGCCGCCCAGCCCGGCCACCTCGCTGGAGAACTGCACCCAGGCGCCGCGCGTCGGGAAGATGGGCTCGTCGCGCCCGTCCACCGTCACGATGTGCCGCAGCACCGACTTCATCTGGGGGCCTGGGGGGGGAGCAATGTACTCAAATCTCGAAAATTAAATAGAGCAAATTTTTTTAAGGCGTCTTGAAAGTCGTTTTTGGGTTTTTTTTTGGTAGGACTGAATGGTTAGTTATTTTTTAGGACAGATCAGTCATCTTGAAGTTTAAAACAGACTTCATTTTCCGAATCTACATCCAACAAACCACTGAAAATTTTACCCATACAACTTTTTGAAAAAGGTCTTTTTTAAAGCATAAATAGATGTTATTTTCAAAATCTGCATCCTTAGAAACCCAAAAAATTATACCCATGTCATTTTTTCAAAAAACTTAGGCCTGTTATTTTCAGTGCCAAAATAGACGTAATTTTTGACATCTGGATCCCCTCATAACCCCATAAAATTATACCCATGTGGTTTTTTCAGTCATCTTACCCTCCGTGTGCGCTACCGACTCGCACTTTTTTTATAGATGGATGATTTATTTGCCAAAGAAGGAGTAACGCTTGTATTACAAACAGTGACCTCCATACTAGGCTTAGCCTGTATCGTGGAGGTCGGTACATACATGAGAATTACAAAAACACATGCAACATAGCCTGTATTTTTTACAAATTCGTCGGGAGGCGAGTGTGGTGTGCACTGACCGCTGCTCTCCCGGATGCGGAAGCTGGTGGTCTTGCTCAGCACGCCGGTCTCGCGCACCAGCCCCTCCCACTGCACCTGGTGCTTCGTCTGCAACACACAGACATGACCACGCGTCAACAAGCAGCACTATCCACGAAGGTCGGCGGAGGGAACACGTCGCAAAACTGAATAGGGCTAGATGACAGTTTAAATGCTGCCCGGTTTTTTGTAAGGATCAAATAGGGTTCTCTGCCTTTTGGCCGAATAAATAATAATAATAATAATAATAAAATCTGTTTATTTCAAAATTTGTGTTGGGTTTACAATTTTATACTTAGCCTAAATCTTTATCTATTTAAGATTATTTGGCTAAGTTAGTGAGGACGCTATTTATAAGAATTAATTAGAATTAATTACAAGACATAAGAAATCTTTTAACTATATTTCTGGTAGACCCGGGTTTAGCTTCCATGCGTTCTAATACATGTTTAGGGAAACTATTCAAAATATGAGGTAGGAGATTTGACCAAATTCTAGACCCGTATAGGTTATTACTTCTTGGAGTGATAAATGACTTTCCTTCTTTTAGATTTCGTAGATTATCAGATCTTCTATATTTAACTAATTCCCCCATAGCATCTCTGTATTCTAGTACCATAGCTAGCTTCACCTTATCGAACACACTCAGCACTCTACAGTATTCAAATAGACTGTCATAGTTGTGTCTATGTTGGTATTTGACTTTTAGAGGAACAATAGCTTTTAACAGTCTTATTTGAATACTGCAGATGCGCTGCAGATACGTTTTATAAGTTCTTCCGTAACATGAAATTCCATAGCCTATTATAGAATCTGCTAATGACATGTATAGCAGGCGTAGTACGTTGTAAGGCATTGTTTGTTTAAGTATGCTAAGATTACACAAAATTGCTCTTAATTTTTTACACACATGGTCAATATGGGTGCCCCAGTTAAAATTGTATGTATAGTTACCCAAGCTTTTCATTTACCAACTCGTTTTTTCCCGAAACTGCAAATTTTTCAGCATTTTTTTAAATCTTACATATAGGGTTCTACACGATGGTCCTGAAATATTTGGGTGCGCTTAAACCCCTGCCCGCTCTCGGATGTTGCGGAGCCACGACTTTTGATATAGGTACAGAACATTGGAACACAAGGATCTGACCAAGTTCACTGTCCTCGATCAAGAGTTATCTGGGTCTTCTGTGAGACGGGCATCATAGCCATCTTAGCTTACTATGAGGCCATAAGAAACTGAGTGAATAAGTGGGCACTTGGGTGATCGAGTGAGTGATTGGCTGACAAAGTATGTATCAAACAGGGCTCGGAATCGTTTTAGAAAATACCGGTTAATACCGGTTTATTTCGTTTTTGCTCCCGAACTTTTCTAGTGGACGCGAACGTTTTAAGAAGTTTGTTTTAACCTTAATTAACCGGTTTAATTCACGAGCGGCTAGTCGAGAAACCAAACGTTTTGAACTGATTAAAAACACTAAGCGGCGCTTGTTTATCGTGCTTGACGTGCGTCCGGATTAAAACCAGTGTTTTTTAGCTTAAAACTGGTTAATACAAAAAGAGCTGTATATACAGGTTCCTCCAAAACCGTCAACAAACGGAACCGAAATGAAAAGGTTTTGCGTCAAGTACATAATAACGGTTTGAAAATGTTCACCGGTATTCGAGCCCTGGTCTCAAAAGGGCGACTGGTTCGAGAGTAAGTGACCAGTTGAGTAAGTAGGTGAGTGAGCGGGTGAGTGTGGGCACTGACCGAGGGCGAGGTGTTGAAGGCGATGCCGAGCAGCACGCCGCGGTCCAGCAGCCGGTAGCCCGACCAAGGGTACTCGTGGTTCTGCTGGTACACGCTCGTCGACAGCCTGCCGGGGTGGAACGGTTTTTTTAACCTTTTCAACGCTATGTCAAATGCAAAACCAGAGCGAATGTCACCTTTGCCTCGTAGATACTCAGGTCTATTTTGCGCTGACAACCATGCCGGAAATATCCGTCAATGACGTTGAAAAGGTTAATATTGCGGAAGACAAGCAAACCCTACAGGGAGTCAGCTTCATGTTAACGCCAATAGATATCAGCAATGCCATGCCTAAGCCGCTTCTGCCGCGTTGCTAAACTATTTTACAAGCGGTTCATTGACTGAACTGGCTGGTCTCTACGGCTTTTCGGTTTCAAGATCTTGCAACCCTAGATAATAAGAGATGATGGCCTGGAATGGTCCAGGATTATTTCTCCCGCTGTTCTCAAAGAGATACTAAACTTTATTTTTTATAATATTTTTGCAGCACACTCACACGGGCACGCTGGCCTTGTGCGGGTACGGCTTGGTGGCCGTGACGCTGAAGTTGGAGGAGCTCCGGTAGCCCATGCTGTACTCGGCCTGCACGCGTTCGCCGCGCCCTAGCACGTTCGGCAACTTCACGCCTGGGGGACACATAAAACCTTGTTAACATAATGATTTGGATACAAAATAGTACTTACTCGTATTCAATTTGCTTTATGACGCTTTTAACGAAAATAATTATAAGCATTTTTTTTAAATGTATTAAGACAAATTTAAAAATTAGGTATCTGAAGTTTTCTTCCGGCAAGATTGGAATCACACACAAAGTTTAAATTGATTTTTATAAAACCTGTAGAGCGCTGCTTTCTTAAAAAATACCTGTTTAATGGAGATTCTAAAATGATATAACAATAGAAAGCTATGTGGTAGAATACCAACCCAGCACGAGGTTCCCCTCGTTCTCGCTGACGGTGGTGTTGATGCCGCCCACGATGCGCGACAGCTCCGTCACTTGGAACGTCACCTGCATAGACAAACCGGATGACCTTGAGTGACCTTGCAGTTTAAGGTCAAGCTCACACATTCAAATATAGATACAACAGAACATAATTTATATGGCGTGTCGTGAATCTTTCGCGCAGACACGAACAACGATTCCAATGATTTCCGAAAGCATGATTGAAATCCTCAATCAGACTTGTACGTAATAGTTATGAGGTGCATATTAAATTGCACCTCACTTACGCAAAAAACGCCTCTTACCATTACAAGCGGTCGCGCGTCAACATGGCGTCACTAATAACCAATAATAGAACAGAATACAGACGCGCAACGCATGGATCATACTGATTGGTTCCAGCGTTTTGAAAATCCGTCATCTGCGCAGGTACATCGTTGAACCAAATCAGTTGTGTTCTACGGTACCACGTTGTTTTACCCTTTCTTCGTGACCGGATGAATAAAGTCGTATATAACCAGTGACCTTGACCTTCTTTGACCTTCAGGTTAGAGGACAAAGCCACTAGATTTTAAAACTGAAGTCAAGGGTAAGAGTAGGAAACGACGGTAAGCGGCCTCCATGGTCAAACCCAGTGTTCTGGTTCCCTCGACTCCGGTGTTTGTGCCAAATGACCTAGTGGTAGTGCCCTCGAGCTCGGTGGGCAAGTCCAAGTGGGCGATACCGGTGGTGTAGTTACCTCGAGCCCCTCGGGCGTCGCGTTGGGCCCGGAGGACACGTCGATGAACACGCCCACCTCGCGGAAGCAGCCCATGGCGTCCAGCGCCTGCCGCACCTGTGGACCACCCCCCAGTCAATAGGCGGAGAGATTCGTTCATTCCCAAAATACCGCAATTTAAAAATACCAGACTACTTTCTTTACCACATCCCAAAACACCAGCTCCGAAATATCAGGTAAGGATGATGATCAAAATAAATTAAATGTTAAGTTTCGGGATTGCACTATATTGAGAATCTGGTATTTAGAAATTGTGGTGTTTTGGGAGAGAGCGTACTAATTTGATTATTATGTGACAAATGACAATTTTCAACCCAAGGTAACCAAATCTATCTGCAGCTGCAGATGTAGACAACATTGGATCGATTCCAATGTTAAAGTTGAGAAATTCTAGAAAAATATGTAAACAAATCGCATCTTTAGAATTATAGTGACCTAATCCAAATATTTTGATTTTCGATCTCGCTCCGCTCGTGCCCGTGCCGTACCTTGTGCGCGCGCGTGATGACGTCCTCGAAGTCCCGCGCGAGGAACAGCTCGTCGACGGCGCCGCGCACCAGGTCGTCGCGCGTGCGCGACAGCCCGTCCACGTGCACGCGGTCCACGCGCGCCTGCGACCAACCATCACAACAACGGCTTCAGTGGTGGCAGGACCTTGTGCAGGGTCGCTACCACCATCTTACCCTGGAACCTTATCCTTAATATTATATTTGCATTATCGTGCTCCTTCCCATTTTCCACGTATTCCCATTACCCCGACATGTGCACTACCCAGACGAACGGCGTCAGCAGAAACTCCCCAATATGCAGGCTTTGCAAGATTGCTAATGGTTGTAGTGACGTGGCGGATATTCACTTTGACCCACCAGTAAAACCTTCTGTTTTAAAGAGTACATACACATACATAACATCACGCCTTCATTCCCAGAGTGGGGTAGGCAGACCTACAGAAATACCAACAACTCCAAAACAGCTTGTTAATAATTCTGTAACCACATTTTGCACAATCAGGCCAAGAAGTTTACTAGAAAAAGAAAAAAAAGAAAAGAAATGATGTATTCGTGACGTGTAAACATTAATTAGTACAAAACAATTAGAACACAAAAAACTGCAACCTGTCACTAATACTAGTGTATTAGTGACAGGTTGCAAGCCCATCGCCTAACAGTACTACAAGCTCTTATTCCCTTAGTCGCCTCTTACGACATCCACGGGAAGACACGGAGTGGCACTACTCTAACCCGGCAACCACACGGGCTAAAAAAAGAAAGAGTATTTATTAGCTATTAATAAATCAAGGCAAGACTATTGTCGAGCTTCCCTTTCTCGTTCTTATTTAGGTCGGTAGTTGCATGGAATGAATATTTATTGATCCTAATATAAACAAACATATGTTCTTCTTAAGGTGGGTACGAATTAGAGCAGCCTCGGGTTGAGGCACGCACGGCTCACCTATTTTGCTCAAATACGTACGCGCTCACGCGCTGCGCGCGAGCACGTGTCAATGGACGTGTATCCGAGCGTGCCGCAGGCAGAACAAGTTCTAACTTGTCTGTGGGCGAGGCGCGTACAAATTTGATAAAGTTGCTGAGCCGTTCCACCACCGAGGCAATTTCTTCTTCTTTTTATTAATAATTCGGTGAAGTATGATACACGCAGCCGCGGCTGTCACCGTGTCCGACGCCATTTTGAAATGTCGGCTCGCGGCCAGCACGCTGCCTCACCCGAGCATGTTTTTGTGCAACAATTTGGCTCGCGAGCATGCCTCAGGCTGAGCCGCTCAGATTCGCACCCAGCTTGACTTTTAATTGTATCTTTACTGCTGTTTACTTCCATATTTATTTCACAACATTCTCGTCACGTGTGTTATGTCAACAACTCGACATTGGCAAAATACACCTTGCCAAATCAGCAAGGAGTGAAAGCCATAACAAAACAAAAAAAAAAAAAAATGTGGTGTTTGCCTGTAACTCCTGTAAGTGATTGTAACATGCTTCACTTATTTTTCATGTTTGTAAAATTTGAATGCACTGATGTCAACAATTGTTGGTGAACCTTAAATAAATAAAATATCGACGACACGCTAGCCTAGTTGGGAGTGACCCTGCCTTCGAAGCTAGGGGTCCTGGGTTCAAATCCCAATAAGGGCATATATTTGTGTGATGAGCACGAGTATTTGTTCCTGAGTCTTGGATGTTTTCTATGTATTCAAGTATATATTTCTCTATATAAGTAAGCTTATCGTTGTCTTGTACCCATAGTACAAGCCTAGAGTTTACTTTGGGACTAGGTCAATTTGTGTGACCTTGTAATGTGAAAAAAAAAAAAAAAACCTTCGCCAAGCAGCATTTGCATTTTTGTGACCACAGACAGTAGGTGGAATGTCTATCAAAGAGGGATTACATCTAAGTTCCGAGGGTAAGTATCGTATATTGAGATTGCAGAAGTGTATAGGGCTTCAGAGACCATGTAAAAAAAACATTTTTATGGTATGGAAAAGGCACAGAAGGAAGTTCTTTTAATGTAAAGGAACATCATAAAAAACCTAAATTTTCTATGCTGATACAATAATATTAGTCCACACAAGAATTTACTTTTTTGTTGGTACGTTAGTATATGTGTACTCTTTGGCTATCTTTTTTCTCATGGCTATCTGGATGAGATTCCTTTCTTTAAACGGATAAGTAGGACTTTGTACAACTTTTATTTGTTTTAGGTTTCAGTTCAAATATAATAGAATATAAAAACTCCTTCAAGTACGTACCCGGACGCCGTCCAACTTGATGGTGGGCTTGGGGTTGACCGGCTCCATTTCAATCTCCACCGGCTCCTCAAACTCAAACAGTCCACTGCCCAGGCCCACCTCTGTGTCGCCCTGCCCATGCTCCGCCTGCAAATGATAAAAATGTGTTAAAACATTGAGTTGTTTAAATATAAACGCTTGCAACTGTCTGTTTTCCAGGCTTAGGTTAAAGGTAAACCCATTTTTTTTTATTCCAAATCATGGAGGGTATTAAACGTTATGAGAATTATATGAGAAAGAAGGGAGTGAATGCTGATATGACCGCTAATAGGGATGTGTGGAAGAAAAAGACAAGCTGCCCTGACCACAGATGATGAAATACACTGCCTCTGTTTATAGAATTTCCTCAATGTCAATTAGATGCTACATAACCATAAAAGCACAACAAGCAGTACTTTGGGAAGCAAAAAAATATGTTTCTAAGGGTTAAAACAAATTAACTTTGATTGTTGGTATGTCTGTGTGTGGCGCATCACTACCAGTGCCCACATCTCTATGATTGATGCGTCAATGTCATCTTGTTATTCCATTTCCCTCCACAAGCTTGCATTTCTAATCATTTGTAAAATACTTTTTTTATTGTGTACATATAAAATATTGCATTATAAATATTCATCCTACACTCCCCTCTCATTGGTATATAACCTCCTGAGGCCCACGTCAAATTTTACTAGTTCAAAAAAGAACCTTGTGTAAGTCAACTAAAGTCTAAAGTCACTTTGACAAATGTCCTAAATTTAGGCCGTTGGGTCTTACGAGGCAAAACATACAGTACCATTTGCAGTACTAAAAGTGCTTTCAAGTTCCCGTGGCAGTTAAAAAAAAACTTGACTTGGTCTAGGACCTGTGCTACGAGTACTAGACAGCCAGACGCATTATAATACACTGCAATACTTCATAAATTAACTTTTGGGATGGCTCATATTCACTGTCAAACATTCATATGCTAGTCTAACTAAATTAACCCAAAGTGGAAAGACTTTTAAGACCTTTGCACCATTTACTTTTGTTTGATACCTTGCTGTAATTGGATTGTTTTAAAAAAAGGCGTAGCAAAGACAACGCACTATTTATAAGAAATATAAAACTTCACCATGTCATTGTGTACATATAGAAATATGAAACCTGCAGCCTAAGATGTAAGCTTAATCGGGCTTCTATACTGAGAAAACGCAAAAGAAATTAAACTGATAAAGATTGATAATAATATTTTTTCAATTGGTTTTACGTTCATACACAAATATAACCTCTTAAATTTACTTCTAAAAGTCGTTAGAATAGTACCTTGGCATGTACAGTCCCCATCTTGAATTTTAATGTAATAAATTGTTGAAAATAACTTTATTTTTGGTTTAAAATTTGGATTTTGATTTTTTTATTTTGAATTACATAAATACACAGATTTGACAGCACGTCGGCGGAGACAGGCAGAGACACATCATTCATGGCAACAATCTGCGGAATGACAGCGATTTTGAAAAGTTACAACGGCCTGCTTTTCCGTAAAGAAGTTAAATGCCAGTATTATTATGAAGAAATAAAACATTTATAGTACTAAATCTAGACTCTAATAAAGTGTAAAATTTAATATTACAAATCGAACTTCTGATCAGCTGATCTTATTTTATAATGGCAATATACACTAGATACGTCTCGTACCGTTTCATTACACGTAAAAATGCCAACCGTGTTTTAAGAGTCTATTTTAATTGAGTTACTTGCAATGGTTTATATTCTTAACATCGAATGATGTTGGTAACTTTATTTTAGTGGCTACTTATTTTAAATATTTGGAATAGTAAAATGCTTTCTTTACCCTACACTCTAAATGAACCACCGGTAAAATGAACAGTAACCGTCACAGTGACAGTTCGTTTAGTGTAGAGTTTCAGAGTTCCGTTTATTCTTCATTATTTCATTTTATTTTAATGCAAATCTAGATCTTGTTACAATCATTGTAAGTTCATTTTTGCATGATTATTTTAAAACTTTGTTATTATCTAAGCCTAGCTACTCAAACGCACATGTCTGAAGTAAATATTGTAACAAGGAAGCTTATTTGTTATTTTTGCAGAAAGTATGGACGAGAAGGCGATATTCAAGTTGTGTAAGGACGAAGGCTGCTGTGACGCCTGCTGCCTCCGCTATTTAGGTCTTAAACATCCGCGGTATTACGAGAATGTGAAAGAATCCGTGAAAAAGGTACGTAACTGTATCTACCGTTTTTTCAAGATTATTGTTATTCGATTCGGTATTTCTTGTGTTATGTACAATTATCGATTATTAGTAGCACAAAATCAATATCTTACAGAGTCTTATAATTGTATGTACAAGGTTTATTCATTATTGATTCGATTTGTTTACGTAGCCTATTTTTATTCCATTTCTAAACCTTTTTTCTAGTATCGCGATGATACCGAAGAAGATAAACCTGATGAAGTGCAAGAACACGAGAATGGTACAGTCGACGCTGAACACAACGGCACCAACGGAGAAGCAGACCACTCGGAGCCGGCAGCGAAGCGCCCGCGCGGAGCCCCGTGCTCCAGCTGTCTCGGTCTGCTGCAGCCGGAGACCTGGGAAGAGAGCTGCCAGATGGCTAAAGAGGCTTTGGACAAGAAAGGGTAAGTGCATCCATACCATCCACCATTTTATATAACAGCCACACTCTTTCTGTTAAAGTAATTGCGAATATTCTCTGTTCTCTACCAGCCTAATTTCTCTACTGTTTTATATGCTTAAAGTACCAACATCTTTATAGTAACTCGGCAAAAAAGTGTAATGGGCAATATGATCCAATTTTAACAACTGCAGCTTAATACAATACTCTCTCTCTTTATTTAAGAGCTATGCTCTTGTCTGTGGAGTAATCGCCAACCGCTCCGGTCCTCCGTCAACTGTTTGACTTTCTGGTACGACCCAAACTTAACCTTCTCTTTTATCTACTAAAAGTAATTTCTTCTTGGTCTTCCTCTGCCTCTCTTTCCCTCTATCTTTCCTTCTATGATAATATTGTGAATGTCTGTTTACAAAAGAAACATGTAATAGAATAGTAAATTGACTTCAATCACTGGCAGTGAGTTATATAGCATGCAAATGAATAAGAATTAGAATTGTAAAATACTTATAATACTATAAGAGTTTAAAATACATAATGGGTCATACTTAATTCATTATGATCATAATATATAATGGTTTTATTTCTGAAACCGTAAACTATTCAGCATTTTTAGAACACCATTTTATTGAACCTGTTAGTTTAGGTTAGGTTTGTTTTATAACAATCCTCGAAAGCTGCGGTTTCTTAAAAAACACCCATTATATATATTATGACTATTATGTATTTTGAACTTTATATATTAGAATATGTATATAAGAATTCTGCAATAGGGAAACACAGAGTAGGCACGTCCAACCTACAGTAGTGATGTTTTGCGAACAACTCCTGTATTTGCTACTGTGCTGTGAACCCACTTGAATTGTTAGTACTAAACTAGAGGGTCATGTATGTGTTCGGTGGCCCAGGTACGATTGCACCACGTTTGCGTGCGGGCTGTCGGCGCCGCTTGCCAACCTGCTGCGGGAGAAGTATATGCTACTGACGCTGAAGGGCAAGTTTCCGGAATATGATATGGGTAAATAAAGTAAAATAAATTAAAATTTCGTTTTATACGCACATGTGGTTGTTCTTGTGGCCCCACTTGGTTGCTGGGTCACTGCATGTTTTCCCGTGGATGTCATAAGAGGTGACTAAGGGAATTGGGGCTTGTTCTGTTAAGCGATGGGCTTGCAACCTGTCACTAATACACTAGTAAACTTCTTGGCCTGATTGTGCAAAATGGTACAGAATTATAAATAAGTGAGCAGATATTTCTGTAGCTCTGCCTACCCCACTCTGGGAATGAAGGCATGATGTTATGTTCACGGATATAACACAACCCTGCGTGTGTAGATTAGTCTGTCATCCCGCTTTAACTATATTGCAATAAAAGTTGTGTTCATATAGGTGGGTACGTATTAGAGCAGCCTCTAGAGGTGATTTCTTCTTCTTTTGTTAATAATTCGGTGAATTATCATAAACGCAGCCGCGGCTGTCATCGATCAGACGCCATTTTGAAATGTCGGCTCGCGGCGAGCACGCTGCCTCACCCGCGCATGTTTATGTGCAACAATTTGGCTTGCGAGCAGCTTGCTGCGCGGGGTGAGCATGCCTCAGGCTGAGCCGCTCAGATTCGTACCCAGCTTATCAGTTCCCCAGTTTGGGACCTACAATGCCTCACACAGAATACAGAATACAGAATACAGAATACAGAATACAGATCTTTATTGGTAAAAGTACATTTTACAAGTCATAATTTGCAATTACAATTAACTTAAATTAAATTAGGTACACAAGTAACACATTAGGGTGCCAGATCCTTCTGAGTGTGCAAAAACTCGTCAATTGAGTAACATGCCTGTTCCATAAGCAATGATTTAAGCTTGCTCTTAAATATACTATTGCTGGTTGAGTTTTTTATATTAGTCGGGAGCACGTTGTATAGGGTGGGCCCCATGATGCTGAGTGACCTACGCGACTTAGCCAGCCGGCGGCTCGGAATGATCAGCAGAGGTCGCCTTTTGGACGAACTCAGTTTGTAGTCATGCATGTTGTTTCTTACATACATACAGGCAGTCAGTACATACATGCATGGCAAGGTAAGAATTTTATGTTTTTTAAATAGCGTCTGTGCAGGATAGCTTACAGATTTTCCATCGATTATACGCAGAGCACGTTTCTGTATTCTAAACAGTCTGTCGCGGTCAGCAGCTGTGCCCCAAAGATCAACACCCTGCGCAAGAATCGAGTGGAAATATCCATAGTAAGCTATCATTAAGTTTTCTTTGGATAAACTAGGTGCTAGTCGGGGCAATGCGTAACACGCTGAGGCTAACCTATCGCAGGTAGACTGAATATGTGGAGCCCACGTTAAGCCAGCGTCAATTTGGAATCCCAGGTATTTTACGGTGTCAACCTGTGGAATCGGTGTGTTGTTGACAATAACATCGAGTTTCGCCTTTTTCATATTTTTAAGTTGGAAGTGAACAATATTGGTTTTATCAAGATTCAGTAACATACCGTTTGCAGAGAACCATTTTGCTATTTGACGCATAACCTCAGAAAGCTTTGATTTTAAGTTATAAAAATTATCGGCGTGAACAATCACAGACATCCTATTTTGTTTTTTGTGGTCGTGTGGAGTTGAGGATTGAAGCATGTTCCCTATAGGGTCGCTGACGTCGCTGAAGGAGTCGTGGAAGTGGTCGTTCGGCGCGGCGCTGGCGGCGCGCGTGCGGCTGGCGCTGGGCTCGGGCGCGCAGGCGCCGCTGCTGCTGTCGCTGCACTACGAGCACCGCTCCGACCCGGTAACAACAGCCTCCGGACAAACACCGTCCGTCCGCAACTTACCCATTCCCCGAATGTTCCAGAATGATTCTCGAATCAATCAATCAATCATTTATTTGCACAAAAGAAACCATAACGCACAACTACTGTATGATGTAAATCATACTTGCGACCTACTTCGTTACATCGACTTTATTTGGAGTTAGTTGACAATTTCCGCTGCTTGAAAACGGCCACAGTTGATCAATTATATTTTTAACCTTAAATTGTAATTTTATAATAAACTTGAATATTTTCTATAAGTGTGGTTTTACGTTCAACTCAACTCACTACCTACAACTATTAACTACTTCAACGCTTCGACCTCACAATTAGTTACCTCCCACCATGAAAAACTAAAAGAAAATTCTAAATTTTGTAATACCTTAGAGAGTTTCTTAAATGCTAAATGTTTTTATAATTTGGAAGAGTTTTTTACGCTTGTGGAGTAACTGTTAGATTATTAAAATTATTTTAATGTTATATCTGATTTGTGTAATGTGTATTGAATAATTATGTCTAAATAATTTAATAATAATAATTCATCTTATATCGTATAATTTATGTAGTGACGAATGTGTCTCTAAATAGGCATTAAGTGTCCTGTTGCAGTGCCCTTGCAGGGTTTATGTTGAAACTACCTAATGTATTTCTAACACCTCATGTACAAGATAACGCAATAAATATATATGACTATGACTAATTATGTTAAACTAAGACTGGCATGCAAAATAATATACTACACAGTGTACACATTAACATAAAGTAAATTAAAAATACATGAATTCACATACGACTAGAACAAGTATTCAACCTCTTACAACAATTATAAACATTTAAAATATGCCAATACATTTTATATCACTATAGTACCCGGCCGATGAGAATATATATATATAGCCTATTCTTAGGTTTGAGGTTATAATTTGTACTGGAATGACAGGTGTCAGGATTTACTTCACAACGGCCAGGTACTATAGTAAAGACAAGCCTGGTCGAACATTTTATTAAAGTGTTCTTCCAATTTATAAGAGGACCTAGCCAACAAATATATTTTAATCTTTTTCGAGAACTCATTTAAATTATAACATTGTTTAGTAAATAATAGATTTTAATTGCATTATATCTAAACTATTCCTATAGTGTACATAATTATTGTGTATTGGTATGTCATAATTATTTCTAAAGACGTGCCTTCTTGTTTCTAGTTCAGTTTTAAACTTAAACCTAACCCACTTTACTTTGTATAGTTTAGATTATTACAAATATAGTTGTTTTGTGGGTATTTTGCCAGGCAATACTTACATAAATATTTAAAATGGAGTTACCACCGCTTAAAAAATCGACACTGCTAAGAAAAAAATAACTATTATATTCATTCAAACCATTTCTCTTCTCTCAGTGTTCTCAAACTAATAATAATATTTTAGGAACTAGAACTCCTGAAACAGCTGTCCCCTGCAGCCACGTTGAGAGACAAGAGACTGACGGACCTGACGCGGCGCGACGCCGAGCAGGCCCTGCAGCGCGCCTCGCTGGAGCAGCTCGGAGCCCTGCGCCCGCCCGCGGAGCCCGCGCGCTGCGTGGCTGTCAACAGTGCGCGCGCGCCGCTCTACCTGGGGGGGAGGTGAGCCCTCACCGCGTGCTGTACATACTGACCCGAGCAGTCCTGCAGCCCCCTCGCTGGAGCAGCTCGGAGCCCTGCGCCCGCCCGCGGAGCCCGCGCGCTGCGTGGCTGTCAACAGTGCGCGCGCGCCGCTCTACCTGGGGGGGAGGTGAGCCCTCACCGCGTGCTGTACATACTGACCCGAGCAGGCCTGCAGCCCCCTCGCTGGAGCAGCTCGGAGCCCTGCGCCCGCCCGCGGAGCCCGCGCGCTGCGTGGCTGTCAACAGTGCGCGCGCGCCGCTCTACCTGGGGGGGAGGTGAGCCCTCACCGCGTGCTGTACATACTGACCCGAGCAGGCCTGCAGCCCCCTCGCTGGAGCAGCTCGGAGCCCTGCGCCCGCCCGCGGAGCCCGCGCGCTGCGTGGCTGTCAACAGTGCGCGCGCGCCGCTCTACCTGGGGGGGAGGTGAGCCCTCACCGCGTGCTGTACATACTGACCCGAGCAGGCCTGCAGCCCCCTCGCTGGAGCAGCTCGGAGCCCTGCGCCCGCCCGCGGAGCCCGCGCGCTGCGTGGCTGTCAACAGTGCGCGCGCGCCGCTCTACCTGGGGGGGAGGTGAGCCCTCACCGCGTGCTGTACATACTGACCCGAGCAGGCCTGCAGCCCCCTCGCTGGAGCAGCTCGGAGCCCTGCGCCCGCCCGCGGAGCCCGCGCGCTGCGTGGCTGTCAACAGTGCGCGCGCGCCGCTCTACCTGGGGGGGAGGTGAGCCCTCACCGCGTGCTGTACATACTGACCCGAGCAGGCCTGCAGCCCCCTCGCTGGAGACCTAGAACAGGGTCCTTCCGGATCGCTATTGTGGCGACCTAGCGACATCTAGTGACAACTTGTAACAAACAACTCGCCAGCGCCACCAGCGTCAGACAACGCAACTAAATCTGACAGTGCGCTACATCGCGCTAACGAAGTTTCTTCAGTCGGTTGACTTATATACCACTTCCAACTACATCCAAACGGACTTCGGTCCCCAGGCATAACACCCGCCTGGAGAGAGATCTCTCTATTGTCCTCTCCACTACACTATCACCATCTTACCCTTTAACATACCGCCAATTCGCAGTGTTCGGAAAAATATAGTTAGGAATTTTAAGGTGTTCCCCGTACAGGTACGTGAAGCTGTCGCGGCAGCTGCCGCAGACGCCGTGGCTGGTGCGCGGGGAGCGCGTGATGGACTCCTCCGTGCAGGAGGTCATCTTCAAACCCATCGCCGAGCTGTTCGAGTGAGTCGCTTACCTATCTTATGTTATCCATCGAATCGGAATTCTTTACTTTGGTCCCGATAAATAGGCAATGACTGTACATGAAAAAGTACACTATACTGTACGTAAGGTTAGCTAAGAACTCCATGATACATACTGGGGACCGCAAAGGACGAACTATTTCTACCAAAACCGATGTCCAAAAATAAATATCAGGGGACAATGTCACACAAATTGACCTAGTCCCAAACTAAGCTCTAGGTTTGTTCCATGGGTACTAGACAACGATAAACATACATATATAGAGAAGTACATACACATCCAATGCTCAGGAACAAATACTCGTGCTCATCATACTTTTTTTTTTGGTATTTGGACCCAGGATCGCAGGTTTCGGAGGCAGGGTCACTCCCAACTAAGCCACGACAGTCAAATGTTTTATGCTTTATTTACTACATCTGTAATGAGACGTGAAACTAGGCATCGATCGGATGCAAAAACCGGTGCCATTTGCGATTTAGTTACTATTCATTAGTAAGGTGTATATAATGGGACTGTTCGCAGCTCGTCATTTCTGTTCATGGAAGTAAAAATTAATTCCCGAACTGTCTTATTAACGTTAGACGACATAATCTGTACACTGCAGGATGGTGCATTTGACAGCCGTATTTAGTAATTTTAATCACTTACTGAACTGACAAGCGAAGTATTTAAAAATAGGCGACTATTTATTTAAATTCCTGAACGGCGTCGCTAGGTTTGTACCAATATCGTGTTTATGAAAGTTAAAGAAACAAGTGTAATACGTGTTTAAATGAGGCACAGGCACCATCCTAAAGTGAAAAGAGTGTAGTGCTTTATTAAACTTGTAGTTTTTTTTTTTGTATATTTTTAAAACTCGGTCATGACTGTGTGGGTGTGTGTGTGCAGACTGTCCCCGGAGCAGGCGGAGCACCGGCTGAAGCTGCTGGCGGCGGGGCGCGAGGACGTCGACGTGCGCTGCCTCGGGGAGGGCCGGCCCTTCGCCGTCGAGGTCAGTGCCTCGCCCGTCCACCTGTAGCTCAGCCAGGTCATGCCGGTCCTGTGTGCAGACTGTGTCCGGAGCAGGCCGAGCACCGGCTGGAGGTCAGTGCCTCGCCCGTCCACCTGTAGCTCAGCCAGGTCATGCCGGTCCTGTGTGCAGCCTGTGTCCGGAGCAGGCCGAGCACCGGCTGGAGGTCAGTGCCTCGCCCGTCCACCTGTAGCTCAGCCAGGTCATGCCGGTCCTGTGTGCAGACTGTGTCCGGAGCAGGCCGAGCACCGGCTGGAGGTCAGTGCCTCGCCCGTCCACCTGTAGCTCAGCCAGGTCATGCCGGTCCTGTGTGCAGCCTGTGTCCGGAGCAGGCCGAGCACCGGCTGGAGGTCAGTGCCTCGCCCGTCCACCTGTAGCTCAGCCAGGTCATGCCGGTCCTGTGTGCAGACTGTGTCCGGAGCAGGCCGAGCACCGGCTGGAGGTCAGTGCCTCGCCCGTCCACCTGTAGCTCAGCCAGGTCATGCCGGTCCTGTGTGCAGACTGTGTCCGGAGCAGGCCGAGCACCGGCTGGAGGTCAGTGCCTCGCCCGTCCACCTGTAGCTCAGCCAGGTCATGCCGGTCCTGTGTGCAGCCTGTGTCCGGAGCAGGCCGAGCACCGGCTGGAGGTCAGTGCCTCGCCCGTCCACCTGTAGCTCAGCCAGGTCATGCCGGTCCTGTGTGCAGCCTGTGTCCGGAGCAGGCCGAGCACCGGCTGGAGGTCAGTGCCTCGCCCGTCCACCTGTAGCTCAGCCAGGTCATGCCGGTCCTGTGTGCAGCCTGTGTCCGGAGCAGGCCGAGCACCGGCTGGAGGTCAGTGCCTCGCCCGTCCACCTGTAGCTCAGCCAGGTCATGCCGGTCCTGTGTGCAGCCTGTGTCCGGAGCAGGCCGAGCACCGGCTGGAGGTCAGTGCCTCGCCCGTCCACCTGTAGCTCAGCCAGGTCATGCCGGTCCTGTGTGCAGCCTGTGTCCGGAGCAGGCCGAGCACCGGCTGGAGGTCAGTGCCTCGCCCGTCCACCTGTAGCTCAGCCAGGTCATGCCGGTCCTGTGTGCAGCCTGTGTCCGGAGCAGGCCGAGCACCGGCTGGAGGTCAGTGCCTCGCCCGTCCACCTGTAGCTCAGCCAGGTCATGCCGGTCCTGTGTGCAGCCTGTGTCCGGAGCAGGCCGAGCACCGGCTGGAGGTCAGTGCCTCGCCCGTCCACCTGTAGCTCAGCCAGGTCATGCCGGTCCTGTGTGCAGACTGTCAGTGGTATGTGTGTATCTTCGTGGCAGTGAACCGGACACTAGCTCAGCATAATGCTGAGGTGCTAGGCACGTTGCACAAACTAATATAACCGTTTTACAAAACAATAAAACGCTTATTATGTGCCGAGAGAAAACACAGCGTCGCAATATGAAGAAGCTATGTGTCACTCACCCTGTCTTCAGCCAATACTTACAGTTTCTAGGTGTGTCGTGTTTAGCGTTTCTGAACGTCGCTGTCACTGTCACCAGAAAGGCGCGAAGCGCGCCTCTACTTGTCAATTGCTGTCTTCACCAGGAAGAACCTTCCTGCGACGCTGTGTTTTCTCTCGGCACATAATAAGCGTTTTATTGTTTTGTAAAACGGTTATATTATGTGCCTGTCGGAAAACACAGCGTCGCAATATGAAGACGTGTCTGTTATCTGCTGGTGACTAAGGCATACATACACACGCATTGATGAACAATACAAAAATTATGTTTATAAACTTGTATTATAAAAATTAAGAAACATAACAAAAATATCAACATTCTGAGATCAATACGGGTATTATTAGTAATTAATTTCTACACTTAAGTAGATATAAACAATTAATATAATAATAATAATTTGAAAACAAATAGCAATCTAAATGCTTGAAAAATTGTTAAATAAATTAACTGAAGGGTCACTGCGTTCCTGTGTAGATCTTATCTCTCGGCAATAATGCTTAGTAAACGTATTAATTGCTCTCCAGTTTCCCCTCTGCAAAATTTCCTCTACTGGCCTCCTCTCTAGCCAGGCTAGCGAGGCTACAGCTGCCCGACAGCTGCCTGGAGGGGCATTGATACCAGAGTCTCGTAAGACAGTCCTGACCCAGCCTCCAATAATTGCTTTAGAAGCTGCTTTGACCGGTCCCTTTATAGTTATAAATAGTTCCTCAATTTTGTTTCTTCTCTCCTGACTCTTAGATAAATAGTGTCTTACCCATGTAACTGGGCATATTCCCTCACTTATATGTTTTCTTAGTTCCCATCCAGATTGACGTTGGGACCCCTTGTCGGTCTTAGATCCAAAAATTGGCCACATGTGAATAAATTCACCAAAATCAGTATAGTGATCATCTGATACCTTTAGAAGAGTCAAATCATGGAGTCTGCGTCCTGAAGCAAGAAGGAGTATGGTTGCTGCTCGGCGTGCTGTTTCAAAAAGTGTTTCAGCAGCAGGTGTATTGGATAACCAGTCTAGAACTTGTCTGCAATCCCAAATAGGGCACCTTTGAGGTGGTTGGGGTCTCACATTCTGGATAGCTTTTAAGATGTTCCGAACTAGAAAGCTTGAAAAGATTTCCTCAGCCTGGCCACAATAAGTTGATATAGCTGATTTTTGTAATAACATGGTGTTGTATGAAAACTTCTCCTTAAGATAGGTATTAGCCAGAAATTGGGCGACCTCCTCTGCTGTTGGTCCTCTGCTGTCTATTTGCCTTTCGGAGCACCATTTTTTCCAGCGTCTTATTGCAGGCATGTAAGATCTTATTGTTGATGCTCTCCAACCCTTGCTTAAGAGGCCCTTCTCCTCTGGTGTCCAGGTGGCTATTTTTTGACCCCACCCCCAATCTTCCAGATTTGAAGGCACAGATTGTCTACCATCGGGGGAGTCCGACCTGTTGAAAGGTCTATCAAAACCTCCTGAAGATTCGGAATTATGTATGGCTTGTCCAAGGCCCGAGACCGAAGGTCTGCACTCCAGAAGGGTTGGGTCCAATCTGGGGCCACTAAGAGGTAAGTGCCCCGAGCACTGTTTAGGTGGGCTAAGACTCGTGGTATTAAGTTTGGGGGAGGAAACAGCCAACCCAGATTGTAGTCCCACCTTTGACTGAACGCGTCTATAAAGCTTGCTCCATGATCGTATGGATCGATACTGGCATAACTTGCCACGACTGCAGACTGTTCCGAGGCGAAAAGATCTATAATGGGTCTTCCCCAACGCTTGAATACCTCCGAGGTTGCTGTTGGTAAAAGATGCCATTCTGGTAGAGGTTGTCTCCGAGACAGACGATCTGCCACTGTGTTGTACCTCCCTGGGAGATATTGGGCAGAGAGGGTCAAATTCCACTGGTCTATTACTGATAGTAGTTGAAATGTTAGATTTAGCAGACCTATTGAATGTGTCCCCCCTTCCTTTCGCACATAAGCAATTAGAGTTCGGTTGTCCGTCTGCAACAAGACATGAGAGTTTGCCAGAGTCCGACTCTGACTCCTTATTGCTGACAGCACTGCAAACATCTCCTTCTTGTTGCTGTGCCATTGACGTTGAGACCGGTTCCAGGTGCCGGATAGTGTCAAACTGTCTATATGCGCCCCCCAACCGATATCCGAGGCATCCGTTGTCAGGAAATGATTTACTGGTGAC
The DNA here is from genome assembly GCA_949316455.1 of Acleris holmiana. Taxonomy (NCBI): domain Eukaryota; kingdom Metazoa; phylum Arthropoda; class Insecta; order Lepidoptera; family Tortricidae; genus Acleris; species Acleris holmiana. Next base: position 9,975,426 of record OX438791.1, on the reverse strand, counting down.
AGATGTATGGGGACTGCAGCAGATTTGATGGCTCCGAGCCACCATTCTAATGGTCTGAGTGTTATTGCAGGAAGAGCGTGCATCAAATGACTGTTCCCTCTGAACTGGCGAGAGAATATCTGCAGGTGGCGACAGTGGAGTCGCCCCCTTGGGACTACAAAACATGCAAAATTCAACAATCCCAGAAGTCGTTGCAACTGTCGAAGTTTGCATGCCCCCTGCTGAGTAAATTTTTGAATTTGATGAGTTATTGTCTGCTCCTTCTTTACTGGCAGGCACATCTGATTGGAGTCGGTCTTCCAATAAATTCCCAGATATTCCAACTGTTGTACTGGTGTTAAAATTGACTTTTCTAAGTTGACATGCCAACCCAGTGACCCCAGAAGGTCCACAGCCTCCGCGGCTTGGTGAGCTAACCTTGATCGATCTTGGTGAGCCATGAGGAAGTCGTCCAGATAGACTAGAACCCGACAACCTCTCTTGCGTAGGATCTCCGCGATCCAGCAAGTTATACCTGCAAACAGGCGGGGAGCCGATGAAAGGCCAAATGGCAGGCATGTCATTTGTAAGATTTCTCCTAAATAGTTTATGCACAGGAAGGGCTGGTGTGACAGAGCTATAGGCACATGTAGATATGCTTGGGAGATGTCTATTTTTACCAACCAGTCTGCTAGTTGTAGAAAGTCTGGCACAGAGGTCTGTGAAATCAGATGAAAAGGTTTTGTTTTTATAAACCTGTTGAGACCTCGAAGATCTAATATGGGTCTTACGCCTCCGTCGCTTTTCTTTACTAGAAACATCTTTGAAAGGAAGCATGGTTTCTGGTTGGACCTGGTTTTTAATACACCTGACCGTTTTAACTTCTGTATTTCCTGTGTCATCTTTTCTGAAGAGTTGGTTGAAAATCTCCTTGTTACAGAATGGGACGGATAAACCAGTGGAGGCTTTCGGAAAAACGGAATACGAGATGCCGTTATAGCTTTCATTATGAAATTGTTTGCACCGAGATCCCTCCATCTGTACTGAAAATTTCTCAGGCATCCTCCACTGAATCCGTTCACTATGTCACTTACTGTGGTCTCTGGGTGTCTGGGGGCGTTGACGCCCCTGAGGGAACGATCTTTTACCCTTTCCTTTCCCACGTCCTCTTTCACCACCTTTATGAAAAAACTTCCTTTTTTTATATTCTGTAGCATTATGGTACCCTGAGTCATTAAATTTCCTTTTCAGGTTTGGTTTTTTAGTCTGTGCACCAATGGGCACATTAAGCCACGCGGCCGGTCCACCTAATGACTGTATTGTCTGTGTTAGTTGAGTTTGATCAAATAAACATTCTGCACTAGGAGGTATATTCCTTAGCACTCTCTGGATATTCTTATCTCCTATTTCTTGCAAAACCCTCTCCCTCCTAGTTTCAATACACTCTGCTCTCTTTCCACAAATAACCTTTAGGTTATCTTCAACTACCTTTTCATATACTGAACCACCAGCAAACTTACTATTCAACCTCTCATATAATGAGTTTGGGTTTAGCTCCTGCGGTGAAGAAAAAGCCCAGTTGACTATTTCCTGCAGGCCCTTTTTAACTAAATCTCTCTGCTCCAAGGCAGCGTTTGAAAGGCCTGCCATTACCTTCTCTGTTCCTAACAAAAAATCCTTTTCCTTTGTGAAATGGCAGAGCTCTTCATTCACCCTCAGATCTATGAAGGCGGGTTTAGCAGAGAAATTCTGCAAGGTCTTAGAATATTTCACCTCCTTCCAAGCCGGTGAACCAAAATGTTGCAAATCAGAAATCACCTTAACTCTCTCAGGTATAGACGGCTTAATTAATTTATTCTTATCTATCTCAGTTTCTAAATTGCCAAAGTTAAGGATTTTACTAGCATTACTAGGATTCGTCAAGAATTCCCCAGACGTTTGAATCGATGAACCAGAGAGGGTTGGTGCTGTACCTAACGAGCCGCCCACCATCTGAATGTAATGGGAGAGGTAACCTACCTGGTTAACCAGTGCATCAATCCGCGGGTCCGCCCCGCCCTGATGCCGCTCCTTCCGTTTGTACGGAGGTCTCTCGGACTCCGAGTCCGAGGAACTCGATGATGAGCTAGACGGTCTCGGCGACTCTTCCTGCTGTGCTCCTGAACAGTGCTCCTGGTCTGGATCACTCATCCTGCACTATTCTCATGCACTATTTCGAACTTTTCTGTACACACAAACTAGTTTAGACAGAATTTTCACCACTTTAACAGCAAATTAAAACTTTTAAAACTGTAATGGCGGCGAGTTACACACGCATTGACAAGTAGAGGCGCGCTTCGCGCCTTTCTGGTGACAGTGACAGCGACGTTCAGAAACGCTAAACACGACACACCTAGAAACTGTAAGTATTGGCTGAAGACAGGGTGAGTGACACATAGCTTCTTCATATTGCGACGCTGTGTTTTCCGACAGGCACATAATAAATAAATAAAATACTCCCTCCCTGCTTTGCACAGCAGTGGGACACTTAGGCTAGAAATAAATAAATAAATTATAATTGAGACCTTATAAGAAGAATAAAATAAAACCTTACATAAACATATTTTAAATAGTAAAAGGTACTTATCTTGTACACAGCATTGACAATTCAAGAAACAAAACTACAATTAGAGAAAAATAAAAGTGCTGGTTAGAAAATTAGGGTTATGTGTGCGTCAACCTTTATAATGTCTAGTATTCCTTGTGATGTGCACAGATCTCGGACCCTCGCCGCGAGCTGACGGCGGCAGAGCTGGCGCGCGCGTGTGAGCTGATCTCCAGCAGCGGGACCGTCGTGGTCAAGCACATGGTGCACGTCTCCAAGTTAGTACTTCTCACTTACAGCCCAACGAAAATGTTTAGTGGTCGTGGGACCTTGTGCAGGGTCCGTCCGGATCGCTACCGACATCTTATACTTTAACCTACTGCCGAGAAACACTGTTCGCAATGTTGTGGAACACAACCGAAGAAATTACTACCATTTACACATTCTGGGAGCCTTTCGTTTCGTGAAAAAGGTTTTGACAAGCTGTAAATATTTCAGGTTTTATAGTAGCTCTTGTTTACTTAACAGCAGGTCTTGTTTACTTAACAGTAGCTCTTGTCTACTTAACAGCAGCTCTTGTTTACTTAACAGTCGCTCTTGTTTACTTAACAGTAGCTCTTGTTTACTTAACAGCAGCTCTTGTTTACTTAACAGTCGCTCTTGTTTACTTAAAGGTAGCTCTTGTTTACTTAACAGTCGCTCCTGTTTACTTAACAGCAGCTCTTGTTAACTTAACAGCAGCTCTTGTTTACTTAACAGCAGCTCTTGTTTACTTAACAGCAGCTCTTGTTTACTTAACAGAAGCTCTTGTTTACTTAACAGTAGCTCTTGTTTACTTAACAGTAGCCCTTGTTTACTTAACAGTAATGGAAACTGAATTGAAAACAATACGATAAAATTAGGCAATATGGTTTTACAAAGTAGAATACAGGGCTTATTTCAGCTCTGACTGTTTTAGAGAAGATCTGTTGGAGTTGAAGAAGGGGGAAGAGACGAAGAGCAAGGAGTACGAAGCGCTCTGCATCAAGCTGGAGCACTCTACCATAGATAAGGTACTTACAAAAAGTATGCACTAAAATTTATATTCGAGATATTCTCGCAAAACTTTCTGTGCCTGCCTCCAGGTAAATAGAAAAACCCTCTCACTAAACGAAAATTAACAAAATTTTGTTTTGAAACTGTAAATTTACATGAAAAAATATCCAGCCCTCGGACCCATCAGCACCCATTACGGTGACTCCCGAAGACATCGCGCGCATCAATTCCTACACCAACACGCCCCCCGGCGACGAGGCCAGGGTGCGGCTCGTGCAGAAGACGCCTATCAGGGTGTTGCACCGGCGGCCGCTGCTGGCGCGGGAGCGGGCCATACTGACGCTCCGAGCCGAGGCTGTGCCGGGTTAGTGTCATGTGTGCAGGTCTATTCAGTTTAAAAAACGAATGGCAGTTTTTAGCATTATCTGTGGTGTGTAATACAGGGTGACTTCAAATTGGTAATACAAAATCAATGTTTTACGCACATTTCCCCTAAACTTAGCCCCTCAATTAAGTCTCATACTTTTAAAATAATCAGAAGTATTTTTTTTTTAATTTTTAAATCATCCCATTTTTGTTGGCTTAACATGGTTATAATACCATAATAATTAATAAAGAAGTTTAAAGAATTTCAAATGCACACTTTCCTCTTTGGTTATCCGTCACCTGTCGCAATTTATGAAGAAAACTTGTTTTGATTAGTAATTGCCACTTATCAAAGAAAATAAGATTGTATTGTAAATGTAGTGTTACCACACTTTGGGACTTTAATTATTTGCTTTGTTCGAAAATTAGCATTAATTAAATACAGTTAATTTTAACAAAGGGGTTAATGTATTATACTGTGTGGCATTAACTAAGCCACAATCAAGTGTTTTGTGTTACCATTTTGAAGTCACCCTGTATATTGAAAAAAGTTATTATGTTCACAATTTCTTTTAGCGAGGCGAGTGTTCTTCTTTTTTTTTGATTTCTGTTGTTTTTAATAGACTATTTGTATGTTTCCTTGTAAATGTGATGAAATTCATTGTGTGTATCACGGGTAGTAAGGGGGTAACTCTAATACGCTCGCTATTTATTCCCTTCTTACTTCCTTAAAGGCTTGTAGTACTGTTAGGCGATGGGCTTGCAACCTGTCACTAAACTGGTTAACATGTAAGCCTATGTCAAATGAAGTGTTTTTGGAGTTGTTGGTATTTCTGGAGCTCTGCCTACCCCCCTGTGTCGTCCCCTCGCTGTGTATTGACGGCGCGAGTGGGTGCCCTGGTTGCAGAGCACCCGCAGCTGTTCGTGGCGCGCGTGCGCTGCGCGGCGGGCACGTACGTGAAGGAGTGGGCGCACGGCGAGCTGGCGCGCAGCGCGCCGGCGCTCGGGGCCGCGCTGGGCGCGCGCGCCGACATCCTCGCGCTCGACGTCGCCGCCGTGCGCCTGCCCTGGCCGCCCGCCCCCACGCAATAGACACCTGAATATACATATACTCCCTACACTGCTCTATTATTGCAACATTTATTTATTCCTATATATCCTACAGGGTGACTATCATTTCATCGAATTTCATTTCATCTAACGCTATTTTCTGCTGTAACCATAATGTTTTCAGGGTGACATAATAAATGTAGGTTAGATTAGGTTAGATGTTTACAGTAGAAAATAGCGTTCGATAAAATGAAATTCTATGAAATTATACATCCGATGAAGTGATGAGTTACCATCCTACGAAGCTAGCGGTCAAGGGTCGATTCCATATTTGTGGGATCCTATCATTTCGTAACCAGTTTCACAAATGATTCATTTCACAAACATACAATTTGACAACCCGCATTTTTTGAAACTGTAATTAATTCTGGATTTATTTCAGGACCATCGTGTGGAACCCTATAGGTTAAGTTAGGTTACTTTTATAAAAAACCTGAATTATTTCTAGTTACTGAAAAAACAGCGGATTGGCAAATGAATAGGTTGCGAAACGATGCATTTGTCAAAGATTTGTCGGCGAAAAGGCAGTGAACCCATATTTGTGTGATAAGCGCGAATATTTGTTCCTAAGTCTAGGATGTCTTTTTCATATCTTTTACTAGCGACCCGCCAGTGGCTTCGCCCGCTGCAATTTTTTATTCTTGACATTTTCTTCTTTTTTTTGTAAATATATATATTTTTTAATAAAAAGTATCCTATGTTACTTCTAGTACCTCCCAGAATATGTGTACAAAGTTTCATGATGAAACATCCACGCTTTCACATTTATAATATTAGTAAGGATTTCTCTAATACCCAAAGTACAAGCCTAGAGCTAAGTTTGCGACTAGGTCAATTTGTGTTACATTGACCATCGATATTTATTTATTTATTAACCTGAGCATTACTCACTGTGACGTAATAAATAACACAACTGATTTCAAATTATTGATTAACTAGAGAACGCCCGCAACTTTACACGCATGGAATTAGTTTTCCGCTCCTCCCCCTATGTGTACGTAGATGACACTGTGTTGTCTATATTATATCAAATACCTCGTTTATCGCTATTCCTTTTTTTTCTCCTTCCCGAACTGTTAAACTTTCCGGGATAAAAAGTATCCAATGTCCTTCCTCAGGACCTTAGTTATCTCCAAACCAAATTTCATCTAAATTGGTGCAGTAGTTCAACAAACAAACAAACTCTACAGGTTTATACATTAAGTATCAATTGACGTTATATCTGGACAGCACCGTCATTGCTGACAATCAGCGCAAGAAACTGTAGGTCATGTTTTCAAATTATAAAAATACAATACGTACCACCTCTGGCTAACCCTGACTTGGTAGATGTGCTTGTACAAACGAAGACACTGTTAACTGACCACCCATAGACTTTATACGTTGCGACAAGGTTTATATTCGATTGTAAATGTACAGTTAACAGTGTCTTTGATTGTAATTTTCCAAATCAAAATATTATACCCTCACAAAAGAGTTTTGAAAAGTGAGGACGCTGTTAAATTGGCAACGTAATCCAATTTTTTCCACACCCTGCTGCTTAATTGTTGCCACTTGAGAATATTCTAGTTCCACCTGTGACCACGTCCAACTGCTCGTTGCCATGCTTATGTTACTTGCATCTGTACCTACCGCTCTTAAAGACTGTCACCATTGGCTTTGCCTCGCTTTTATTTTTAGGTAAAGTCATCAATAAAAAAACAAGACCTGACCTAGGTTTGGAGGTCCCTGATTGAACCCTGGATCACGAGACGATATTCATTGCAAACAAGATTGGAAAAGTGGCAGTACAAACTAAATGCTTTTTTAGAATATTTTAATAATAAGACCAGGAAGTGTTGTTTGATCAGTAGTTAACTGAACTAAAGGTTAAAATTCGAAAATTTAATCGAAAAAAAATCGCACTTTTCCTTGTGATTTCACCATTAGTTACGATTGTAACAATTAGTTACTTTAACTACTGATCAAACAACGCGCCCTTAGTTCAAAACACACTCATCAAACGACAAAACAATACCGTACATAGAGGATGCCACCTTTAATTTAAAAATTAAAATTGAAGCTTATAAGCGTCTTCTGCTTTTTTTATCATAGTTTAAAGAGGAACACACCATCACCAATGTACTCTCATCACCTGGGTAGTCAAGTCGGAATTCTGTGCAAACTTCTTTTTACATATTTCGCATAAGATAGATTTTCCTCCCAAATGTAGCACATGATGAGCAGTTAGGTTATCTTTCCTGTTAAACCGTTTCTTACAAATGTCGCAAGGGAAAGGTTTCTCATCAGAGTGAACCGTCTTTATATGTCCTGTTAAATTCTGTTTTCTGGTGAACTGCCTTTTACATATTTCGCACGCGAAAGGTTTGTTACCCGTGTGGAGTAACATATGATCAGCTAGGTGACTTTTTGTTATAAACTGTTTTTGACATAGATCGCAGGAGAACTGTTGAGTTATATGAGTAGCTTCATGCATCTTAAGGTACCATTTACCTTGAAAACTTTTGTTACAAATTGCGCAAGTAAGAACATTTCGACCCATTTGAACGGTTTTATTTTCTGCCGGTTGTAATTTCTTTCTTTTCTTTTCTTTTTTTCAAAAAAATCGGACCAGCGGTCTTTGATTAATTGGGGAAAATACAAAAAAAAAAACGACAAATTGAGAACCTCTAACTTTTTTAAGTTGGTTTAGAAAAAATATACAGTGTCCCACGACTTTGGCACATGGAGGAAAAGTACCTTAAATAATGTAGATAGAGAATTGTACTGAAAGAAGACTTCATTTTTATTTTAAAAACAATACAAACTGTTTTCAAAGAATTTTAAATAATCAGCTATCTGAACCCCATAAATGTGTAAAAAAAAACTGTAATTTTACTGTACCAATCGAAAGGCGCAATGAAAAACATTTATTACTTCTAAATAACGCAAAGTGTAAAGACTGCTTGCGAATTACCTTAACATTTAGTTTAGTTTAGTTCTAGTTTTTTTTTAATTTTAGGCTTTAGTTTAATGGGCTACGCTGGTAACCAGCGCCGAGCTGTGGGCGCTGCCCCTGGTGGGTTATCGTGCGCAGCCGGCATACGCTGACGCGCGGTCCTTTTGCTGCAAAGCATGTTATTTACTCCGTTTTATTACATATTTTTTTTGTTTATACTCTATTTTGCATGTATTTTTGTGGCAATAAATATATTTTCTTTCTTTTTTTTTTCTTTCTTAAAGATAAACTGTTTTAATAATTTTGTTCTTTGCTTTATTGGTGTCCTCAGTTATTTCTCTATCCGAGGTTGTCTGGAAGTCTTTCTTTTTGGTGTTCAATAAAGAGTATTGTATTGTATTGTATTGCTTCCCATTGTTTTTTTTTTTCATGGTGTTTGTTTAAAATATTGGTTCAATTCCTGGTTTATATAAAATTCTTGAAATGCAGTTTCTATTGTTTTTAAAATACAAATGAACATTTATTAAATTAACTACCTAAGATAAAAGTCTGTGTCAATTGAACTCGGAAAAAATGTAAACAAAACCAAACGAACCAATCCACAATGATTATTGTATAATCACATACTTTTAAAGATCAAGCGAGGTCTTTGCAACAATTTATTTACTAGATCATTATATTTTTAGTGATGAAATAACTTTTCATTATACATTATTTTTAATAAAACATGCTTGGTGAATATTTGAGGTTATGTGTCAAACAGTACTAATTTGTTTAATATTAATATTATGTTACTGTTAGGCTGTGGACGGTAAGTTCTAATTAAATAAATGAATAAAAATAAAAAGCTAGTCATAGCAATCAATCAGAATCAGAATCAGAATAATCTGTTATAGTTATTTTTTTTATTTATTTATTTGGGTCATTCTCAGTTAAGAGGTAATAGCTTACTGATAAAACTTGGCATGACAAAAAAAATTGAAATTTGATTTAATTTTTTTACAGATTTATCAAAACAACTTGTTTTTTAATATGTGCTAGGTGACCAGTCAATTTTTCATTTTTTTTATCATTTTACAGAAAGCCAGGGGAGAGACTTATGAAAAAATTTCATAAAATATAAATAAATGCATATATTAAATGTTTGTCAGATTTTTATAAATCTATTAGATGATGTATATGCATTTTCTAATGTTTTTTTTTTTATTATTCTTTTTTACCTCAGAAAATAGTGTTTGTTGAGCACAGTCTAGTCCCTCCCCTGGCCTTTTGAAAAACAAGAAAAAAATAAAAAATTGACGGATTATTTTGCAGATCTGAATAATGGAAAGTGTAATTAAGTGTAATAGTTAATTTAAATCAATATTTATACGTTTGCTGAACATTTTTGCAAATGTTGTGCCAGGGGAGAGAAAGCCAGGGGAGAGACTTTTCAGTAAGAAAATCGATAATATCTCAAAAGTATTTAATATTAGTTAATAAAATGAAGTATGTTTGTTATCTATAAGTAAATTAAAGTCAATATAAATATATAATTAAGTATTTAGAAAAATTAATCCAGAAATAAAGCTGACCAGGGGAGAGACTATTTCACCAGATACCATCAAAATTGATGAACAAAGGGATCAATACGAGTGACAAAATGTGGAAAAAAGATCATTATTACAACGTTGGCTTATATTTGTGGATCAAATGAATTATGATTAGCATTAATATTACAATAATTAAGATCGCAAATACAATATTTTTTAGATTATAAGAATGCCAGGGGAAGACGCAAATTCCGGCGACAAAATGTATCGTGAATATATTCTATTAAAATAAAAAAAAATAGTTACTTCGGTTACATCATTACAATCATTCTTTATATTATTTTCTAATACAGACTAACTTAAAATGTTTCCATGGCTTTAAGATCACGTAAACTTACTGATTTACTGTAAATACTAGCTGGGGACAGGCCAGGGGAGAGAAGTTTTGCATGTTTGAGGTGAAATTGTGACAAAACTAAGTTAATTAATTATTTGAAATTGATTGTCCATAAAGTTGAGCACTTATATTAAGAGATTGTGATATAATATTCTTTTAATTTTCAATAGAAGTATGATTATTTATCCGTGACATCGTTTTTACCTCTTAACTGAGAATGACCCATTTATAGCATTAGGATGTTAGTCACCTGCAAGCGAGATATCACAAGTTCTGTGCGAGAGACCACCGCCCTGCTGCAGGCCCGGCGCCGGCTCGCTCTCGCCCCCCGCCTCTCCCTCCTCCATCACGCGCACACACTCGACGCTCACGCCATATTCCCATGCCCCCAACTTGCTATCTACTTCTTGCGGGGAGACATCAATTTCACACACGTATTTATTTTTTACTATCAAGTCGGCGCTTTTAGGCATAATTATATAATTATTTGTTCAAAATCGGAAGTTATCCTATTATCATCTTTAGGTACTTGTACATCGAATTTGGAGACAATGAACGCCTATGCAAATTAACAAACAGTTCAGAATCAATCTAAAGATAATACGTTTACATGATATTTTTAAATCGTATTGTAGGTACCGGTGGCAGTTGTAAAAAGTAAACAACACAACACGTAAACAAAACAAAACGCACGTGTAGTAGCACAGAGTATTTTTTTTTTCCTTTTGTTTTATCCCAGAGAGAAAGGCAAAGGACATAAATCCATACAGCCTAGTCATAGTTTCATATTTAGTCTGTCAAACGAAAGCTGTCCCAGAGAAACAGCGGCAATTTCAAAAACCTGCAGCTTTTAACACTGACTGTACACTGAATACACGGAGTTGATACTCCAACACTGATGTGAAAAGATCAGGAAATCAAATAGTATCAACTCTGTTTATTCAGTATACAGAGTCAGTGTAAACAGCTGCAGGTTTTTGAAATTGCCGCTGTTTCTCTGGGACAGCTTTCGTTTGACAGACTCTATGATTCAATTTGAAGTAAGGCCGAAGCCAAGTCTTTGTACATTTTTCTTTTACCAATTTAGAGAAAGGCCGAAACCAAGTCTTTGTATCTGGTTTTTTCGTAATCCCATTTCAATTAAGGCCGAAGCCAAGTCTTTGTAGATAATATTATCCTTAAGTCTTGAGTTCTAAGGCCGTAGCCAACACAGAGTGAAAGTTGAACTGACGTTTACTCTTTTCTTTTTTTAAATAATTAAAAAATACCAAGGAAGAATCGTCACAATGCCACAACAACAAAACATGTTTTTTTCATGTGACTTTGTGCTTTTCAAAGACTCTTAGTGGCCTATTGGCAGTATATACTTAAATTAAATTTAGAGGATAGATGTATTCTATGAACCGCTATACAATGAAGTACTAAAATTGAAAAAAAAATATATTTAGGGGTGGCACTTCATACATGTAACTAGGGGACGACAATTTTTTTTTGAGTTACATCGGCGTGTGGGGTATTTTTAGATAGGGCTTCCAAAATGATACTGAGGTTTTTAAGTGACTTTTTTACGTAAGTGAACAGTTGGCGAGATATACGCTTCTAAAGTCGTAAAAATTCTGTCCGGGTGGGTAGCTTTTGAACTGTTAAATAGAACATTCTAATAAAAATTACAGTAGTAGAACATACGAAATACTTCCAACCAAAATTGTTTTGAACACGATACGCTGTGTAGCTTTTGAGATTTTAATAATTAAAAAAAAATGAATTTCAACCATGAACGTTCATCCCAGCTACGGAACCCTTCACTGTGCGTGGTCCGACATGCACTTGGCCGGTTTTTAGTTATCCAGGAACTTGAATCTACTGGCTGTCTGGCTCCTATTTACTGTGTTATGGTATGTAGGTATGTAGCATTTTCGAGAAAATTATAGAATAATATTCATCTTTCTAATACAATATAGCTATGATAGTGCAAGTGCAAAAACAAAACGAAACGTCACCATGACGTTATGCAGTTTGATGCGTTCAGCTTACAAAAATTTAGCTAATGACAATTATTGTTTAGAAAAAACTGTCAGTGTAATTTAAGAATTGTGTAAATGTGATAAAGTTGAGGATTAATTGATTTTGTATGGAGGTCTAGGATTAACAACCACACTAGCGCCACATTAAACGCTGTTAGATTAGAACTGAAATTTTATATTTGTTGATATGAAACGTGTCAGTTTTCTTCCGATTTTGCATCGGTATTATTCAACGTAACACGTATTCATACACGTGAACTGCTAATCTAGGCGGTCGACTACTACGAACGATAAAAATTACAATATATCTGCCAAAAGTAATATAAAAAAAGTCTATGAACTTTGGTGTGTTATGCGGGCGAAACAAAGGATTTTTTCAACGAAAACTATGCGTGTGGTATATTAGTTTAAGTGCGGGCGTGAATGAGGCGTGTAATCTCGGATATTTTGTGGAAATCCAGGCGCAAACTCCGGTTTAAAATGAGTGGGGTCCATCCTGATGCGCCGATCGGGATACAATGTTTACAACGCCTGTCCGGCATCTGCTGTCCACGGTTACAAGTTAACAGGCTGCGATGGTGAGTCACGAGCCGCTGGTTTTGTTTTAAACACGACGCTCCGTGTCTTTTAATAATAGGTCATTGAAGGCTGCAGGTTTCTTCGATTCTACATAATGCCAAGTAAGGTGATAACAACTTTACGGTTTGCTTCGAGATAGTTTCGTTTTATGTTTGTTTCCCCACGACTGCAGTTATTCTAGTTTTAGTAGCATTCTCTATTATTACCTTTATTTCCATCTATCTTAATGTTTTTTTTGTTCAAACAACAGCGATCTGCCTAATATACCAATTTGGCTCGCGAGCAGCTCGCCGCGCGGGGCGAGCATGCCTCAGGCTGAGCTGCTCAGAATCGTACCCAGCTTTAAACTTTCACAGCTAAACAACCAAATTTTAATAAAATTTGGTGTGGAGATAGCTTGAACTCCAGAGAGAGGCATAGAAATAGAAATAGTTTATTCGTGACAAAACTGACAAACAAGTACATAAAATGTAATTTGTCACGAAATGGTCACAACTCAGCGTGATGCTAGCATGGCCAGCAGTGTTTTTTGGTTGTGACCGATTGGTGAAGACACGGCGCAATGACGCCACGATCGCACATGCAAAACACTTAAACAATTAAAAAACAAAAACATCATACAGTAGGTTTGCCACGCAACTATACAATTTCCTCGTGCAAACACCGCTTTACACAGCACCATACAGTGTGTTGGTTTAAAAAAAAAGAAAAAGAAAATAAGAAACTAAACTAGATGTTATCTATGATATTATGATAACAGTAACGTATCCCTTATTACTATTAGTCTGTGACAATTATATAATTGACATACCTCTCTTTATCTATATTGTTAATTAAGGTGATCAGCATGTTTGGTTATTTACTGTAAGTGTTGATTGTGTACCTATGAATAAATAAATAAATAAATAAATACCCTTCTAATCTGTGGAAACCACTCACTACACATAGGGTACTTTTTTATCCCAGAAAATTAAAATTTCATAGCAATTTACAATTTCTATGCAGCTTGAGTCCCCAGTATCAGCTATCAAGAAATAATAATACTTGATTATTACCTACTCATTTATTCTCTAATTGTATTGTAGTTATTAATGCTTCCTTTTTAGATAACTTCTTGATTACAGCTGGGATTTGCTCAAGGTCACATATTTCAATAATGAAATCATTAGAATGACTACTGCTACAGACTACATCAACAAATTAGATTACATACCTACATAACGTCATGCCTTCATTCCCAGAGTGGTGTAGGCAGAGCTACAAGAATACCAACAACTCTAAAAAGACTTGTTGATAATTCTGTAACCACATTTTGCACAATCAGGCCAAGTCTAGTACCGAATTATTAACAAAAAGAAGAAGAAATCGCCTCGGTGGTAGGACCGCTCAACAACTTTATCAAATTTGTAATTGCCTTGCCCATAGACAAGTTAGAATTTGTCGCTCTGTTCGCGACACGCTTGGTTCACGTCCAGATTACGCGAGGGACGCACACTAAGGCGCCTTTGAGCACGGTCATTTGAGCAAAATACGTGAGCCTTGAGTGCTCTCATTCATACCCATCTATTTGAACACAACTTTAATCGCAAGATAGTTAAAGTGAGATGACAGACTTATCTATACACACAGGGTGGTGACTATATCCGTGTACATACAATAACATCACGCCTTCATTTCCAGAGTGGGGCAGGCAGATCTACAGAAATACCTGCTTACTTGTTTATAATTCTGTAACTACATTTTGCACAATCAGGCAAAGAAGTTTACCAGTGTATTAGTGACAGGCAAGCCCATCGCCTAACAGTACTACAAGCCCTTATTCCCTTACTCGCCTCTTACGACATCCACGGGAAGACATGGAGTGGCACCATTCTAACCTGGCAACCATACAAGACAACAGGTCAAGTGCGAGTCGGACTCGCGCTCCAAGAGTTCCGTACCGACCGAGTAATTTTTGCACGTTTGCACTATAATCACACCAACGCTTGTATCACTGATATAAATGTGAAAGTGCGTTTGTTTGTTAGTTTTTTCCGTGTTCCCGCGATTGACACCAAATTTGGCGTAAAGCTAGTTAGTATCCTAGAGATGGATACAGGACACTTTTTTACAGTTCCCAGGGAATAGCGATCAATGACTCTCACGCAGACACAGTTGCAGTCAAAATCTAGTATCAGAAAAATAGTCAAAATAATCAAACCAAATAAATAACAAAAGTATACATGTAAAAATCTTCCATGACTGACTGACTGACATAACGCGCAGTATAAACCCCCGGAAGCTAAGGACTTCGAATTTAGGAGACATTGCTTGGGAACCCTAAAGGTGCACTAACTTATCGAAAATCGACTCCCAGGAAGAAATAGGGGGAGTAGCCGGAAACTACGACGCGTACCAGATCGCGGGCGCCGACATATCCGCGCCACGAGTAAACAACAGATGCTCTACAAGTCATTGTGATACGTGTGTCATACATACGCCATATGGAACAAGTAATGTTTAAAACATTTATAATTATATTTCTAACTATTCATAGGATTGCCAGGCGTCCGGATTAAACCGGACACAGTCTGGCTTTTTGATTGCGTGTCCGGCCAAATTAGCCGGAGTGCGCCCCGTCGGGTTATTGTTAGGCTTTTAAATTTGAACATCACGCGCGCCCCCACCCCGTAAAAAAGAAGAATATTGAATTTTATTATTGATTCATAAACATTTAAGAAGATTTTATGGTAAATGAAAAATAGCATACTTAACTTAAAAAATAAAAATGTCGTGTTCTAAAATTAAACGCGTCCGGCTTTTTCCCCAAATGTCCGGCTTTTCGGTCTTAAGACCTGGCAACTCTCACGAGTAGGGTTGCCAGGCCCACTATACCTCAAACAAGGAGATTTTAGCATGTGGGAAATTGAATCTACCACCAAGGAAATAAAGTTCAATCCACGCTCTTAAATGGCATTTTTCAATTTTGCAAAGTTAACACGCAGATACATCACTAGGTTTCATATAAGCTGCACCATGTACACTGTAATGTCACCTGACACCTGTCATGGTCAGGATGGTGAAATAGTCTGACGATAGGTCTCACGAAGTTAGAGCGGTGCGATACGTGGAGCGGAATAAATATGTGTAAAGAAATCGCCTCATCGCCGCGGAGCGTATATAGCGCGGCGTGCTTCAACGCACAGTCATCTTATCCTTTAACCTGCCGCCAAGCAGTACCAGTGTGTTCCGGTGTGGGGAGAAGACAGCCGGTGAAACTAGCATAGCGGCATTCCATCTTAGTCCTCAGGGTTGGCATCACATCGTCAAGTAACGCATTCCTACATACGTACATACATAACATCACGCCCTCATTCCCAGAGTAGTAGGCAGAGCTATAGAAATACCAACAACTCTAAAAACACTTGTTGATGATTCTGTAACCACATTTTGCACAATCAGGCTAAGAAGCCCATCGCCTAACAGCTTAGCAAGCCCTTACTCGCCTCTTACGACATCCACCATGGAGTGGCACTATTCTAACCCGGCAACCACACGGCACTAACGTCAAACAGATTTAGCAATTTCTCTTACTTACACTTAGACAAAGAGAGGGTTGACAGATAAATTTATTGTTGATTGTGAAAAAGACTAACTAGCGTTTCTATTCTTCTATTCGTTTGGTTTCTAAACCAATCGCGTCACTGGTAGATCACGTGACTTGTCGTATGACGTAATCGACCAGTGATGCGATTGGTTTATAAACAAAACGAATAGAAACGCAAGTTAGCGAACGCATCTTGGCTACAGCCTCAGGCCCTTTCAGCGGTTTGACGACGCGTTTAGCCTAGTTGGTATAGTGGCTCTGCCTACGAAGCTTGTAGTTTCGGGGTCAATTCCCCGCAAAATAATATATTTGTTGCTGAGTCTTGGATGTTTCTACGTATTTGTTGCCTAGTCCCGAAATATAAGTAGATGCACCTTTTGGTACCTTGTCACTTCAACGCGTTTAACAGATTAGTGCTGAAGTTCAAACATAATGTTATAGCGACAAAGCACTTAAGTGTGCAGCCGACCGTTTGTACAAGCCTAGAGCATAGTAAACTAGGTCAATTTGCGTGATTGTCCTCCGATATTCGTTGAGCCAAAAATTACTATGTGAAGTGGGTGATTCTCTCAACACAGCGCTGCGTCGATCTTAAAGGTGAAGTTTTATTTGGCAAGTTTAAGAAGTCCCGTCGGAGCGTACAAAATACATTTTAGCGCGTGCTTTCTCAATTAGGCACCTTTATACGACACTGAACTTGACTCACCTGCCTGCTGCCTACTTGAGAAGGCACCCGCTAAAATGTATTTCGTACGCTCCGACGGGACTTCTTAAACTTGCCACATAAAACTTCACCTTTAGGATCGACGCAGCGCTGTGTTGAGAGAATCACCCCCTGATCGTGTCGACCTCGTGTGCGTGCTAATGCATCATAGCGCGAGGTGAAAGCGTGGATCTCGGCGTTACATCACGCCGTCAGCACCGTGACCTTTGCCCGGCCCGGCTCTGCGACCTTACAGATGTACAACTATACGAGTTATTAGAGATAGTTGGCTTAGTAACATTTGCTATTATATTAAACATAATAATCATTATCAGCTGGAGTACGATAACGAGGAACAGATCCTCACCTCTTGCCTTTATTGGCTGGTCAAGGTGGGGTCGCAAAAGCTATATACTCGAAGGGCGGATGTGTTGCTTAAGTGGCGAGTGGGCACCTTGTGGTCGTTTAAAGTCCAGAATCACCTCTCCACCCTGGGCCCCTCTGGAACTGTCGCCTCTGCTGCTATGTATATGTTTGCGGCTGTTTTTGGAGGCACATCCCATTATGTTGGCGAGTCACCGTCTGCCATTTCAACTAAAGTATTGCATTATATTAGCATTGGCCAGGCAGGCGCGATAGTTTCATCAATAGCCTAGTTCAAAATCCATATAATTTCATTCAGATAGCCTATGGTTAATGTTCCCATCATTCTTAAATATTAACCGGGGGTGGTCCGTGGGAGCACGCTTGTGTAGTGTGAACTCAGGGACAACTAAATTGAAGTTCTCTAAAGGGCCTCTGCGTGTTGGCAATGGCTAAAAGTAGTCCTTCCAAAGGTCCGGGTCTGCCGTAGTCCCGTGATTGGTAAAGACGTATCGATACTAATCCATACTTAATATGATAAATGTTAAAGTAACTCTATCCGTTTTTCTGTTTGTTACGCTTTCACGGCCAAACCGCAGCAGACGCAACGTCTAGTCGCGTGCAGTAACTAATTCAGCCGTTTAGTGGGCTAAACCGCTGAATTTCGATTATATATGGTATTCAAATATTGGAGATAGCTTGAGTCTCGCGGATGGACCGATATTATAAAGATGATATGATAACCGACTTTAACGCTGAAGGCATGCAGTGTTACATGTGAGTGAGGGAGACGGACATAGGATACTTTTTTCCCAATATCTTGCAAGGTTATTTAGAAATCTTATTACTCATGTATGTGAAATGCTACTCGACAACAGATGGCTTTTTCAATATTGCAAGTACCTCTGGGCAGGGATCGTTACCGGTATTCTGAGTACCGGTTTAAAATGAGGTATAACCGGTTATAATGGCATTTCACTATTTTTACCGCTAAAGCTCTGATTAGCGGCATAATCAATACCGGTATTCGAGTACATGATCGGTTTAGGCAACTGACAACAATACCTCTATTTGATACTTTACCCATAAAAAGCATTACCGGTAATACCTGTCAGTGTCAATATACTTGTTTATTTGTTTTCGTAAAAGTTTTTAAATCTATTATGTAAATCAAAATACACACAATCAATTTACTTATCCAGGTTCTAGTAGACACTAGTTAACCAGCCATGCACAATAATGTCATCGCGTGACGTACCCTGTTACACTTGGTATGCTTTAGTAATAATGTCAAATTGACGTCTTTTTTATCAGGTGCATTGAATAGCGGTATTGAATACCGGTATTTAATACTGTAAATAGTGTAAACATAGCGATAAAAACAAAAGCGGAATGACAACAATACCTCTAATTCGAATATAGGTATTATTTTTTTAGCGGTAATAATTTGACAATTTAAATACAGGTATTCAATAAAACCGGTTTTGCAATCCCTGCCTCTGGGCGACCAAGCTCTGTTCGGGTGTATGTAGACGACATTATTAAACACTGTTTTATGAATAAAACAATATTTATTTATTAAACATAAATCCGTTTAATAAGCACACACGCAAAGGACTGCTGATGACAGACCACAGATTACATAAAACTTACGACTACAGAACACCTCCCCTACAAGTCTAAAACCTGTCTGGGTTTTACTGCACGACCACTTCTAGTGATATAGTGTGATGACGGTGCAGGCTCTTCTATAAAACAATCTAAATCTATATGGCGATTAGAAACATTTGCATTACTATTATTATCTTCTAAATCATAATCTCTATGGCTATGGGATACATTTGCATCACCCATCAACTCCTGATTACTTATATCATAAAAAATCTTATTGAATGATTGAGCATTAGTAAGTGATTTTTTTAAATGATATGTGTTGCGCCTGAAGGGCCTACTATAATCATTTTTCCTTATAAAATATGATTTTGGTTCCTTACATTTTTTAATAATTACTCCTTTCTGCCAATAATCATTTTTCTTTGTTTTATACACAATCTGTTCTCCTTCCTTAAATACAACATCTTTCCTTTTAGCATGTTTATCATGTCCAACTTTTGTTTGGGACTGTTTTAATTTCAGCAATTTATATATTCCCTTTTCTACCTTAGGCTCTAAAGTCATTAAGTTAGTTGGCAAATTAGTTCTTATTCTCCTGCTATTTAGTATTTCAGATGGTGACACTAATAGACCCGACAATGGAGTACTATTATAATTCATTAAATAATCCCTGTAATCCACTCGATCCTCAGCTGCTTTTTTCAATATTTTTTTACTAATATCAACTGCTTTTTCGGCCATGCCATTACTTCTTGGATAGTGTGGACTACTGGTAGTAATAGTAATATCTTTCGACTTATAATAATCAACACATTCTTGGGATCTAAATGGATTGTTATCAGCTATTATATCTACAGGATAGCCAAATCTTGTGAATACTTCTTGCATTGCATCTATTACAGATTTAGATGTTTTACTTACTAAGGGTCTAATTTCTAACCAATGAGAGAAATAATCAACAATGACCAGATATGGCTTCCCTGCAAACTCAAGTATGTCAGTGCCAACTTTTAAGTACCTACCACTTGGAATTTTGTGGGATGACAATGGTTCATGTGAATTAGAAGGACTATATTTCTCACAAGTGCGACACTGTTTTATGAAGTTATGTACATCAACAAGTTTGGGCCAATAAAACAACTGCCTAGCTCGATTTGTACATTTGCTTATGCCGCAATGACCTTCATTTACTAATTTTAGTACATATTGTTTTAACGATTCAGGGACTATAATTTTGTTACCAAGAAACACCAATCCAGACTTCACATATATGTCATCTTTTAACTTATAGTAAGGTAGGCAACATTTTAAAATCTTTTTTTCACTTGGCCAACCAGTATAATAGTAGTTGCTTATCTGAGAGAGTATCTTATCACAACTAGTTTCCAGTCTGAACTGATCCTTCCGATCACCACTCATAGGCAAATATGTAGATACAGAGTGAACCATTTCTAGCATTTGTGGGTCAGTTTCAGTTACTTTAAGACTGTTCCTTGATAACATGTCAGCAAAGTGAATCTCTTTGCCAGGTACATATTTTAACTCCAGATCATAATTCAACAACTTTAGACATAGACGTCGTAAACGTGGTGACCCTACTTTACTTATTGATTTTAACATTATCGCTAGTAATGGTTTATGGTCTGTTTGCACAACTACTCTAGATCCATACACATATTTATGAAATTTTTGAGTTCCAAAATATATTGCTAACAATTCCTTTTCTGTTTGACTGTAGTTTATTTCACAATCATTCATGGTCCTAGATACACAGGCGACTAATTGAAGGACATTGTTGTCTCCTTTTTGAAATAAACAAGCGGCTAACCCATTTTGAGAAGCATCACATTGTAAAATGATTTGTTTATGAGAATTAAATGGACACAGAGCAGGAGCAGAGGAAATTTGAACTTTCAACTGATTAAATACTTTGTCATGATATGGCAACCACTGAAATTCTGAATCTTTTTTGAGCAGCTTACATAATGGTGACATAAGCTCTGCCATTTCTGGAACATATCGTCTTACATAGTTGAATGAACCAATAACTTTTTGTAGCTGTTCTTTATTACTGGGCGCCTGCAACTTAAGAAGTGACTCAACTCTTACATTATCAATACTCATTCCCTTGCCATTAAATATCTGACCTACATATTTGACTTTAGATTGCTTATATTGTAACTTATCTTTGTTAAATGTAGCATTTATTTCCCTAGCTCGTTTTAAAACTAGACTTACAGTATCATCATGTGACTTTTCTGTATCACCCATTATTAAAATGTCATCAAACCAGGTAATCACATTGGGAATGTCACCAAAATAGTTTTCAATTTGGTCCTGAAAAAGATCAGGAGAATTAGACAAACCATATGGTAAAACTAAATATCTGTATACTCCAAATGGTGTTGAGAAGCAACACTTCCATGATGATTCATCAGTTAGTGGTATACAGTGAAATGCCTCTGATAGATCAAAAACAGAAAAATATTGTTTTCCTTGTAACTTTGCAGCAATTTCATCTACCGTGAGTAAAGTTTTTGGTTTCCTAACAATGTATTTATTTAAATCAGACGGATCAAGACATATTCTAATTTTTTTATTTGATTTTTCCACCATAACAACTCTATTTATACAAGCTATAGAATTGATATCCTCCACCTTCACAATTGCACCTCTATTTACAAGTCTATTGTCTAGTTATTTATGAATATCTTTTATAAAATAGATATTGAGGACTGTATTAAACATAGGGTGGTTAAGTTGACTTGGTTCCCCAGTGCCGCATTAATCTCAGACCATCAAAAATTGAATTTACCAACCTCGTTCCAACGGTTCCACTCGCCGCAGTGTGTCGCCGCCGTAGGTACTTGTTTATAGTAACATTTACATAAGTGTCCGAGGCTAGATCTTCACCACAAACACTTTCACATCTAGTCCAATAAATAATAAATCCTTATAACTATTACATCCACCGAATATTCCACTATTAGCTTAAATATATCCCGAAGGTACGAGAGAACGATCCACACCGTGTCGCGGCCTTCCCAATAGTGTTTTTGCCATGATTCTTCTCTGTGATTGGTTGAGGCGCGCGGACTTGTATCCGCGCGGCGATAGCGCGGGCGACCGGCGAAAAAGGCGGCTAATTCAAATATTGATTACCTATGATTAATGCGTGCACATACTCTCCCCCCCGAACCAAGCCACGCATTGGTTGACCATTAATTGACAGCTGGCAACCTACATAATTTTGAAACTGGTCTAAGCAAAGTTCCATTTTTAACCTTGAGTTCCGCTACCCGAATAATTCCGTCTTTTCCAGGCAAGAGACGAATGATACGACCGCGTCGCCATTGCAGGGGGGGATAATTATCTTCTTTAATTAAAACTAAATCATTTACCCTTGGGGGTTCTGAATGCGAAGTCCATTTAGGACGTTGTTGTAACGTATGGAGATATTCATTTCGCCAACGAGACCAAAAGTGTTGAGTTAGCTTTTGAATTTGTTGAAAGCGCGATAAACGATTAACGTTATATTCCTCGAACGGGTATTCAGGCAATGCTACCATAGGTTGGCCGATAATAAAGTGACCGGGGGTTAATACCTCCAAATCAGATGGGTCCGAGCTTAGAGGGCAAAGAGGCCTCGAGTTTAATACGGCTTCTATTTTAGTAAAGAAAGTAGTCAATTCCTCAAAGGTGAGCCGACGGTCACCAAGGACGCGATACATATGTGTCTTTGCAGACTTTACGGCTGCTTCAAATAGTCCGCCCATATTGGGACTATAGTCCCAATATGGGCGGACTATTTGAAGCAGCCGGTATACTGGGAGGGTTAAACAACCAAGTAATATTTTGTTTGGTGAATTCCCGTTCTAGATCAGACCGATGGTTCCTTAGATACACGTAAAGTTCTTTAAGGTATTTATTTGTTCCGACGAAATTTGTTCCGCAATCTGAACGAATTAATGAGGGAAGACCCCGTCGCGAGACAAACCTAGAGAATCTAGCTACAAACGCTTCTATTGAAAGCTGGGAGACTACTTCCAAATGTATGGCTTTGGTAGTTAAACATACAAAGATACACAAGTAGCACTTTTCTATTCGGGCATTTCTTGAAGTACTACTCTTAATGAAGAGCGGACCAGCAAAATCGGTTCCAACACCTTCAAAGGCTCGCGAACATCGAACACGATCCGGAGGTAAGTCGGCCATGAAAGGCTGATATTGTCTAGGTTTTGCCCTAAAACACGGTATACAGTTGAACGTAACCCTTTTCGTCAGATATCGCATTGACAAAATCCAGTAATTCCGAGATAAAATTCCTTCTAAAGTGTTTGCACCAACGTGACAATACGTCTTGTGATAATTTTCTGCTAAGAGAGTTGAGAAACGATGTTTGCCAGGAAGTAAGATAGGATGACGTGCCGAAAAGGGTAAATCAGAATGACATATTCGTCCCCCAACACGAATTAAACCTTCAGTATCAATAAAAATATTTAACTTTTTTAATGAACCCGAGATAGGCTTTCCCGCAATTAATGCATTAAAATGTTCACTAAAGTATAGCTTTTGCACAGATCGAATTAAATGAGTCAGAACCTTACGACGCTCCGAAACCGTTATATTTTTGTCAAGGATCCGTTGCTTCTTTCGACAGTTGTTTATGAACCGGTATACATATGCCGTTACGTTTACAAGTGTTTCGAACGAACTGTACCGACCGATTAGCTCCAGACGCATATCTGGAACCGTAGTGACAATATTCACAACGCATTTTGTACGTAAGCCTGGCAAATCCGTAAAGAGATCAGGTTTTGGATCGTCGGGCCAAGACTCTCGTGGCTGACACAACCACTGCGGACTCCACCACAGCGGGTGATCAAGCAGTTGGGCCGCAGAACAGCCGCGTGATGCAACATCGGCACAATTTAATTCGCCCGGCACATGCCGCCATTGAACAGGCAAGCAGATGTTATTAATTTGAGAAACTCTGTTGCCTTGAAATACCTCCAACTTATGGGGTGGTGTGCTTAGCCAAGCCAGTGCAATAGTACTGTCACACCACCCGACAACTTCCGACAATTCAACAGATTGTTTACGCAGCGTTGTATATGTGTTTGACAACAGGTTAGCGAGTAATACTGCGCCATTCAGTTCCAACTGTGGTATGGTTAACTTGGTTTTGAGTGGGGCAACCCGTGACTTTGCCATTATTAACCGAACTTCCACCAAGTTGTCCTCGCGTTCAGACCGGAGATAAACAGCGGCTGCATAGCCAAAGGAAGAGCCGTCGCAAAAGCCGTGTAACGAATATGCCGCGTTAACTTTAGATTTTAAAAAACGTGGGATTGAAAGTGCCCTTAGAATAGGTAAATCCGAGATAATTACAGTCCATTTTTTAATAAGATGATCAGGGGCAGGCTCATCCCATTTAACATGCTTAGCTCCGTCACTTAGTAGTTCCTGAAGTAACAACTTGACACGAAATACTACTGCACAAATCCACCCCAAAGGATCAAACAGTTTTGCTAACGAAGACAAAATGCTACGCCGAGTGACCGGTAGCTGTTCTGAAGGCAAATTAACCCGATAGGTAAAGGTATCTGTTAAGGGGTTCCATTGGATACCCAAAACCTTTATAAAGCCGCAGTCATCATCATCAAAGTTACGAGTAGGTTCACAGTAATCTTCGGGAAACCCTTTTAACAGCGCAGGTTCATTAGATGACCATTTTCGAAGATCATAACCAGCAGACCGCATCAGCTGTATAAGCTCGTCCATGATTTCCTGCGCCTCTTTCACCGTGTCAGCTCCGCCGTTTAGATCATCCACATACGAATTTTCAAGCAAAATCTTTGCCGCCTTAGGGAATTGTTCCTGCTCATCCGTAGCCAGCTGGTGAAGACAACGTATCGAAACAAAGGGACTCGACTTTAGACCGTAGGTATTCGTAGCAAGTTCGAATACTCGAATTGGCTCATCTGGGCTCGTTCGCCACAAAACCAGTTGGTATCTCCGATCTTCTGAATGGATCCACGTCATTCGGAACATCATTTTTATATCGGTCGTAAATACGATCCTAGGTAGCCGAAAGTTTAGAATTATTTTAGTCATATCGTTCTGTAACTTTTCACCCGAAAAAAGACAGTCATTTAAACTAACGCCACTTGTTGTTTTGGCGCTCGCGTCAAACACAACCCTAATTTTATCTGTATCTCCTGACGATTTAAACACGCCGTGATGTGGTAAGAAATAATGTTCTTGCCCTGAGTCAAGATTAAACTCCGAAAGTTGCATATGCCCGAGTGCAATATAGTCCTGCATAAACTGAAAATATTTTTCTTTGAATCTTGGCTGAGATTTCATGCGCCTTTCTAGAGCCAGAAATCGCCGTACCGCCGCTTGTTTAGAGTCACCTAATTCCGTATGGTTAGGTACCAGAGGTAGCCGAACCGTATATTTGCCATCCGAGCCGCGAGTAACCGATGAGATAAATAACCGTTCACAATCCACATCCATGGGATTTTTTATAGAAACCTTAGGAGGCTCCTCTGATTCCCAAAAACGTTCGACCGCTTCCACTAATGAAATACCCGAAAAACTATCCACTCCGCGTGGTGCCGCCGAAATATCACAACCGCGCAAAGGTCCGAAAACCGCGTAATCAAAAATGGTATCAATCGCATAAGGACCACCTGGCCTTAATACGACCTTATTTCCTTCGACAATGTCGCCGAGGATATCACAGCCGAATATTATATCTACCCGAGGCATGTGATCGAAACCGACATCCGAAATTGATACCTTATTAGAAATAGCAAGCCGAGACGCAACATAAGAAGTAGGCATCCTTAAAATAACCGCATTAACCGACAGAAAAACGTTAATATTTCGTTCCGACCGAAAATTTAAAGTAACCACATAAGTACCAGCCTGTGGTTGAGAACCGCCTATACCAGTCAATTTAGTTACGGAGTAATGTTTCTTTAATCCAAGCAAACTAACAAAATCATTACGCACTACCGATACCTGCGCCCCAAAGTCTAATAATGCCCTAGCCTTTATAAGCTCACCGCTGGCCGACATTACATTTACAATAACCGTCGGTAATAAAACATCCTCTGCTAAGGCGGGCACCGAAGAAACATTACTCGTTGTTAATTGCTATAGGGAGTTGTCAATAGATGGAGCCGGCGCATCGCGGCACTCTCGCGGCGGAAGCGCGGCGAACTCACAGCGGCTCGCTGCGCCTGACTCGAACGCGGCGGAATTGCTCACACGCTCGTTGCGAGTGCGTCGATAGTTATTATCAATCGCTTCACGTTGTGACGAGGAGTTTTGAAATGTTTGGGCCGCATCATAGTGGCTATTAACTTCCACAACACAAATCAAATAATGATGACCGATGTTGCCGCATTTTGCGCAAGGCACAAACTGTTTGCAGGTTATAGCAGAGTGATTTCCGAAACATCTAAAACACAGATTATTATTGCGTACCCGGTGTTTCCGTTCAACAGGGGACCCATTTTTAAATTTGAAACAATCTTGTAGTACATGACCTGTTATGGAACAAAATGAGCACCTTATGTTAGGGTACGGTTTATCATGCTGAGCGCGCTGCTGCTCAGCTAAGTTTAAATATTTATTAACATTTTTTTTACTGTTTTCTGAATTGTACGAGTACATGTTTTCAGAAGAATTAGCGGTATCTATAAGACGACACTCATTCTTTAGGAAATCCATTAATTCAGAAAATTTCGGTAACTCCTTGTTTATTCCGCCGTTTTTTTGTTCGAATCTGCTTTTAACGTCAAGTGGTAGCTTTGTTAACGTTATGTGCAGTAAAATAAAGCACCATTCATTTACAGGGAAACCGAGACACCTTAAGGCATGTGTAGACTCCAGTAGGGGATTTAATATTTGGGCTCGCAACGCGACTTGTTTCCTTAAAGGTGTCAAATTTATTATACGGGATATATAGCTATCCGCAAGTAAGCGTTTGTCTTCATACCGTGATTTTAATATTTCTAATGCCGTATCTAAGGACGCATCAGCCATGGGCAAATGTTGGATTAGTGATTTGGGTTCATTGTGAACATGTGTAATTAGATAATGAAGCTTCACTGTCTTTGTAAGGTCCGTTCTTTCCATTACTAATGACGAGTATAACCCTATAAAGCTAACCCATCCGAACACGTCACCGTCGAACTCCGGCAAGTTGATGACGGGCAAGCGCGGCGTGCGCAGCGCCGGCGGCGGCGCGCCGGCTGCCGGCCCCGCGCCCTCCAAGCTCGGCAGCTCAGCCGACTTGGCCTCCAGCTGGTTCAATTGTAAACTGGCCTTCTTGTAGCGAGCATCAAATGTGTTTTTATTTTCGTCATCGGATTCTACCTCTAGTAAATTTTCATACGCGATTGTCAGTTTGTCGAAGTGTGAATCTAATTTTCGTAACCTTGCCGACAAGACACTAGAACTAAATTCTTCTGTATTTATCATGTCCATAGAATGATTAAACCAGTCACATTCGAGCTTAAACTTTATTTCGTTGCTCTTAGATTTCGCCATTTTGATCTAGGTACCTAGGTACGTACCGGCAGCGACGGCGTCACTTGTTTTATGAAAATAATAACCTACCTAACCTAAATAACAAAATAGATACTGAATGTAGTTATTTGAAACCGTAATTAATTTGAACTTATTGAATATGTACCTACTCGAACCGAGGTCAACAATCCGCGCGACGAATGACCATTTTATGTCTAGTTATTTATGAATATCTTTTATAAAATAGATATTGAGGACTGTATTAAACATAGGGTGGTTAAGTTGACTTGGTTCCCCAGTGCCGCATTAATCTCAGACCATCAAAAATTGAATTTACCAACCTCGTTCCAACGGTTCCACTCGCCGCAGTGTGTCGCCGCCGTAGGTACTTGTTTATAGTAACATTTACATAAGTGTCCGAGGCTAGATCTTCACCACAAACACTTTCACATCTAGTCCAATAAATAATAAATCCTTATAACTATTACATCCACCGAATATTCCACTATTAGCTTAAATATATCCCGAAGGTACGAGAGAACGATCCACACCGTGTCGCGGCCTTCCCAATAGTGTTTTTGCCATGATTCTTCTCTGTGATTGGTTGAGGCGCGCGGACTTGTATCCGCGCGGCGATAGCGCGGGCGACCGGCGAAAAAGGCGGCAAATTCAAATATTGATTACCTATGATTAATGCGTGCACATCTATCTAACTCAATTTTCAGTGGTTGATGTAAACTATATGGAATTTTAGGTGAAGAATGACATATCTGTTCATGTGGTCTAGTAGGTATTGAACATTTTTTTGGAAATCTACCATGACCTTGGAAAACATCTAAATTTTCATTGATAAATTTCAGCTTACCGGAATCAACTATATCTCCTTGAATTTTTACACAATGAACTCTATTGACAAGATTCAAAGAGATGCAGGCTGGTAATCCCAACAGCATAGACTTGCAGTCCACCACCATGAAATCTTCATAACATTCTTCATCTTTATATTTGCAGTGAAGGTTCACCAGTCCTAATGGTTTGATTTTGGAGCCCTGGAACGCTTCAAGACTTCTATTACAAGGCTTCAGTTTTAATTTGGTTTCCAGGTTTTCAAAAACTTTGATTGGCATGATGCTCACATCAGCTCCAGTATCAATTCGGCATTTAACTACTTTCTTCTCAATTATAATATTTTCAATCCAGTCTTGTTTATTTGAAGTAGAGACACGTCCACAGTAGATAGATTCATCAGAATCCGAACCCTCCTTGTCCTTGTGATTGCTCTTTTCTGCTGACACCCGCCGTACCTCTCTGTCTTTTACTCTGCAACTGACTGCTAAGTGGTTATATATTCCACACTTACCACATTTTTTCCCATATGCAGGGCATTCTCTATAACCATGTTTCGTCTGACATCGTCTACACATAATTTTTTTGCTTGCAGTATTATTTTTCTTTACCATATCGATTTCTACGAGGGATTTCTATGATTTTCGTCTAATCTTAGAAGGTGTTCTTGAAGTGATTTATCATTCACACCTTGTACAACTTTGTCCCTCAAAAGCTGATCTTCTATTGATTGCTCTTTGCAAGATTTATAATTGCAGCTAATAATAAGTTGTTTGCAATCCGTTAAAAAGTTTTCAAAGCTTTCATGGGGTTGTTGTTTTCTCTCATTAAATTTATAACGCTCGAAAACTTCATTAACTCTTGGGCTAACATAATTTTCGATAGCCGCCATGACACTTTCAAATTTTACAGCGTCGCTATCCGAAATAGGCAGCGTCATGATAATTCGAGCCGACTCCAACCCCAACATGTTTCTTAGCAAAGCTAATTTTACTTTATCTTCGGCGGATTCCTTTTCTATACTTATTAAATAATCCTGGAAACACGTTTTCCAGTGCCGCCATTCTGCTGCCGCGTTGCTTGCCCGCAAATCAAAATTGGGCGGAAGCTTTACTGCGTTCTGCATTATCGTTTAAACTTACGATTGATCTTTCTTAATTCACTGAGATCGATCCTACCGACTGCGCCATGTTTTATGAATAAAACAATATTTATTTATTAAACATAAATCCGTTTAATAAGCACACACTCAAAGGACTGCTGATGACAGACCACAGATTACATAAAACTTACGACTACAGGGGGGTTATCATGAGCTAGCTTTGCAGTTCTGTTTACGCTCAGAGAAAAGGACAGAGCTATATAACCGCCATAGCTCTGTCCTTTACGCTGACCGTAAACAGAACTGCAAAGCTAGCTCATGATAACCCCCCAGAACACACAACTTGATATTGTCGTCTATGTATGTCAAATACCTCGGAACACGATTTTTCGGCGAGACCCGAATTTTCCTCGAGATGAAAAACGGAAAACCCCTATTACGGGTAAAATAAACGGCAAATGAATCACGTTTGTTGTATGGGTGCCACGTTCATTTATTTTATTTTAATTTAACAAAATATTCTGTGAATATTTCGAGCGTCTACCTGTTGCCGTTATTAAATATAATTAATAAATTAATAATCAATTTAGTTTAATTAATAATAATAATAATAATGTTTAATTTGGTTTAATTTAGTTTTTAACACTGTTCATTTCTCTAATTGCACCGGTTTTTTTCTCTCTGTTGAACATGTGGTTGACTGGTAGAGAATGCCTTTAGGCATTAAGTCCGCCATTTGTACTTTTTACATTTATTTGTATTGTGCAAAGAAGATTAAATAAATAAATAAATAATATAAATATCGAGCAAAAGACGGCAGAAAAATCACGTTTGTTGTATGGGAGCCCCCTTATTTATTACATTTACACATTATTTATTACATTCTGTGGACATTTATTTTATTTTGTGTTTAGTATTTGTTATTATAGCGGCAACAGAAATACGTCATCTGTCAAAATTCCAACTGTCTAGCTGTCACGGTTCATGAGATACAGCCTGGTGACAGACAGACGGTCAGCGGAGTCTTAGTAATAGGGTACCGTTTTTACCCTTTGGGTACGGAACACAGTCGGCAACACACGCTTTTTCCAAAATGTATGTTATTTGTTCCAGTTACCAGATCTCGATCCTGGTGTTGACCTACTTCACGTACATGACGTACCACCTGACGAGGAAGCCCATCTCGGTGGTGAAGAGCGTGCTGCACAGGAATTGCAGCGCGCTGCCCCAGCCCACCGCGCCGCCCGCCGACGACACCTGGTGCGACTGGCCGCCGTTCAGTGAGTCGCCGCCATCACCGCCACCGACGTCTTTACTGCTATAGTCATCATTACCATCAGCACCGTATCTCTGCCATCATCAGCAAACGCATTATGAATATGAACGCATTACCATCTTTATCGTCATCCTCGTTAAAAATTAATGTTTTAAATACCAAAAAACCGGCCAAGTGCATGTCGGACCACGCACAGTGAAGGGTTCCGTAGCTGGGATGAACGTTCATGGTTGAAATTCATTTTTTTTAAATTATTAAAATCTCAAAAGCTACACAGCGTATCGTGTTCAAAACAATTTTGGTTGGAAGTATTTCGTATGTTCTACTACTGTAATTTTTATTAGTATGTTCTATTTAACAATTCAAAAGCTACCCACCCGGACAGAATTTTTACGACTTTAGAAGCGTATATCTCGCCAACTGTTCACTTACGTAAAAAAGTCACTTAAAAACCTCTGTATCATTTTGGAAGCCCTATCTAAAAATACCCCACACGCCGATGTAACTCAAAAACATTTTTTTCGTCCCCTAGTTACATATTATATGGAATGCCACCCCTATTTTTTTTTTTCAATTTTATTACATCATTGTTTAGCGGTTCATAGAATACATCTATCCTCCAAATTTCATTTATATAGTGCCAATAGGCTCTGAATAAAATGGCTGTGACATACAGACGGACAGACAGACGGACAGACGGACATGACGAAATTTTAAGGGTTCCGTTTTTGCCATTCGGCTCCGAAACCCTAAAAACCGCCTGTAATAACGCAAGAAATACATACATACATAACGTCACGCCTTCATTCCCAGAGTAAAGTAATACCAACAACTCTAAAAAGACTTTTTTGTTATTCTGTAACCACATTTTGCACAAGGCTGAGAAGTTTACCAGTGTATTAGTGACAGGTTGCAAGCCCATCGCCTAACAGTAGGTACTACAAGCCCTTGTCCCCTTAGTCGCCTCTTACGACATCCACGGGAAGACATGGGGTGGCACTATTCTAACCCGGCAACCACACGGAACTGCGTCAGGGTGTCTAACTAATTTAAGACAACAACACCTGTCTGAAATGTATATGTGCCATAATGTGACAACAATGAATAAATGAATATGAATATGAATATATATTTAACGTCTTTTATGCTGTAACTATTTCAAATTAAATACGTATCTAGTTTTACAGGCTATTGTTGCGATAGACCTTTATGAAACTGGCCGCTTAATCAAGATCAATTTAATTTACGTTGTCAAGATTCTGAAACACTAATTCCTGTAGCTACATGATCTATGGATATCACAAACTAGGAGCTTAACTTAATGTTCATATTGATTTTATTATTTAACACATATTGTAATAAACATGGCGTGGCATTTAACATTTTAATTTATAATGTATATGACTAAAGTTTCAATTTTAATATCGACTCCATAATTTTCTTTCATCTTACAGTGCGATGATAATTCCGAGCCCTGATTATAATTATTCTCACCTGATGTTTCCAACGAAAGTCAAGCACTCATTTTAATGCCAGCATTACGCTAAACATATGCGACTACAGTCTTTTTGGGCGTATCTCTCTGGCCTTAGTCGTTTTTTTTATGGCATTCAGAAGGCAAACGAGCCCACAGACCACCTGATGGTAAGTGGAAACTGTGATCCATAGACATTGGCATTCACAAGACTGCAGTCTTAGGATCGAAATTCAGCGGTCTAGCCGTGGATAAATACATATATATAGCAGCAGAGGCGACAGTTCCAGAGGGGCTCAGGGTGGAGAGGTTATTCTGGACTTTAAACGACCATTTAAAAAAAAAATGTTATTGGAAGGCACACGAGCACTCAGGCCACCTGACGGTAAATGGAATCTGAGACCCATAGACATTTGAATTCTCAGGACCCCAAATGCGTTGCCAACCCTGAGGACTGAGCTGGAATGCCTCTATGCTAGTTGTTTCACGAGTAAATCTTTGTTTCTTTTATCATTATTATCAGGAGCATCAGCTCTTCACCACCGTGGTTCAAGCTTTAATAATTTCCCCGGCAGACACGAGTGACGCGAACACGCTGCTGGGAGCCTTGGACTCCTCGTTCCTCTTCACCTATGCGGCGGCCATGTTCGTCTCCGGTGAGAACATCTCATTATTTATATTAATTCTTAATATCCTTACCAATATTATAAATGTGAAAGCGTGGATGTTTCTTACGCTTTCACGCAAAAACTACTTGACGAATCATCATGAAACTTTGTACACATAATCTGGGAGGTACTAGGAGTAACATAGGATACTATTTTTTTTTTAAAAATACAAGAAAAAAAAATTGCCGCGGGCGAAGCCGCTGGCGGGTCGCTAGTAACTTATATTTTAGTGCAGTGTATTTGTTTGTCTTGCCTTCACGATTCAACGTGGCAACCGATTGATATAAGATTTGGCACTAACTTTCTATCTCGGAGAATCGAAAAGGTTCAATAGAATAACGACTTTCCGGGGACCGATTTAAGTTAGTTATTTTAAAAGTAACATTTAATATATTGTTAGTTCGAGTCCCCGCGGTCACCATGCACCAATATTTTTTTCTAACTTAAGCACATTACCCGATGCTCTTACGGTGAAGGAGAAACCTCGAGAGGAAACCTGCACATTCGAACAGCTGAGTGTGTAAGAGGGTAATTGCACAAAAGGTCCTAAAGGAGCCGAAGTGTATCAGGAAGGGCCGTGTGTAAGATAAGTTAGTATATTTTTATTAGTATGACAGCTGTAAGCGTCGCTAGGTATACAGTTTGTTTTTTTAGGGTTTATGTATGGGGAATAGGAACAGGGAAACTGTCCTAAGGAACTATTTAGCTTCTTTTTTGTGAAAACTTCTTTTTTGGTCAAGTATGAAAAGTTCGTTTTTTTTTCCTTTTTTATAAAGATTGACTTCGTTCTATGTTAAGACAATTTTATTTTATGGAAGTTGGTCTTTTAAGCGTTTCGGCTATTTTCTACGGAAGCCATAATGTTTTCCGGGTATCTTAAACATCTAACCTTACAAGCACAACGCAGAACCATGGGAAGTTACCCACGCTCTTGTTTCTATAATGTATGTCCCCTCCTAAATTTCTCCTTGATCAGTTATTATATAAGAAAATCCCGTAATTGGCCTATGTACCTATAAGCTTTCTGTATCATACCTATATTTTATCAATATTTTGCTGTGGGTTTATTGAATAGATAAAATAAATAAATAATAAATCAGGGGACAATCTCACACAAATTGACCTAGTCCCAAACTAAGCTTTAGACTTGTATACCATGGGTACTAGACAACGAAGTAAATACTTATATACTTATACATACTTAAATACATAGAAAACATCCATAATTCACACAAATATCTGCCCTTACCGGGATTTGGACGCTTAATGTTTAAGATACCCAGAAAACAATATGGTTTCAGCAGAAAATAGCGTTCGATGGAATGATATATTCGATGAAGTGAAATTCGATAAATTGATGAGTTACCGGTACTTCGATATTAACATCGAGCGTTGCTGAATGCGTGTCGGCAGGCATGATCGCGGAGCGCGTGGATCTACGCTACTTCCTCTCGCTCGGGATGCTGTTCTCGGCGTCCTTCTGCTACCTGTTCGGCATCGGCCGCACCTACGAGATCCACAACATCTCCTACTACCTGCTGGTGCAGGTGAGGACTCCATCTTTTTACTACAATAGAGAGGGGCAGGGAATAGTGCCACTCCATGTCTTCCCGTGGAAGTCGTAAGAGGCGACTAAGGGAATTAAAGCTTCTTGCGATGGGCTTGCAACCTATCACTAACACACTGGTAAACACCTTAGCCTGTTTGTGCAAAATGTGGTTACAGAATTACCAAACTCTTTTTGTAGTTGTTGAAATTTCTGGTAGCTCTGCCTACCCCACTCTGGGAATGAAGGCGTGATAGTATGTATGTAACGAGTATGTAGAGAGGGGCAGGGGTGGTTTAGTGGCTTATTCATTACTCACCTACGGTATTATCTTCTGGGGTGTTTCTGTCGATGTTATATCCAGACTACAAAAAAGGTGTCTTCGCACCATGTACCGTTAACATAGTAGACACTCTGCGTAATGCATTCACGGAGAAACGGGTATTAACATTGACTGGTATTTATATTTTGGAGCTGTGTTTATTTGTTAAATGTAATGATGAGT
This sequence comes from Acleris holmiana, assembly GCA_949316455.1. Classification (NCBI taxonomy): domain Eukaryota; kingdom Metazoa; phylum Arthropoda; class Insecta; order Lepidoptera; family Tortricidae; genus Acleris; species Acleris holmiana. The sequence goes on along the minus strand of OX438791.1, from coordinate 9,940,652 downwards.
TCTTCACAAAAAATACATGTTTCCGAAATAACTTGCGAAGTCAGTATAAATTTAATTTTGTTATTCCCAGAGCCTACAATAAGCTTGTTTATAAAATTTCTTTTATTGCCGCAATGCGAGTATTCAATAAAGTACCTGTTTATTTAAAAAAACTAGAGGGTAACAACTTCAATGAAAAAATCACAAATTCTATAAAAGATTGGCTCATTGAAAAAGCGTTCTATAACGTAAAGGATTTGTTCGCCCAATGTTAATAACATGCTAATCATTTAAGATAATATTTTAATATTCATTTGTATTGTACGTCCGAGATAGATAAGCTGTTGAGACTCATTTTTTTGTTATCACCTTTGTACACAGTTATACAATAATTCGTTTGTGTTTGTTTGTCGGATGTTAAAACTATTTGTAATGATTGAATTGAGAACAAATGGTGTGGACCACTCGTTTTTATTAGGGTTCCGTAGTCAAACTAGGAACCCTTATAGTTTCGCCATGTCCGTCCGTCCGTCAGTCCGTCAGTCCGTCAGTCCGTCCGTCCGTCCGTCCGTCCGTCCGTCCGTCCGTCCGTCCGCAGCCTAGCGCAAAGACTATTAGTACTAGAAAGCTGCAATTTGGCATGAATATGCGTATTAGTTACGTTAACAAAGTGGTACAACATAAAGTAAAAAAATATTTTTTAATGGGATGGTGGTAATGCATTTTTTTTTACAAATACTAAAAATCTGAAATAAATCTTAAGTGAAAGAGCATAATATAACCAATTTTAAAGGAAAACTATCACGACTAAGTAGACATCATTGGTTCTTGAGATACAGGCGATTAAAGTGTTTATACCTACTAAAATCATCTAAGACTGCACCAATTGACTTAAAATAGAAAATTAGTTATTACTTGTTCATTTTTATGTTTGTAGTACGTAACGGCTTCGGAAGCCTACACTACACTACATGGTCCGACATGCTCTTGCCCGGTTTTTTAAACTTTCTATCGCTCGTATTTTTGCCCACTTTCGAGTGAAACGTCGAGGCGAAAGTCAAAAATCGTCTACCTGATCGTCTATATATTCCGCATTATCAGCAATCCATGTAGGTAATTTCTTCCTGCGTGGCATTTCGGCTCGATAATGACAGTAAATTAATAAACGTCTTAATGTTATTTCTAAGATTGTCGTAATGAATTGGGTCAATGTCAGATAACGGTTGTTTATATAATAACGATAAGCATAAATGAATGCAAGTAATGGGAAATCGAATTACGATCGTTCAAAAATCGCTTCATATGCATGTCGGTCGATAGAAGAGTCGATATTAAATTAAGCACTAGCAGAAGTGCATTATTGCTCGGGGCTTGATCACCATCATCTTGTAATCATCCCGAGCATCTCTCCGTCCAGTATTGGTCAAAAACTTACTCAGAGAATTGTTTAAACCCTTTATTGCATAGGAAGCCATATTATCAATAAATAAAATCAATAAAATGATCTACTCCCAAACTAAGCTCCAGGCTTGTACTATGGGTACTAGACAACGATAAACATACTTAGATAGAGAAATACATACTTAAATACATAGGTAACATCCAAGACTCAGAAACAAATATTCGCGCTCATCACACAAATATCTGCCCTGGCCTTGATTTGTACCCAGGACCGCTGGCTTCAGAGGCAGGGTCACTCCCAACTAGGCTAACGTGTCGTCAAATATGGCTCCATGCATGTTTTATATTTTTAAAAGAGTGCTGTTGATGATTTGAACGATGCAACGTCTTTTAAAGTCCATTTTCAAACAAACATTTCAAGCTAGCTCTGTCAAAATTCAAATTTGAAATGTATCTTATGGACAGCGTTTCACTTTCGATATGCTATGCGTTAAGGGGGTTGATGTTGTGTCGAATGGTTCGTTTTAATTGCAGGCGGGGGCCGGCATCGCGCAGACGACGGGCTGGCCGGGCACGGTGGCCACGGTGGGCAAGTGGTTCGGCAACAGCAAGAAGGGGCTCATCTTCGGCATCTGGAACTCGCACACCTCGCTCGGGAACATTCTCGGTTGGTAGTCAAACCATGCCATTATAATTATTCTGCAGACTAACTTTTCTAATACAGTTTTCAAGGCTTTTGTTTATTAAGATATTTTTGATGTTGGCTTAGTAAATAAATTCAATAAATATAAATAATAAATTGATTAATAAAATCTTAAATCATCATCCTTTTCCTCCGGTTCATCATAATTATTATAATCATATTTTCTCGAGTCCGTCCGAATTATTATCATTCTGCTGTTCCTGCGGTTTATCATCACTACCCTTTTACTCCGCTTCATCTTTATCATTATCAATATCCTGTTCCTCCGCTTTATCATTATTATTTTATCATCGTACCTTTCCTTCGTGTCATCATTTTATTATCATTATCCCTTTCTTCTGTTCCATCTACATCATTTTTATTATCTGTTTCCTCCACTTTACTATCGTTATCATTACCATCTTTTCCTCCGCTTTATTATTATTTTTCCTCGGTTTATCAACATTATCATCATAATCCTTCTCTTTCGGTTTATCGTTATTATATTATAATTCATTACCATCTTCATCCTTTTCTTTCGCTTCATCAGTATATTTATCCATTTCCTCCGCTTGATCATCATTACTAAGACGATTCTTTTCTTCGAGTTCTATATTATGATTGTCATGTTCATTCCCATTTCCCCTCACCTCTTTGTCATCAATTATTAGAGTTTAGTTTGGGACTAGGTCAATTGGTGTGACATTGCCCCTGATATTTATTTATTTATTATTATTATTGCCTTTCTACGACTGGCTTGTACAGAGGGTGTCGATGTTGAAGCATGTGTTGTTGTATAGGCACGCTGATGGCGGCGCGGTTCGTGGAGAGCGACTGGGCGCTGTCGTTCGTGTACCCCGCGCTGGCGATGGGCGCGTGCGGCGCCGCCGTGTTCCTGTTCCTCGCGCCCGAGCCGCGCGCCGTCGGCCTGCTGCTGCCCGAGCGGGCGCCCGTGAGTCCCACGCATGCCCCGACACTATAACACTGGGGTTACCTGGGAGAATATGGGGAAAACCGGAACCATACGAGATACAGCGAAACTGGCTTAGGAAACGTTATTATTTGGTTCACGTGATATTATAATTATACCTCGACGTTACTACTAGATAACACAATCCTGAGCATGTTTTTCAATCCCGGGATTACGGGATTTTAATGCCTAATCCCGGGATCCCGGGATCAGACTATGTGGTTTCTAATCAAGCTCAAATGAAAAAAAAACTTGAGTAATTTCTTAAATAATGTAACCCTAAATAACAATTAACAAAATAATCACACCATAAAAAGACAACAGAAAAACACCTCTTAGAATTTTGAAAATTCGTATAATCGCAGAAATATCAATGCATCTAATGTTTCCAATTACACAGCACAATATATCAGGGCCTCTTTTCGAATAAGATCATTTCATTGTACGGAAAAAAAAAAATCTTAACGGAAGTTGTTCAAATTTACTATAATTAGTCAGCATAAAAAAATTGGTAAATTTTGTAACATTTTACGAACAACTCACATTTGTTTGTTTTAAACTTTCGCGATGTTCACACATATAGGGCGTCTATTGAATTCGGTAAAAGCGTATTGTATTATGGGTTTGATTTAACTCGGCCCTCGTTATGGTTTAGATAAGAACTATCAAGACGTTACCAACAACGAAAGGTTTTACCGTGTACAATGAGTTATTCGTGAAATGTAACTAAATTTACCAAAGTGTTTTTTTATGCACAAACATCGAGTTTTATTCTTTCCGCACAACCAAATGATCTTTTCATGAAAATAAAGCTATTTACACAAACAAAAAAAACATGAACCGACTAGCCTAAACCCTTTTTTCGTTTTTAATTAATTAATGAATTAATATTTATTTAAACAGCCAAGCAGGCAGTCGCGGCGGTCGCTGGACGACGAGTCCCAGGTCATAGTGGGGGACCAGGTGAGACAACCTTTTAACCTAATCTCTCTCTGTACATGTACTGTTGCTAAGAATCTATCTACTTCTATATAGTCACTACTTTGAAAAAGCCTCGTATCTCATGTGTCGTGATGTACGATTTTAAACTTATTGCTCTTCTTGTTTAAGTTTAAAATCGTACGTCACGAAATATGAGATACGAGGTTATTTCAAAGTAGTCACGAATATCTCGATTAGATTTAACACTTTGTATGCGAGAAAACAACCAAGATGCGTTTAATCAGAATTATTTTTTTGTTAATTACGACCAAAGCAACGCATACGAAGGGTTAAATTGGTTTTAGCCAGGTGAAAAGGTTAATAAATATTGCTTTCAAATAACATTTTCGGGAGAAAGTTTTTATTATGTGTGTCACTGAATAAATGTTTTATCTCTCTATCTTTTCTTTATTAATAATAATATATGTATATTTAATATGATTTTTGAATGTAAGGCAGCCTTTTAATAATAATAAATTAGTTCTTAAAGCAATAAATAGGAAATGGAGAGGGAAACAGAAAAGCGTAAATCACATTACAATATTTATTTTTTAACCTTTTTACCGCTGTGGAGAGATTTTCAAATGCATGTTAGCACTATTGCACTTTAAATAATTATAAAGTACTACTCCTGAATTGGCGTATATTATTAAAGCAAGTTTTCAAAGCGTAATCGTTCATAATTAAAATTTGTATTATTAAATGTAAAAAATGGAAACATGAATTATTGATTTAAAAATATGTGAACACCATTTTCAGGGTTCACTCAAATCAGTTTTTAGTAATCACAGCCTAAATTTGAGCCTCACGGCACTAAATTCAAGCTACTGGCTTGCAAATTTGATCTGTTACATTAAATCTGTACTTTTACGATGTTTTACACCGTTTTAAATATTGAACATGTTCAAACAGGCGTTTGTAATTTGAGCCCACTAGAGTAGAGTCTGAGCCGCGGGGCACTTAGTCTCCAGCTCGCCACTACAGAACTAACCGCATGTTGCAGGCGGCCAGCCTGCGCCCTAACCGGCACTCCGCGAACGCCCCGGTGAGTATCGCACACGCGCCGCCGCGCTCAGACCCAGTTAATCACTATTAAGTCGTTCCTCTCATATGAGACGATTTTTTGACTTACTGACATTTAGGTTAAAAGGAAAATCGACCACTCGAAATGACTATTCTGAAGTTTCATTTAGGTTAAAAGGAAAATCGACCACTTGAAATGACTATTCTGAAGTTTCATTTAGGTTAAAAGGAAAATCGACCACTCGAAATGACTATTCTGAAGTTTCATTTAGGTTAAAAGGAAAATCGACCACTCGAAATGACTATTCTGAAGTTTGATAAAAAGTTATAGTATGCAAAGTGAATGTAGACAAAATGTAATTGCGCTTAAAAACAATTATATTTAGCCAAATTTCTTTCCGTTATATTATTATATTAAATAAGCCTAAAAGGAATTTTGTCTATGATAAATTAAGTGCAAATTTAAATAAGCACAAAGTAAATGTAGTCTATTACTAAATTAATTAATTCAGATTAAAATCGTACAAGTTTTAATGTGCCGTTTTTATTATTGGTTACTTATTGGGTTGGGCGTTTTTACGTTTAGTCATTTTCTCAGTCGATATTTCTATCCATCTATATTATAATGGAAAATTTTCTCCCCGGACAAGATTCCATTTTAGAGTTTACTTAGCCATTTTTCATGTCAATCTATTCCAAATTGTAATTATTCTGTTTTGACGTGTAAATTCGATTCGTCGATTTTCCTTTTGACCTAAATGACATTAAATCGACTTTTGATACACAAGTTCGAAAAAGTCACGAGTCTCTGGGTGCGGCGGTTATAGTCTTTCGTGTTCAGTGTGGCCGCGTCCACTTACGGAAAAAAATATAATTGTGTTTAAACAAAAGCATTGTATTAGTTCACCATAAAACCTGAGTAAAAACATTACAAGCAACTAAAGTTTAGATTATAGACTTCTGCCTCTCATGAGGAAAACCATCATTCATTAAATAATTTAAATATTTTTGCAACCGTGATAGAGTATATTCATTGAAATTTATATGTTTTTACGGCTTTTTTTACGAATTAAGTACGCTTTTTGTGTGCCACGTGTTGTGTTCCTTAACTGGAAGCGGTCGATCTGAACACGAGAGAGTATCCATTAACACGTGCACTGTTGCATGCGCTGCCTTTTGCACTGTTCGCTGGCATGGTGCGGAGATGTGAGCTGTAACACGACTGAAGAAGTGACTGTCAATCAAGTTTATACGCGCGTACGGCAGCGAATAAAAATTTGACCCATTTAAACTTTCGTCATTACAAATGTCATTAATCATAATTCATTTTAGTCCGTTCCGCTTTAGAAGAGCATATAACGTTATCTTGTCTGACGCAAATTTTCTATTCGCCTTTTATCCAATGTTACATTTTTCACTGGTATATTTTTCGACGCGGATTTCTCACGCTCGCAAATTCTTGATTTAAAATTAGGCCCAAAGGGCCAAAGCACCCTTAAATAGGAGCTCCGCATCTCCGTCGACACTATTAAGTTAATTTCAGGCATGAGGAAAAATATAACTTTGTAAACTGAATTTGTGAAGCATTGCGATTTAGAATTCCACTATTATGCGATAAGTATTTTGGAAAATTGTTCTGACAAATCATGCGACCTGGAACTAAATAAGTATAACTATGATTTTTGAAAATAACACATCATATTTTTGGTTGAATCTTCGTAACACAGAAACGATATTTTTCATTTAAACACATGGATACATACTAACCAAGCCACTCTTAATGAGCCATTTATTTTTATTAATGTGGTTTAATAGTTAACAACATTTGTTCATTTGAAATTTTGAGAAAGACATTTTGTCATTTTATAGATAAGATAAAATAAAATTTAGCGTTCACCGAGAGTTTTTTTAAGACAGATATCACTAAAACGAATAATAGATTTTAAAACGAAAGCAGCTCTTTCCGGCATGTAATCCTAAAAAAAACATATTTAAGATGACAATACATCAAACTGTTGTCAAAATCACAAATACAACGTGTTACAAAAAAATCCGTAAAAAAGAAATTAAAAAAGTAGTCTCAACCCTTATTAAATAACGTCAGTTCAGTATCTTAGGTATACAGTATACCATGGTTGACACTACTTTCGTAATTTCTTTTTTACGGATTATTTTGTAACACGTTGTATAATGTGTAGTACCAACCAGGGCTCGGGACAGGTTTAAAGATAGCGGTTATTATTGTTCTTAAAGCCGGTATAATTTCGTTCATCCCTTTAATCAAAAGAAACGGTTTATTAAGAACGAAATTATTAAGGTTACCGGTATAAAGTAAAAAACTAAATTGAAGAACTATTTTAAACATGAATTTACCGGTTAAACTCTGACTCAAGCCGTTACGCCTCGGCGACCTTCACTTTCAAGGAACGTAACGGAACGTGAAATCACTAAAATTGGATTTAGTGTGTAAGAGATAGCATACGACACGACGACACGACACGATTAAACGACACGTTGGTCTAGTTGGGAGTGACCCTGCCTCCGAAGCCAGCGGTCCCGGGTTCAAATCCCGGTAAGGGCAGATATTTGTGTGATGAGCATGAGTATTTGTTCCTGAGTCTTGGATGTTTTATATGTATTTAAATAAATAAATAAATAAATTACAGGACAATCTCACACAAATTGACCTAGTCCCAAACTAAGCTCTAGGCTTGTACTATGGGTACTAGACAACGATAAACATACTTATATAGAGAAATACATACTTAAATACATAGAAAACATCCAAGACTCAGGAACAAATACTCGTGCTCATCACACAAATATCTGCCCTTACCGGGATTTGAACCCGGGACCGCTGGCTTCGGAGGCAGGGTCACTCCCAACTAGACCAACGTGTCGTCAAATTTAAGTATTTATTTCCCTATCTAAGTATGTTTATCGTTGTCTAGTACCCATAGTACAAGTCTAGAGCTTAGTTTGGGGCTAGGTCAATTTGTGTGACATTGTCCCGTGATATTTATTATTTATTATTATACGTCGCTTTATCTATCCCAAGATACAGACTCAGCCTAGTTTGGGGTCCACAGGAAATTGTAGCTTATCTGTAAACCGTTTATTAAATTTATTCTTATTCTTGCAAATAATGCCGTGACAACCGATTAATTTTGCTAAACAAAACAAAATTTTTGAAAATCCGGTTTTTCAAGTAACCGGTAAATCCAACCCAAACCGTAATTGATGTAGGTTTGGGGTCATTGACCGAAACCGGTTTAAATGTGAATATTAACCGGTTTCCGGTACCGAGCCTAGTGTAACGAGATGTGATGTTGCTGCCGCGCCCGCAGCCCCCCGCGGAGGCGACGGAGCACACGGCGCTGCTGCCGCGCGGGGCCGCGGCGCCCGCTAGCGCCGTCTCGCTCGCGCGCGCGCTGCGCATCCCCGGCGTCGTCGAGTTCTCGCTCTCGCTCTTCTTCGCCAAGCTCGTCAGCTACACCTTCCTCTACTGGCTGCCGCTCTATATTAATACCTCCAGTGAGTAAATACTTTATACACACATACAGAACATCATGCCTTCATTCCCAGAGTGGGGTAGGCAGAGCTACAGAAATACCAACGACTCTAATAACGTGCGAAACAAAAGATGTCAGTATTTCCTGGCCTACAGGAGCTTTGGTCTTTTTTTAATTGATAAAAGGTGACGTTTTCTCGTAGATTTTCTCCTAAAAGTCAGTATACATAATGATCGTATGTTTTGTATTCAATATGAATTACAACTCCGTGATTGACATAAGACATAACATCCTTACTTATATTATAAATGTGAAAGCGTGGATGTTTGTTACGCTTTCACGCAAAAACTACTTGACGAATCAACATGAATCTTTGTACACACATTCTGGGAGGCACTAGAAGTAACATAGGATACTTTTTTTTTTTCAAAAATAAAAAAAATGACAAGAAAAAAAAATGCAACAGGCGAAGGCGCTGGCGGGTCGCTGGTAACTTATAAAGCAAGTTTGTTTATTATGTTATGTTATGTTGTGAAAGTTTTTAGGTTAGGATTTCAAGCCCTTACTGGTCTCGCTGTATTTTATTTCTTAACATGTATGAAAGTAGCAATTATAGGCAAAAACCTCACTTTTTTGTTGTATTTTAACCTTGTAAATTAACTGCCTGTTAGTATTATTAGTTAATTTTTAGTATCCTTGCGTCTTATAAAGTTTTATAATTATTATTCCCCCCCCCCCCCCCACACAGCTGACCTAAACCCCACCCAGTCGGGCGACCTGAGCACGGTGTTCGACGTGGGCGGCATCGCGGGCGCCGTGCTGGCGGGGCTCGTGGCCGACTGGCTCGGCTGCCCCGGCATCATCTGCGCAGTCTTCTACATCTTCTGCGCTCCTACGGTGAGTCTACTACTCGGTCTACTTAGTCCACTAATCGATTTTCTCATTCTACTACTTGGTCTACTTAGTCTACTACTCGGTCTACTTAGTTTACTGCTCGGTCTTCTTAGTGTACTACTCCGATCTACTTAGTCCACTACTGGATGTACTCATTCTACTACTCGGTCTACTTAGTCTACTCCTCGGTCTACTCGTTTTACTGCTCAGTCTACCTAGTCTACTTAGTTTACTATTTCGATCTACTTAGACTAATTACTTAGTATTCAACTTGGTCTTCTTAGTCTACTAGTCTGAACTACTTAAACCACTACTCGGTCTACTCGGTCTACTACTTAGTCTACTGCTAGGTCTACTTAGTCTACTACTCAGTCTACTTAGCCTACTGCTAAGTATACTCGGTCTGTTCTGTCTCCATGGTTCTCAGTCTGCTCAGTCTACTGCTTGGCCTACTCAGTACATTGTGCAGTCGAGTCAGTCTCCCGCTTAGTGTACTCGGTCGTGTATAGTGACGCACGCGCATGTCCCCCAGCTGCTGGCGTACCAGCGCTGGGGCGCGGCGTCGTACTCGCTGGGCGTGTGCCTGCTGCTGGCGGCCGGCGTGCTCGTCAACGGGCCCTACGCGCTCATCACCACCGCCGTCAGCGCCGAGCTGGGTGAGTGCCTCCACGCCTGACAAACACTCGTCGCATTCGCCTCAAACATTATGCTAATATGGATCTGTCCCGGGACTCCGGGACTTATGTTGTTGAAGGATAATGATCCAATTTTATTTTACATAATATCAATCGTAATTGAAAAAAAGCATTTCAATATTTACATACATACATACATAATATCACGCCTTCATTCCCAGAGTGGGGTGGGCAGACCTCCAGAAATACCGACAAGAAACTTGTTGATAATTTTATTCAGGAACCACATCATGCACAAGTAGGCTAAGATGTTGATTATTGATTACTGAATCTCATTTTAATGTTTCTCTACCTAAATAATCTTGGCATATTAATTAGTATGTAAGTAAATACTTTAAATATTCGAAAACCACGTCACGACTAAGTACACAAGTAATGAATAACTCTTCATATCTATCAATATGAAAATATTAAGTTATCAGTAAAATATATAAATGTCGACAATTTATAATTCTCGCTGTATGTCCAATATTATAAGCATATAAAAAATACGTATAACAGTTCAACAGCATTTATTATACGGACGCGGTCGCAAGATTAGAGTCGCATCCATATTAAGATTACGATATCCTGCGAATTCCATCCGGAGTTCCGATTACTGTTGACAACCCAACGAGGGTAATAATTTTGAACTTAGATCTGTCTAAGCCTATTTCTATGTCAATAATCTGAAGTTACTTCATTGTAGCAGCATTTTTGAGTAAAACTTTGATCATGATGTCAATTACACGCCGAAAAATGCCCGGATTATTTGGCAAGCTATATAAGGACGAAAATTGTTGGTTTACTTTACATGTTTAACTATAAAAACCGGGCAAGAGCATGTCGGACCATGATCAGTTTTTTTTCAGATTTTTAGTATTTGTAGTTTTGGCTGTAGTTTGGGCAAATGACTCTAACTACAATTAGCGCTATAAAGCTTAATGTTTCAAAAACGGATCTCTCGATCTAAAAAATGTTTGAAAAAACCCACAATATTTTTGAAAGACCTATCCAACGACACCTCGCACTACGGGGTAGATGAGAAAAAAAATACGTCCCCACGTTACGTTTTGGGAAGATACACTAAAAAATGTTTTTCAACATTTTACTGCTTTGTTGGCGTGACTAATATGTATATCCATGCTAAATTACAGCTTTCTATTACTAAGAGTCTCTGAGCTACGCTGCGGACGGACGGACGGACATGGCGAAACTATAAGGGTTCCAAGTTTGACTACGGAACTCTAAAAAATATCTAGGAATAAAAAAGGTCTAACACCTGGTGGGTGAATTGCAAAAATATTGTACATAGTTGAGGCTCGAATTGATGTTAAAGTTTCCTTTGTGTAACGAAAATTAGTCATACAATTGTATGGTTAATCTTCGTTACACAAACGAAAAATATTTTGTTTCAATTAAACTTTGACATCAATTAGGGCCTTAACTATGTACAATGTTTTTGCAATTTACCCTGGTATTTTTTTGGTCGAAACATCGAGTTGAAATGTTGAACCGTCGCAGGCACGCACAGCAGCCTGGCCGGCAACGCGCACGCGCTGGCGACCGTCACCGCCATCATCGACGGCACCGGCAGCGTCGGTGAGTGCCGCACGTACACATACACTTTGACGTCATTGCACCGGTTTTGTTGCAAAATCTACAATCACTGCTCATCATCACCCGACTCTATCATCATAGTGATAAGACTGATAAGTGTAGCTGTCATTTTACATTAACATTTAGCATATAATTTTTCAATAAAATATCATCAACTTTCTGTTCAGCCATTTTAGTGAGCATTGAAGATATATCAATTTATTTTAAAAGTTGCAAGTGCAACTTGATACTAGTGTAAGTGATACAAGCGTATCATGATGGTGATATTGTTTATTGGAATACCAAATTGTGAATCGTTCCGTTTCTGCCAATACAAGTAGAAGGGCATTAGGATAGGTTATACCGGGTGATTTTGGGGTCTTGATCCGGAATGGTCAAAAGTGACTAAGATGGTTATATTGAACAAATTTTCCGATGGGACCAACCACGAAATAGCAAAAAAAAAACAGCTGTTCCATACACTAAATCTCTCTCAATTCACCGTTAATGTATGGAACAGCTGTTTTTTGGGTAATTCGTGGTTCGTCCCATCGGAAAAATTGTTCAGCATGACCATCTTATTCACTTTGGGCATTCCGGATCATGACCCCAAAATCACCCGGTACATGATGGTGGTGTTGGCAGGCGCGGCGCTGGGCCCGCTGCTGGCCGGCGTGGTGTCGAGCGGCGGCGCGGCGGCGTGGCCGCGCGTGTTCTACATGCTCATCGCCTGCGACTTCATGGCGCTCTTCCTGCTGCTGCGGTCAGTACTCCGCGACCCGCACTATGACGCACTGATATCACAACACTTGCACTCATAACACGAAGACACGCGCTAATACCACTAAAAGTTGTACTACTATCACAAATGTCGCACTATTATCACAAAGCGTCGCACTATCATCACAAAGTGTTGCACTATACCACAAAAAGTTTATCTAATATCAAAAAGAGTAGCACTAAAGGCAAAGTGTTCCAGTAATATCAGAAGTTGCTGCACTGACATTTTAAATTATAATCACACAACACACAACACTAAAACAGTAAATTGCACTAATATCACGCAATACCTCTTTTTATTATCAATCGTTACAACGATTTGAGTAATATGTGGTGCATTTAAACTCTGCATAATTTGTTTTTATCACATGTAGTTTTTCTAATACTACACTTTTCAAAAACTTTAGAAACTTTCTTATTACAGGATAGTAAAATCCGAGATCGTGAAGCTCCGCCTGGAGCGGAGGCTGGCGGCGCCGCGCGTCGTGCGGATAGAGTGACGCGCGCCGAGCTCGGCGTGGCCTGCTGTGGCGGCGGCTCAGTACACACGCGAGTTCTAATGCGAGGGCGGATTTTTATTTTGTATTCTATTATTTCCAAAATTTGAAAAATGACATCAGAATTATGTTTATTGGTCTCAAGAGAAGAATAATGTGTAGAAAGTGTTTGTAATATGCTCGATTTGTGTAGGTTCACACAAACCAATCCACGCGCTCTGTTAGACACAGCCAATCAGAACTGTTGTGTCCAGCTTCATCGAGTCAGTGTTCCGCTCCTAATGGCTGATGTGTTTTTTTTTGTTTACATAAAATACCTAAATAAATAGAGAATATAAGGACTGACTGAGCGATGGACGCTACCTAACCAGATGGTAAATGACGAAGGCGAGGGTGGAGTTCACTAGTCCATTAGAAAAGTTCAATATTCTATTGAGTTACGCATTTTTTGAAGTAAAAACTTTTTTTGTAATGGGTTAAAAATGTTGAACTCGCGCCAGGACACGTGACCTGACCGAAAATTCGTAAGACAGATGGAGAGTAGACAGCCGGCGCCGCGTAGGAGAGGAAGTATCCCCCTCTCTTTGCTCGGCGCGGGGACCCTGTAGGCCTGCGCCTGCTGTTTCGTTTAGGCGGCGCAGGGCAACGTTTGTAAATGCACAACGTTAATATTCAAGTTTTCACTTCTGCCGGCACTCCCGGAGTGCACATTTATTATTTAGGACTAAAAATAGCTTGCCGCTTTGCCGATAGATGGCTCTGTTACCAAAAACACTTGAAAATATTGTTTATCCATCTATCAGCATGTCAAACTATTATTTTGGTCATCTATACTATACGTATGATAGCGTATAAACAAAAGTACAGTGGAATACAAAATTTGTAGCACATTTTTCTTCATTTGGAAAGTTATTCAATTATAACCAGTGATCGGAATAGGTAGTGCAATTTCGCGAGACTTCGGTGCGTAAGTTTAGTATGGATATAGCTTGTAACCCCGGGATTACATTTGCAAAGTTAAAGTTTGTGTTTAATTCAGAAATGTTATTAAAATATGATTTTAACGATTATTTTGTTAGCATAGAATATCGCATTGACGAAATATGTAGACACTTGCAATGACAAAAAGTAAAAAAGTATATATAATAACATTATTTTTTTAGATTTTTCGCATTTTCCCATTTAACTTCAATTACGGTCATGTCAAGAAATAATTCTGTGAAATAACACGAGTCCCGGAATCTGGGGTCTTATCCATATTAAGTATAATGTTTAAGGTCATTTACCCGAAATTGCACTACCTATTCCGATCACTGATTATAACATATCGGATTTATTGAAGTTCGTTGCTGATCATTGATCAACATTGACTTGTTTAATGATACCGAAAGTTTAACGGTTATTTATAAGGTTTACTTATATTTTATGTAAATTTTGCAACTAGTTGAAATATATTCAAATTATTTGTCAAAACTTAAGCCAATTCAGTTAGGTGTTTTAGTAGCAACTTATATTTTAATAAAACTTTTTTCTGAAGTTAGGTAGGTATTCAGATGGCTCTTCGATATCAAACGGAGCAAGAAGGGTTGCACAAAAGAGCCTGGTTATAACTAGATCTCAGCCTCTATTCCAACCTTTGACATGTTAACGTATTGTTTTTAACACGGCCGCCATCAATAATAAACCCATTTATTTCCACAAAAATCAAGTAAAGTACAATAATATTTACATATTTGACGACACGCTAGCCTAGTTAGTAGGAGTAGGGCTTATTCCGCCTAATATTTATAATAGCTGATTTACTAATTTAACTAAATTTCAAATTGCCATGGGGTCATAATACCCAAATATCAATTTGTTCATTCCTAAAATGAACAAATGTCATAATGACTTTGACCTTAAACGTCTCATGTCCGAAATGCCTAAATATTTTAATGTACTTGTCCTTAAAATGCCGAATCAGAGATACGAAAAAAAAACAGAAAAGCTTAAACTGATAACTCCAGAATGCCAAAATGACACGGTTTCAAAATGCCTACATAGTTTGCATTATCTTTATAATATTGGTACTTCAATGTGAGTGTTCAGCACTAAAGGAGATGGTAAATCAAATTATACATGAAGGTTAGCTAGCCTATTTAAAATTTAGGTATTTTGGTACCTGGTTGTTTTGAACATACGGTATCCTGCGATAAAGCTGTCGTGAAGTTTGTCCATTATGAGAATAAGGCATTTTAAAATTCAGCCGAATACAAATTAAGGTGTCATGAGACAAAAAGTTAGGCATTCTGGGATTTAGGTATTTTGACACTAAATCCTTTTGAAATCTAGGAGTATTGGTAAATTAGGCATTATGAAAATTAGGTGGAATAAGCCCTACTCGTTAGTAGTGACCCCGCCTTTGAAGCTAGCGGTCCCGGGTTCAAATCCCGGTAAGGGCAGATATTTTTGTGTGATGAGCGCGAGTATTTGTTCCTGAGTCTTGGATGTTTTCTATGTATTTCAAATTCAAATTCAAATTCAAATGGTTTATTGCATTGCATTTCTCTATCTAAGTATGTTTATCGGTGTCTAGTACCCATAGTACAAGCCTGGAGCTTAGTTTGGGACTAGGTCAATTTGTGTGACATTGTCCTGTGATATTTATTTTATTTTTATTTAACTAATAACATTCCATTGCTCTTCCATTGGCCGTTATCACTGTCAAGTAAGTAAGAGACAATACAATAACATTTTAAAAGCAATATGGTTTTAAACAGTATAAAAGTCCAGGTGAAAATATATCGAATCTTGCCAAGTATATCCAAAAGGTTACCGAAGTGAACTTTAGTTTAGCGTTTCTACAAGACAATGAGGTTTTGTTTGTATTTGATTCCGTTGATTAAGTAATACTTAATCAACTATATTCACGGTACAAATAACGTTATTTGTACTGTGAAAGTAATATAATATGACATAATAAAATATGCTGGGATTTAATTCTATTCAGAATCAGAATCAGAATCAGAATAATCTTTATTCAAGTAGGTTTACAAATAATAAACTCTTTTGATGATATTAACTAAATAAAACAATAATAAAACCTAATTGTTTGGGATATACGCTGCAAATAGCAAAAAACATTTCAACGTAAAGCGTAGTTTGTATATAGACATTAATAAGTATGGTCAATGGACTTATATATAACAATATTGCAATTACAGTCAACGGCATAAATATATATACGTTCCTAAGACGTTTAAAATATCTTATATACCTTATACAGGGCGTCCCACGGCTATGCCACATGGAAGGAAAGTACCTTGAATATTGTAGACGGAACATTTTACTGAAAGAAGACATTATTTTAATTTAAAAAAAAAATTAAACTGCATTCATAGATATTTCAATAATTACATGGTTGAACCGGGAATCGAACCCGTTACACGAGAAAAATAATTACCCTGTAGCTTTATCATACCGATCGAAAGGCTTCA
Source organism: Acleris holmiana (assembly GCA_949316455.1). Taxonomy (NCBI): domain Eukaryota; kingdom Metazoa; phylum Arthropoda; class Insecta; order Lepidoptera; family Tortricidae; genus Acleris; species Acleris holmiana. The sequence goes on along the minus strand of OX438791.1, from coordinate 9,924,184 downwards.
TCATAAGGATTATTTTTTGCTAAATAACATAATGCAATTTTAACATTTGATGTGAAATTTTGTTCAGAAAAATTAAATGCTGATAGATAGAGAGATAACAAAGAGAGTGTAACGGGTTCGATTCCCGGTTCAACCATGTAATTATTTAAATATCTATGAATGCAGTTTAAATTGTTTTTTAAATTAAAATAATGTCTTCTTTCAGTAAAATGTTCCATCTACAATATTCAAGGTACTTTCCTTCCATGTGGCATAGCCGTGGGACGCCCTGTATATACAGGGTGTCCCAGGAAGTAGTGTCAAGCGGAAGTCCAGAGGTAGTGCACCTCAAGGGGCATCTGAATCACCCCCATGTATGTTCAGCGATTTTTCGTAGTTTTGGAGATATTGATCATTTTAATCGGAATTATTGTAATTTTTCCTTATGTCCATGTTTCGAAAAACCCTTAAGTTCAAGTATTATGTCATATTTTTTTCAGTGGATTCTTAAATCGACAAAATAATTATGAACAAAGGATGTTTTTAAAGCTACTTGCCAATATTTTTTTATGTCAACTTTTTGTGTAATCACACAAAGTTACTTTCTCCATACTAATTGAGCCCTAGTTCCCATTTCATCTAGTATGGAGAAACAAACTTCGTGAAATTACACACAAAAATTACTTGAAAAAGAAATTGGCAAGTAGCTTTAAATACATCCTAAGTTCATAATTATTCTACCAATGTAGGTACCCAATGAAAAAATATTGAAATAATACATGAAATTAAGGGTCTTTCGAAACATGGACATGAGGAAAAATTACAATAATTCCGATTAAAATGATCAATAACTCCGAAACTACGAAAAATCGCTGAACATACATGGGGGTGATTCAGATGCCCCTTGAGGTGCACTACCTCTGGACTTCCGCTTGACACTACTTCCTGGGACACCCTGTATATTTGACGCGATGGCTGTATAGATGTTAATGGCCTTGCCTGTACTCGGAACCTAGGCAAGACGCCGAGCGTCCAGTGGCGTCTCGTTACATTTATTGTGTTTTCTATTAAAGTAAAGTATTATCTTAAAATCAAAGAGCGCTTTACTGTTGTATAACTTATCAACAATCGAACAAAGAGTGAGCAACTTAACGGAAAAAAGTGACCGCCTTTTTCCGTGTGGGGATAAGTCAACCGGTGAAATTACTAGCATTGGCGACGTCGCGGATAGCGCAACGTCATCAAACAATAGTCACAATGTCAGATCGAACAAAATATGGAATTTTCATAATACAGCTAATTGTGGCATTTAAATTATGGATTATATATTTAATGTAGTTGGATAAAATGAAATTTTGTGAAATGAATATTAAGGCGGCGCCGAGCATATTGTGCATGGTAGATCGTTATTCATTTGTACCATCGCCCACACTCTTAACTGTCCATCGGTAGACCTTATGCCTTTTGTAATAAGGTCCACCGATGTACAGTTAACAGTGTTACTGTTTGTACAAAAAAAACACTTAAGAAAACACAGTATCAGTAAAGAGGGCAATGTTTTATATTTGTTTTTGTTCCACAATAAGAACGTTAGGTAAATTACTTAACATTGCTTCATTCGATTTGATAGTATCGCACTATTCCCGACGAAATTATTCGAATTTATATTTTTTTGTGCTAGCCATCTCGCTTCTATAATTTAATAATATAATTGACGTTGATTTACTTTTATTTAACCTTCGGCTCGAACCGAGAAGAGCTATAAGACTTATAAGTTTCCCGTGTGTGTGTGTATGTGTGTGTGCCCCTAGCCCCTAAACAGATCGACTGATTCAGACGCGGTTTTTAAATAGAAAGCTAGTTTAATCGTGATGGTTCTTACCTAGGTTTCATTGATATCGGTTGAGCCTTTTAATAAATATCAACTCTGGAAGAAGCGGTCGCAATTATTTTACTAGTTTTTATTTATTTATTGTTCTTTGACATGAAAGTAAATTAATTTAAAGGAACAACGTGATCACGATATAAACCCAATGAAGGTCAGCATTATTGTATACTAGTTGTTTCGCGTGACTGCGTCCATGTAGAAGTCGTTTAACGCTAACTAATTAAAACAAAACTTAATTGATTCCTTCGTGTAACGAAAGCTACCCATATAGTTTGCATGACTGAATTTCGTTAGAAAAAGGACGCCATTGTGATTTTGTTTTCATTAAGCCTTCAACTTTGTTGAATTAGGATATAAAGTAAACTGCCAGTATTCGGGTAGAAGATGAGTTATTACATTTTTATTATGGGTTTTTTTCAGAGAGAAATTGTGAGTAACTAAAATAAGTCGTCCATTTATATGTATAGTTAATAACTTAATTTCAGTCCTTAATTAGGTACAATTTCTTTGAAATATACCCATATTTATTTAACTTGAATGTATATGTAAGTCACGTGAATTAACGTTTTTTTTTTGCTTATAAGCTGTCGCCCTGCGACTTATTTAGATAATCGCTATTCTTTCGGGAACTGTCTAGTTTTCCGAGGTAAAATGTACCTTCTGTAATTCCACGGAGTTCTTGCTGGAGTTCTATATGGAGCATATATTTTACGTATAGGTAAAAAAAACTCAAGTTTTCCATGTAGTTGTAACATATTTATATAGATCTTTGTTATTTATTAGAGATATTGCCGATTCAATGATTCCACTAACTTAGCGATATTCATGGACCCTCTGATGCAGGGTGCGAGGAGAGGGGAGTGTTGTTAAGTAAGTTAATAAATGAAATTTCAAATTTAGAATATCAGTAGGAGAGGGGCTTATTGTCTGATAAGCTGTACATGAAATGTCAAATTTCGAATATCAATACAGTGTATCGCATACCTACAGCTTGACAACCCATGTCATCATTTCTTGTGTCTTTGTGTCCACACGAGAAGGTAAAAGAGAGATAATTTGCAACGAAAAAAAATTTTTTTGAACTCAGTTTATTGTCGTAATATATTATATTAACGATACAAAATCGTATGTTCAAATTTGTGCACTGATAAAAAAATTACCCTGTATTTCAAATTTGACGCAAATTCCATATACGTTTGGTATACTATACTCTGCACCGACTTGTCTTATTTATTACTTTTACACCCTCAAAATGATCCCTTTCTTTTTTATTTTTTTATTATGGATTAGGTATCAACAGATAATACAATGGTCTTGTGCTGATAAATGGATACATTAACATTTTAAGAGCTAATCGTTTCCCTAATTATAGTTAGCCTCAGCATGCGCAAAGTACAAAATTTAGTCATAAAAAATCATCCATGATGCAAAATCAGGAAAATAGTTTGCAAAATTCGGTCTCTAGTTGCTTTATTCACCAGAAAATGGTCGTTTAAGCCAAAAAAGTTAAATGGTATGGAATATACGTGAAAATAGAAAAATAATTTAATTTACACATTGAGTTGCAAGATGTTCTTAAATCTAACAATTTAGAAGAAAATCCGAAAATGGTATCCACTCAGCTGTTTCGTACCCCCTATTAGGAGTACGACGCTGGTGTTCTGTGGACCCTCGGAATGGTTTTGCTAGACAGCATACATTGCATTCGCTTCTCTCTAGTTAAACAACAAAAGAAAAAATACATTATTGAACTCAGCAGCTTTTTTTATGTTAATGAGAAGGCACACGAGCACTCAGGCCACCTGATGGTAAGTGGAATCTGAGACCTATAGACAATTGAATTCTCACGACTATAATCCTAAGACCTCAAATGCGTCGCCAACCCTGAGGCCTAAGATGGAATGCCTCTATGCTAGTAATTTCACCGGTTGTCTTATCCCCACACCGGAACACAATAATGCGAACACTGTTGCTTGGCGGTTGGTTAATCGTGGTTAGCTACACTGTAAGTGCTTATAGCTTATATCTAATTATTTCTGTTTTTAGAAGTACATACAACCATTAACCTAACCTGCTGACAGTTCCATGGCATGGAAGAGTGGTTTATTTGAGTTTTTTTACCTGAACACAGCTAATAAGGAGGACTAGACGGATGCCACTATGTTATTCGATTTTCAGTATGTTTCAATTCAGTATTAGATTGAATTTTCTATTGTTTAAAGTTTTGTTCTAAGAAATGTTTATTATTTATTTATCTTAGCCATTTAGAGAATACGTAACATTACATTGTTTTCGGCATCTTTGCCATTAACTTTCATGTTGTTCTCGCTGCTTGCGTCACAAGCGACATCGAGGGAAATATTTTGTGTAAATATCTGAGTCGAATTTGCCTGGATACGGTAAATACCCAGCTTTTAATATTTCCCACAGGTGTCTAACACTATAAATCGTAAGTAAAGACACCAGTACTCGACAAAGGACCAATGTTCGACACTGATTCTTACTCAAAGAAGATAAGAGTTATTCATTTGTTTTGCAACAATCAATTTATAACCCTATGATCTTAGAATTAAAAGCTTCTGTCAGTTGTTGGTGCATGTCAGCTAAAAGTGTCGAACATTGGTGTTGTTACCTATGCGTATCGAGAAAATTATAAATATGGTTACAATGTATTTTCTCTATTTCGAGGTCAATTGATAGTATATTTTGCCGCATCTGAGGTAATGTCTAAAACGTATTTATTAATGCAATTAATATTTATATAATGAAACCGGTTATGTGCCCAGTTCAGAAACGAAACTGCCATTGTAAACCTAGATAAGCTGACTTTATTTAACGAAAAATCATTTCAAAATGCAATTTACAGGCATTTAAAGGACATAAGCAATAAATATTATTAAAAAATAAATGGCTTTTATGAACCCCGCCTCTTGATGTCAGGGTGTGATCATTATGAGTTGACCATAGATTTTCTTATATATGGAAATTTGATGGGATTGTATCATATTGTAATATATAAAGTTCAAAATATATAATAGTTCATATTACATAGTGCTCATAATATAAAATGGTTTCAGAAACAAAACTATTATTTATTATGAACATTATGTATATAGCCGATTATCTATTTTAACCCTCTGCAACTTTGGTGACTTTTTTAGAAACATTCTACTGAGGTGGAGTCTGTCGGACGTCATTTTTGATATAACATAGAAAAAATACTATTGGGTCAATGATAAGTATTGTTTATTAAGTGTATAGCATGATTATTTAATTTTCATATGGAATTTATAATAAGCATGTATATGGGCTTCTAAATAAAAAAAAATACATTCACTTGAACAAGGTAAAAAAGTCTGGAGTTTTTAACATAGGTTAGTTTATGATGCCCCGAGTCTTTAGCTGAGGTTGCTGAGCGATACAGACCTATTTCACGCTATAAAGCGATTTTTTTTTGGTGGTGTCTGATAGACGTCACGTTAGTCGCAGAGGGTTAACTTTATGCAGTTAGGATACGTACCCAATTTGATTGACTTCATAGTTGAAAATTCAAAATGTATTTTTTTAACATATAAACTGTGTGACACGTCAACGAAGTGATCCATTGACGAGTAAAACAGGAGTCGGCGAGCGGATTTTTTAAGACCGCGGACTTTTAGGTGTTCCATTGGCGGTTTACACCTTAGACGCGCAGGCTCGTGCGGTTTGAATCTTCAATGGATCACCCCCTTAACGTAACTACATTATAACTGTAAGGTTTCTTATTTTCTGTGGACCGCACAAACACAAGGATGCACTTGTAATGTCTGTATAAACTGTAATTATTGTGTTCGATGGACTTATGTACAAAATATTAATTAAATATAAACTATAAAAATTGATTTTTTTCTCACGTTTTTTAATCCCTTCATCTTTCGATATAAAAACAACACAGGAGGACACATTCATAAATCGATGTCGAAAAGGGGTTACTTTCGTTTCGTTAAAAAGTTTTTGCCGAACTGATTCATTTCCCAAACATAATCATTTGATTAAACTGGTTTTTTTCCAAAACTGTTAATATTTCAGCATTTTAATAAAACTAACCTACCCTAACCTATACGTTGGTTCTTCCACGTTGGTTCTGAAACAGATCCTGAAACATTTACAGTTTCGGACAAAGCAGTTTGGTCAAATTATGTTTGTGAAATGAATCAGTTTAGCAAAAACTTTTGACGAAACCAAAGGCTCCCACTCAAAACCCGTCAGGAGGGCTATCGCAAGTGGATCTCCCTTTCTATACAGTCTGTAACGATAGACCTTCAGGTACCTTAGGTCCACTTTCCTGAATGGTCCACTTGCCTGAACGGTCTACTTTCTCATTCTGTCTATTTTCCCAAACTGTCTACTTTCTCATACCGTCTATTTTCCCAATCTGTCTACTTTCTCATACCGTCTATTTTCCCAATCTGTCTACTTTCTCATACCGTCTATTTTCCCAAAATGTCTACTTTCCTAAAAGGCCCACTTTATCTGGGGACACGCACGGCATTGCTCCCGCCAAGTCGAGCAAAAACAAATAAACAAAGGCATAGCCGCACCATCCTTTTTTCGAAGCCATTCAGAACATTTTCAACCCCCTTTACTTAACTAAACTAGTCGCCGTAGTGTGCGTGTCTATACGTCTTACAACTCACAACTACAAGTATGGCCCACCCGCTTTCGCGAGATAAAAGCAATAGAATACTTGTTGAGATATTTGTGAAATTGTATAAAAATATGTATAAACCTAGTTGATATATTCTATTATAAATGCGTAAGTTTGGATGGAAGGATGTTTGTTATTCAATCAGGACAGGAGCATTTTTTTTTGTAAATAAGATATCAAGTAAATTGACCGGTCCTCGTGGCAAACATTGGGGGAGGCCTATGTCCAGCAGTGGACGTCTTTCGGCTGAAATGATCAGAATGAATGGCATTGAGATTAAGTGGACCATGTAGAAAAGTGGGCTATCCAGGAAAATCAAGTGGACCGTATGGGAAAGTGGACCATTCAAGCAAGTGGACCATATGGGAAAGTGGACCATTCAGGCAAGTGGACCATACGGGAAAGTGGACCATTTAGGAAAGTGGACCTAAGGTACCTGAAGGACGATAGAGACGAACTAAGCGACAAGCGAAATAAAACAAGTCTTTTTCCATTTGAGAGGAACGTGGTCAATGATCATAGGCTATACGAATGAGGACCAAAAAGTTGGACCACAGTTGCGCAGTTAACCATACGAACAACGAAGGCGAACAAAGTTCAGTTGTGCGACAAAAAGTATCCTTACAATTGTATGGCTGATTGACGTCACAACGGAAAAGTATTTTGGTCCTCACACATACATTTATTATGTATATTATTTAACTTACAGCACTAAGAACTCCAAGAGGCTTGAATCGTATCACGCGAGCCTAAAACACTAAAATAGGTGCATTGTCTGATAGAAGGTGCATGTTTGATCTTGCGTTTAGAAGATAGTAACAGGTAGTTTTGACAGTCCGAATTTATTACAAAAACCAAATTTCCACGTTCCTCCCAGGAATCCTAGTTCATATAATATTAAGTTATTCTGTCTGTTACATTGTCGCACCAACCTCAGGAGGCATTGTCCTGTGACACGCATGTTTAATATTTATAAGCAACATCAAAACAGGATCGATCTCAGTACAACTTCTTTCAATTTCACTTTCCCGAACACATGGTTGAGAGAGGCGATGGCTGAGATACGCGTCATACTCGTGAACGGGTGCTGTTTGTGGGGTCCGGTCTGTTCACTCTTGCAAGGACTGGTTCTTCAGTTGATTATTCTAGTTATGGCTTTAGACGTAGAGATCTCGTCGTGTTGTTCTCCTAGACTTATTATTTTTAGTTTATGTTATCAGCCTTACATTTGTATTGATTTTATTTGTTCTAGCTTTAATCATTATTATTTATTACTTTATTAAGTACTTGTAACGTAACTTACTTTTAAGTATTTCTGTTCTTTTGTTTGAACAAATGACCTTCTGCTGGAGTTTCTTGGCGCTTCCTCTCCGCAATGATGGTCTTATCTGAAGCGCTAGTAAATTCACTTCATATTACCGACGTGTAAAAGAGCCCCATGGGGGCCTATTTACTGGATAAACAATTTGATTTTGATTTCAATAATTAGGAAAGAACTTCTTAATATTAAGTAGTTCCAATAACAAACTAAGCCGAACTTAATTAAGAGCATTTACCTCTGTTGACTTTTTTTTTGTTCTACGCATGCGGTGATCTTCTGTAAGAAATAAGGCGCTTAGCTTGTAAGTGTGCACGTCAATTATTTATATAACAGTGTACTTATTGTTGAAGGTCGTAAATAAATAAACCCGGGGTTAAGTCGGGACGGGGCGCTAGTTTCTCAGATAAGCGGAAAATGAAACGCGCAAGTATTTCTAAAACATTTATTTCTTAAACGTACTAGAGTAAGGCAGAAGGACATTTGTACTGGGCTTCGAGTGACATTCAAAACTACATTAAAGCAGCGCAATAGAGCTCACAATCGAGTGAAGCCTTAACGCGTACACAACGAACGCTAAATAAAAATATATTGTTTAGGCTTGATTTATATTTAAAACAGTTGCTACAATGGGGTAAACCTTTATTTAAAAATGTTTTCTTTTCCGTAGTGACAAAAAAGAATAAAAATTCTAAATATTCCCACTTGTCTTGGGTAAGCTTGTATGAATGTCTTTTTTCAGCGGCCATGGATGATGGCCTCTAAATTACACATAAATATATTACATCATTCAAAGTTTTTAATAATATCGGAGACGAGATATTAAAAATCTAAGTATTCGGTGCGAAAAATACGCCCAACCATCCATATTTTGATATCTCTGCTCCGATGGACATAAAGAGTATTTACTCGTACATTAAATAACGAAATACGTTTGTTTTTAAAGGACATATTTTAGAAATGGCCGTTAACCTAAATATAACAAGGCCTATGTGACAACACTAGTACCCAAACCCTTTTAAATTTAAAAGGATTATTATCGATCAAGCTAAGAATATCACTCGCGACGTGACAGGTCAAATAATATCATGATTTGATGATTTTCAATTCAGTTACAATTAAATAATATTCACGAATAATTTGTGCGTAGCGAACACAATGTGGTAGCCGAGCGGCGAGCGGGCACACACGCGGAACGTCGAGGCCTGGGCTGAGATTCTACACTGTGTAGGCAAGGCTACCACTAAAAGAATCTCTCAACAATTTTATTATCAATCGATAAATTCATTTTACCGTATAGTTGTGTTAACTTTACGCCGAGTGGAAAACATTAATTTTTCAACATAGATTCACAATGTCACTTATTTATTACATCAGTTAAATAACGCTATTCCGCCGCTCTATGAGGCTAGATTTGACAGCTGTCAACGCAGAACAAATCATAACCTCCAACACATAGTTTGCAGCTGTCAATAACAGCCTTTTAGAACGGCGCGAGCATCAAATATCTGAGAAACACATTTATGTAACATCTCTATGAGTATATTAACTGATGCAAATAAACCTATCCACAAGGTAGAATTTTCATTGACAATTGTTTCGTTTGTCCGAAAATTCATAAGTCAAAAACAAACATATAATAGATAATGTTACTGCCGCGTCCAAGGTGAACATTCAGAAAACACCCAATTAACCACTCTCGTTCTGTTTACGCCAAACGAGTGGACGATAGCTATCTCTCTGACTCACGTGTTTTCCGTATTATTAATTACTGAAACAATCTAACATATCGTCGCTTCTTTGAAAAAACCGTGTATCTCATATTTAGTGATATACGATTGTCAACTTATTTCTCTTCATGTTTAAGTTTAAAATTAGGCGTCACGAAATATGGGATAATTTTCAAAGTAGTGACGATATTGTAGTTTGCCTATTTTCAAACACAAATTACTAGGAACGTAACATGTCTTTTCTCTGTAATATAATTGGTCAAAATTGACTTTTCTTATGGAGTTAATTTACTTTGTGAACCTATAAGTTGGGTTAGGTTTGTTAAATAGCCATTCAGGTGGAAAAAATCGTTTCTAACTCGAGTAAATTCAGACAAATGAAACATTTGGGAACGAAATTTCGCTGCGACAGCTCACCTAAATATAGTTTTTTCTACTACATTTCTAATATTAAATTATTTTTTAACAAGATTACATCGAATTAGGTTTTTGATATGTCCCACGTTTATTGTTCTGTTACAATTTATTAAACGATTAATATTTAATTAGTGATGTCACTCTAAACTAGCGAAAGATTATATTAAGTCAAGTTAATTCAGTGCACGATAGCATAACAATTTTAAACATTAAAATATTTGAATTCTATTAAAATAATATCGACATTCATTTTGTGAGGTGCTGCAAATAACGAAAATAACGAATTAATATATTATTATTTTAAATCTAATTAAGTACTTGAAATTTTGACAATAACGCTATGTAAGTAGATTTTATTATGACCTTTAGTTTGCAAAGGTCAATTTTAAAGGTTAGTTTATATTGAAATATGACAACACTGAAGGTCAAAATAAAGATGGTATTAGGGAAAAGCGACTGGTTTTTAGAAACACGGTGTAGGTACAAATTTTACATCGATATTTATAAAAAACTATTTAGCTTTCACGTTCAGTCAAGACCAGTATGAGAAGGGAAATAGTCATTTGTCCTAATTTTGGTATATTCTAAAGCCTGAATATTAACACTTTCTAGTATTGTTGAGCTTAAACTAACCGCTGGTATTTTTTGACACTTAATAAGTCTGACTCAGCTGTTAACCAGTCTAGGACAAAAGATAATTAGGACAAACGTTATTAGGAAATGCGAGGGACATTCATTTTCTTACTACGACAGCGCTGCCCTGCTTATACAAAAGGCGGTATCTCAAACAAACATGCAGTAACAAATGCAACCTTATTTCTAACAATAGAGGATTGAATCTGCTTTGGCTATAGAACTTGGGATACTGCCTATTGGCTTGTGAGGGCAGAGCGGTAATAATTTCATATTAATTCGTTATTTTCCAAACAAGTGAGTTTAAACTTTGCAGATCTAAACTTATTAATATAACTGGCAACATCATATCTCGAGACGCGCGTCCGCACCATCATGCAAGAAGACAATCTTTGGAGAATTTCTTACGAGAGATATCTGGACCAATTAGGCAACATTTTAACAGTAATTAGAGGGCGAATAGTACAATTCGTTTCCAGCTTTAACCTTTTCAACGCTATGTCAAATACAAAACCAGAGCGAATGTCAACTTTGCTTCACAGATACTATGGTCTATTTCGCGCTGTCAACCATGACGGAAATATCCGTCAATGGCGTTGAAAAGGTTAAAAAAACCTTTCTTGGGAACGAATATTCCTTGAATATTTCAAGTCCCGAGGGTTAGCAGTTTAGGCTATATGTAGTCCGTCGCGTCTCAAAAAAGTTTTATATGCACAGAATGAGAGAAGGAAGTATTTAAAATTAAAATAATAAATTATAAATATCACGGGACAATGTCACACAAATTAACCTAGTCCCGAACTAAGCTCTAGGCTTGTACTATGAGTACTAGACAACGATAAACGTGTAAATAATTATCGAGAAATATAAACAACACATAGAAAACATCCAAGACTCAGGAACAAATACACGTGCTCATCACACAAATATCTGCCGTTACCGGAATATGAACGCGGGACCGCTAGCTTCGAAGGCAGGGTCACTACCAACTCGGTCAACGTGACGTCGAAAAAGTACATCCAAAAGTTTTTTTTATATTGACAAATTACCAACGTTTAAAAAAGGGAATACCTCTAATAAAAAAAACCCAAGATCGTATTTCAACCATTAAGGCATGAACGCTCGTCCAACTTATACACGTAATATTTAACATTAATTATTTTATTTACAATTACCTATTGGCTTACAACTAGCAGTTTATTTATATTGATCAGATATTTGAACCAACGTAATTATTTATCGTCAAGTCTCGGTAGATTCTTGCTTGGGCGCATTTTGTCTTCACCACAAATGTTAATGTCATTTTTTATTAGCACAGTAGTACTTAATATTTAATGGTACTTTGACAACCCGGTGAGAACTAAACGCGACGAAAAAGGATTAAATAATGTTACAACATAATTTATTTAAATTCCGGTACATAAAATATATTTAATTCAAAATGTACCCAATACTTTTTAACACAAACCGGTACATTATACGGTTAACCCTTTTCTTGACAAAATAAAAAAAAGGTCGTGAATTCTAACCTCTTCAGAATATTACACAGCATAAAAAAATGTTAACAAAAAAATATTAAAAAGTGAATGTTATGGTATCACTACATAGTATAAAACAGTCGCTTTTTCTGTCCCTATATCCCTATGTATGCTTAAATCTTTAAAACTACGCAACGGATTTTGATGCGTTTTTTTTTAATAGATATAGTGATTGAAGAGGAAGGTTTATATGTATAATACTTCAATCCGGAGTGAAGCGAGGGCGGGTCGCTAGTATCTTATAAGATACATCGCCAAGAAAAGGGTGAAAATGTGTATTAATTACCCTTCAAATCCAGGATATTTGACGTCAAAATAGTAATAGTATATTGGTTCAAATATTTGACTAATCAAAAACAGATTTAGGCTCATGTTTCGGACATAGTAACATACTCAATAAAGCATTATTTGGTCGGATTTATATTGAATTAGAATGATCCAGTCCTAAAACAACAAAAAGGTAAAAACTTACATTATTACGTATATCGCTAATCTCAAATACCTTTTTGAATGCGTTTATATTTTTAAAAGTATCCTAATTTAAATCGGTTCAGCCGTACGTGATTGGGCAAAAATCATCTTCACAACCTTTTATATTTCATTATTTATGATATAAAAAATATTTAATATTTCAGAAATGGATCATCCCGTTTAGGCTGCCTTTAATTTTGTTTTATTGCTAAGGCTTGATGCCTAAAAGAAAACTATTATTGTTTAAGTTGCATTACAAGAATATATAATTTTACATATACCGGGTGTGGCCTGTAATAGGATCAATAAATTGTGGGATCGTCTCTACTCTATAAACGTAGCAACATTTGTTCTACAACTTAAAAAAAATATGTAATTTTTTATTTGGTTTTTTTCGAACAAACTAAATAGCATTTTTAATGTACTCCATCCAACAGTCTAGTTGACATCTACTGTTACTGTCAGCCTACAAACTTCGTAGTTTTCGCAATACATTGCTTGCTTGGAAAATTTAAATTCATTAATATTTAGTAAACAATAAGTTATTTGCAAAAGTTGTAGAATAAATGTTGTTACATTTGTGGCGTGGAAACGTTCCCTCAATTTATTGCTCCTATTACAGGCAACACTCGGTATATATGACGTCTACAGCTGCCAATTGCTGCCATGTACAAACGAAGACACTGTTAACTGACCACCCATAGACTTTAACACGATGTGATAAGGTTTATGTTCGATTGTAAATCACAGTTAACAGTGTCTTCTACTGTACATACTTTACTAAATATAATAAGTACATTGTTAATTAATATTTTAAACTACAGTGTCATTTACGTACAAGAGTGCTTAACTAAAAAAGATCTTTAAAACACTAAAATTAATTAAAAAATACAATTTTGATCGATCCTTAACAAAAACCGGCAAATATCAAAAATTATTTACAATTTTAAAAAATAATATCACTAACGTTATTCCTTATTCAAATAAAATAAATGGTAATATTTAGTAAATGGCAACAGATATACTATATTAAATGCACTGGTGTATGTAACAGACAAGAAAAACTACCACTGATGTTATTTACAGATTTTGTTTAATGTAAATATACTTTGTTTTTTTATTGTAGTTCTAAGGCACTATTCTATTCACATATAGGAGAAGGCAAGACTTTGAAAAGAGATCTTGAAAAAATATTTTAGACGTTATGCTCCAACACAAAATTTTAATTTTAATATCTGTGCAGGGCTCGGATACCGGTTCAATTTTCATACACATACATTTCCTGGTAAGGCCCGATGTGCATTAGGATGTACACAATCAAAGCAATTTAATTTAAACTATGTTGCAATAGCAATAAAGTCCATTTTTCCATGTTTCAAAATTTAAAATCGCCCCTATCTCAACCTCGTATCGTATCTAAGTGATTAGAAGGAAAAGCACTCGTGTTCCACGAAGAATAAAGACTACTTTTGTATCAAACTATTCGATCAGACAAGAGGTTGAGAAAGTAATGTGACTAAATGGCATTCAGAGCTAGGTTTCTAGTAAATCGGTTGAGCCGTTTACAAGATATCAACTCAAAAGTAGGAGCCGCCAGTACATTCGATTTTTTTTCTATATAATATTTATATACAAATTTAGTCGACGCCATACAGTGTTAGATACCAAAGATAACGATAACAACAATAACGAGATCTTTTGGTTTTCTCCGACATGAGGTACCTAGATAAAATGGCAATATACAGGGTATTTTTTTATAAGTGCACAAATTTTAACATATGATTTTGTATCGTTAATATAATATATTAAGACAGTAAAACGAGTTCAAAAAAAAATTTTTTTTTGTTGCAAATTATCTCTCTTTTACCTTCTCGTGTGGACACAAAGTCACACTAGAAATGATGACATGGGTTGTCAAGCTGTAGGTATGCGATACACTGTATTGATATTCGAAATTTGAAATTTCATGTACAGCTTATCAGACAACAAGCCCCTCTCCTACTGATATTCTAAATTTGAAACTACATTTATTAACTTACTTAACAACACTCCCCTCTCCTCGCACCCCTGCATTAGAGGGTCCATGAATATCGTTAAGTTAGTGGAATCATTGAATCGGCAATATCTCTAATATTTTTTAAGTTAGAGTTTAATTTAACACAACATGTGTTATTGATTAACAATAGCGAAGCAAATATTAAAATTTGTGCACCTATTAAAAAATACCCTATATTGTCGAGCCGTAATCCGCCTGCGGCGCCACGCTCGCGGGTGAACTTCGCTTCATATCAGAATGCATGTAGATACTGCAGCCAGACCTTTTAATAGCGCTACTATATCGTTCTTCTCGCGCTATTACGTTTTTATTATAACGTTATAAAACACAAATCCATAACGGTATTTATCATAACGATATAAACTTCAAAATGTGGTTACAGAATTAACAAAGTTTTTTAGAGTTGATGGTATTTCTGTAGCTCTGCCTACCCCGCTCTGGGAATGAAGGCGTGATGTTATGTATGTTATTATCTATAACGATATAATAACGTTATGCGTCCTCTTTTACTGCACTTTTCGCTGGTTCGTACACTACTCATAAAACTCGCCAGTGGCATGATTCACGCGTCATAACGTTATTATCATAGCTGCAATTAACTCGTTAATCGTTAATTAATGAAGTTAATATTTTAAGTAATGGATTAACTTTTGAGTTAACATTAAAAGATGTTAACGAACTTGTTAACTTTTATTAAATTTCCCTTAGTCCGTTAATAGTCAATCCATTAACGTACCTACCCACTATTTCACGCAGGGGAATATCCACATTATGCCAGACGACTTAATTACAAACTCCAATTACACGTCTTTCTTTGGTTTTAACGTTAACTACAAGCTCACTAACGCAACGATAAAAAATGCAATTTTTATTACGTGTTTTTATTGCGATAAATCTTCCATTATTTACCTGTAAACGAAGTAAATTATGAGATTAACGGTGGCCAGCTATGGTTATTATAACGTTACTCCGAGTTTCTTACGTTGATGACGTGATATAGCATAGCGATAGATTTTAACAAAATTGTGACCGTTAACGAAATTTACCGTTATGATAACGATATTTTACATAACGTTATAAAAGTTTGTTAGCACGAAATGACGTCAGCGTGCGCCGCGGGGGGTCCCGGCAGTTTCCAATAAGAACTTTCGGCGAGCGATCGCGGACGAACAGGGAATGATCGTTGGCAAACATTCCGCGTATACTGGTGCCTTATAAATCGTAATAAATGGACGTTTTCACAACAAACTGGACTTAAATTTGTTTAAATTTGTGCAAACCTATGACAGTCTACTTTTGGTGAGAACATTCATAATGAGGGAGGAACGGTGACGAGATGATTTTAGTGAATAATAATATTTTCAAATATTGACGCAACAATAGTGAATTATTTTGACGATTTAATCACGGGAGAGGTACAAAACTAATTCAAGACTTTACCAGGTAAATACTTATTTCAAATACTCAGTAAGTACAGTATTTACTGCACAAATACTCACTTCATTCGTAACATAAATGAATAGTGTTGATGTTGTTTCTAGAATGAGTATTAAATACTCAATAAAGTAAAATAGAACTGTACTCTACTTGAAAAAGTATTAAAACAATCATAATATTTAACCGGGTTAAAGTAGTTATATCGTCTCCCTCTTTTCCCACATTTCTACATACAAATCTACAAAAACATTATATTTAAACCACATCGACCATATGTTAAATGAACTCGTTTGCTTTCTACATATATATTTATATAATATAAATACAGTATTTATCCAACAAATACATAAATTAAATGTTGTATTTACCTGGTAAATAAAACAGAGTATTTACCTAACAAATAACTGGTATTTATCCAGTGTTTACCTAGTAAAGTTAATTGCCTCGCCTCCAACACCTCATTAATAATCCACATCAAACATAAAACCACACCAATTATCAGTCATCCAAAACCAACTCAGTTCAAGCTCTTTCTTCTTTCTCTGATAACGCTGAGGGTCGAAATTACCATCTCAATCCTTTCTTCATTACTATTGACGTCTTTACAATGAGATAAATATCCAAAATTAACACGGTATAATCCTGTCAAATACCAAACACAAATACAGTATTTACCGTGCAAAGTATTTAGTATAAATGAAGTATTTACCAGTATTTACGTAGATAAAGTAGATGGTTAAACACAACTGGGCCTCAGTCATCGAGCACGAGTTCGTTGGCGTTCTCGTCGTCGATGGGCGGTATGGAGTCGAGGCTCTCGCCGCTCTCGCGGATGGCTCTGAGCTCGCGGCGCGAGTTCCGGTTGAGGTCCTCGTAGCGCGGCGGGAGCTCCACGTTGGCGGCGGCGGCGGCGTCGGCGCCGTAGGCGGGCGGCGGGCCCGGCGGCTTGCGCGGCTCGTACGGCGGCGGCCGCGGGTAGTTCTCGAAGTTTGCGCCCAGGAGCCTGAGGATCAACATCATTTCATTTTCTCAAACCCGCTCGGAAATGTATGCGTTAATATCACGAAATGAAGAGATGAAGTTATTTGTTTAAAAAAACCATTAAAGTCCGCTGCTTTTTTTTTTAAATTTGCTTGCTATCATTAAACTGACTAAGGAAAAATTATGCACGGCGGAATTTAATCGGTGATCAGAAATCCAAAAATCTTAACTATCAATCTACATAGAAATCAATACGTGAGATCTCGTGCAATATAGCTCACAATCTAATTAATCACACTTAATTAACATCCGTAAAATGTACACTGACTGAATAAATGGACACCCTACTTTTATTGAAGGGAAGTTACTCGTTAGGGTACATACGTCAAGTGCTTGCTGGCTTTGGCGAGAAACTAGACAGATCAGACGTCAATAAATGATTGCCGGCATTTGTTATGAATTTGACAATGACAAATTGACAGCTTATTGCTCATTTATGTTTTAAGTTTCTATAGCTGTTAGTTTGAAAAGAGGTATTAAACTTTTCAGACTAAACCATTAGTAGGGTGACAATAAATTTTAATTAAAATTTAATTTCAACTTAAAAATTAGTTATGATAAAAAAAAACTTGGTTCCACTTAAGTACTACATAAACGTGACCGCCATCGATTACTGAATTAGAAAAATGGGTTCCTGTTCACCGATTAAATTCCACCGTGTATACTGCCAACCACCACTAGACTCTGTAACCATACATGCGAATTAAAAAAGAAACTTTGGTACTACTTTGTTGTCCGTCTATCTGTGTGTCTGACACGACCCTTTTTCCCAGGGGCGCGTGGAGGTTTCAAGTTGAAATTAACATCAAATACTAATGCCTGCGGTTGAAGCTGTTAAAAAATCAAAATCAAGTCAACGCAATCCAAAGATACGGCCATTTGAGCCTTATATTCTAGCACTTCTCAGGGGAATCAAAACCTATAGGGTGCTTCCCATAGACCTAGAGTCATGAAATTTAACAAGATCTTACAGGACAAGTAAAGGAAAACACCGAAATTCGTTTATTTGTTGCCCCCCTCACCTGATGGTCTATCGTCGAAGTCCAGATCCAGCTGGTCGCGGTAGATTACCCCTCGGGTCATGTAGTATAGCTCCCCCCTCAACTGATGGTCTTCCCGTTGAGCGTGTAGGTCTCGTCGAAGTCCAGATCCAGCTGGTCGCGGTAGATTACCCCTCGGGTCATGTAGTATAGCTCCCCCCTCAACTGATGGTCTTCCCGTTGAGCGTGTAGGTCTCGTCGAAGTCCAGATCCAGCTGGTCGCGGTAGATTACCCCTCGGGTCATGTAGTATAGCTCCCCCCTCACCTGATGGTCTTCCCGTTGAGCGTGTAGGTCTCGTCGAAGTCCAGATCCAGCTGGTCGCGGTAGATTACCCCTCGGGTCATGTAGTATAGCTCCCCCCTCACCTGATGGTCTTCCCGTTGAGCGTGTAGGTCTCGTCGAAGTCCAGATCCAGCTGGTCGCGGTAGATTACCCCTCGGGTCATGTAGTATAGCTCCCCCCTCACCTGATGGTCTTCCCGTTGAGCGTGTAGGTCTCGTCGAAGTCCAGATCCAGCTGGTCGCGGTAGATTACCCCTCGGGTCATGTAGTATAGCTCCCCCCTCACCTGATGGTCTTCCCGTTGAGCGTGTAGGTCTCGTCGAAGTCCAGATCCAGCTGGTCGCGGTAGATTACCCCTCGGGTCATGTAGTATAGCTCCCCCCTCACCTGATGGTCTTCCCGTTGAGCGTGTAGGTCTCGTCGAAGTCCAGATCCAGCTGGTCGCGGTAGATTACCCCTCGGGTCATGTAGTATAGCTCCCCCCTCACCTGATGGTCTTCCCGTTGAGCGTGTAGGTCTCGTCGAAGTCCAGATCCAGCTGGTCGCGGTAGATTACCCCTCGGGTCATGTAGTATAGCTCCCCCCTCACCAGATGGTCTTCCCGTTGAGCGTGTAGGTCTCGTCGAAGTCCAGATCCAGCTGGTCGCGGTAGATTACCCCTCGGGTCATGTAGTATAGCTCCCCCCTCACCTGATGGTCTTCCCGTTGAGCGTGTAGGTCTCGTCGAAGTCCAGATCCAGCTGGTCGCGGTAGATTACCCCTCGGGTCATGTAGTATAGCTCCCCCCTCACCTGATGGTCTTCCCGTTGAGCGTGTAGGTCTCGTCGAAGTCCAGATCCAGCTGGTCGCGGTAGATTACCCCTCGGGTCATGTAGTATAGCTCCCCCCTCACCAGATGGTCTTCCCGTTGAGCGTGTAGGTCTCGTCGAAGTCCAGATCCAGCTGGTCGCGGTAGATTACCCCTCGGGTCATGTAGTATAGCTCCCCCCTCACCTGATGGTCTTCCCGTTGAGCGTGTAGGTCTCGTCGAAGTCCAGATCCAGCTGGTCGCGGTAGATTACCCCTCGGGTCATGTAGTATAGCTCCCCCCTCACCTGATGGTCTTCCCGTTGAGCGTGTAGGTCTCGTCGAAGTCCAGATCCAGCTGGTCGCGGTAGATTACCCCTCGGGTCATGTAGTATAGCTCCCCCCTCACCTGATGGTCTTCCCGTTGAGCGTGTAGGTCTCGTCGAAGTCCAGATCCAGCTGGTCGCGGTAGATTACCCCTCGGGTCATGTAGTATAGCTCCCCCCTCACCTGATGGTCTTCCCGTTGAGCGTGTAGGTCTCGTCGAAGTCCAGATCCAGCTGGTCGCGGTAGATTACCCCTCGGGTCATGTAGTATAGCTCCCCCCTCACCTGATGGTCTTCCCGTTGAGCGTGTAGGTCTCGTCGAAGTCCAGATCCAGCTGGTCGCGGTAGATTACCCCTCGGGTCATGTAGTATAGCTCCCCCCTCACCTGATGGTCTTCCCGTTGAGCGTGTAGGTCTCGTCGAAGTCCAGATCCAGCTGGTCGCGGTAGATTACCCCTCGGGTCATGTAGTATAGCTCCCCCCTCACCTGATGGTCTTCCCGTTGAGCGTGTAGGTCTCGTCGAAGTCCAGATCCAGCTGGTCGCGGTAGATTACCCCTCGGGTCATGTAGTATAGCTCCCCCCTCACCTGATGGTCTTCCCGTTGAGCGTGTAGGTCTCGTCGAAGTCCAGATCCAGCTGGTCGCGGTAGATTACCCCTCGGGTCATGTAGTATAGCTCCCCCCTCACCTGATGGTCTTCCCGTTGAGCGTGTAGGTCTCGTCGAAGTCCAGATCCAGCTGGTCGCGGTAGATTACCCCTCGGGTCATGTAGTATAGCTCCCCCCTCACCTGATGGTCCTCCCGTTGAGCGTGTAGGTCTCGTCGAAGTCCAGATCCAGCTGGTCGCGGTAGATTACCCCTCGGGTCATGTAGTATAGCTCCCCCCTCACCTGATGGTCTTCCCGTTGAGCGTGTAGGTCTCGTCGAAGTCCAGATCCAGCTGGTCGCGGTAGATTACCCCTCGGGTCATGTAGTATAGCTCCCCCCTCACCTGATGGTCTTCCCGTTGAGCGTGTAGGTCTCGTCGAAGTCCAGATCCAGCTGGTCGCGGTAGATTACCCCTCGGGTCATGTAGTATAGCTCCCCCCTCACCTGATGGTCTTCCCGTTGAGCGTGTAGGTCTCGTCGAAGTCCAGATCCAGCTGGTCGCGGTAGATTACCCCTCGGGTCATGTAGTATAGCTCCCCCCTCACCTGATGGTCTTCCCGTTGAGCGTGTAGGTCTCGTCGAAGTCCAGATCCAGCTGGTCGCGGTAGATTACCCCTCGGGTCATGTAGTATAGCTCCCCCCTCACCTGATGGTCTTCCCGTTGAGCGTGTAGGTCTCGTCGAAGTCCAGATCCAGCTGGTCGCGGTAGATTACCCCTCGGGTCATGTAGTATAGCTCCCCCCTCACCTGATGGTCTTCCCGTTGAGCGTGTAGGTCTCGTCGAAGTCCAGATCCAGCTGGTCGCGGTAGATTACCCCTCGGGTCATGTAGTATAGCTCCCCCCCTCACCTGATGGTCCTCCCGTTGAGCGTGTAAGGTCTCGTCGAAGTCCAGGACCCGATAGATTACGCCTGGGGTCATGTAGTAGAGCTTCCCCTCACCTGGTGGTCTTCTCATTGTATGTGTAGATTCCAGGTCCAGCTGGTCCCGGTAGATTACCCCTGGGGTCATGTAGTATAGCTTCCAACACACCTGATGGTCCTCCCGTTGTATGTGTAGGTTCCAGGTCCCGGTAGATTACGCCTGGAGTCATGTAATATAGCTCCCTCACCTGATGGTCCTCCCGTTGAGCGTGTAGGTCTCGTCGAAGTCCAGGTCGTCGGGCCTGGCGGCGGCGGGGCGCTCGCGCCCGAAGCGCGGCAGGCTGAGCTGGAAGCGGCCCAGCTGCAGCGTCAGCCGCCGGTCCAGGTCCAGCTGGTCGCGGTAGATCTCCACGGGGGTCATGTAGTTCAGCTCGCGGCCGCAGTTGCCTGGGGAGACCATTGCTGTTGCTAGTACTCATACAACGAACGAGGTACACCTTTCATGTATCTCCGCACAATTTTATATAACAAATCAATATCCCTTATGAGTTTAATGTGTTAAAAGCTGTTAGTTTTCTAAATTATATGATTTAAAATTTAAGAAAAATATAATGTTTTTTTTTATATATCGTTTACTGATCTCTCTGGTTTGTATGTAATTGCATTACAAAAATATTAAAATTACAGAAATAAAAGTAGTACAAAGGCGCATTATTCCTTTAAGGGATCTCTTCCAACCGACTTCGTGGATCTCACAATGCGGCTCAGCGTAGTTTGGTATCCGCCGGATAGTGCCTGAATTGTAACCAAGTGTTTTGTTGAAATACATTCATTCTTATTGTTATATATTTTATCGAGCACCTATTTATTAAATTCGTGAGGCCCACCATACGTGCCGTTCTCAATAATGACACAAGTGAAATTTTAGTTAAATACTAGTTACTGACCGGTCTCCGGGCTGACGAAGAGCTCCCCGCTGTCGAGGCAGTAGGCGGGGCTGCGGTACTCGCCCAGGCGCGCCGCCCGCCGCGGCGAGCCCCGCGGGCCGCCCGCGCTCACCGCCGTCATCTCCACGTCACACTCCGTGGGCACCTGGGGGGGGGGGGGATCACATCCATCACTGACGCATTATGTCATGGTTATAATTCACTATTATTAGCACATTATCAAAATAATCACCACATTCACCATCATATCACGTACTATAGATCTTGACATGTAGCTTTTGGTTCTGACTTTGCATATATTTAATTTTTCTATTATTTCTTGACGTTCTACTTAGTTATTTTAATTGTTGTTTTACTTGTGTCGTGTTTTTTTTCTTATTTATGTGATAATATTTTTATGACGATCCTTACGGAGAAAACTACATACTTGTTTTACATTATCATTTAAGGCATCGCTTGTATTTTATTGTTTAAAGTTTTAAGTAAGTACTAATTGTTTAATGCATTTATATTTTTATTTGTAATTCTGACGACCTCAATGTAATTTATAATAATTTTTATGCTGTTACATTACATTGAGCAATAAATAATCTAATCTTATATTCCATAGTTAATTTAATTTGAACTCTGTCACCTTAAGCAAATCATCAACGTACAACATACATTACTTTAATCAATTTCTTAGTAAAAAATGCTTTAGGTTAAGGTGTCAGAGTTCAAAATAAATTAACTATGGAATTGTTATTTAAATAATAATATTCTCGGAAATTATGCTTTTAGGACAGAACAAGTTATGTGGGGTCAGCTAGTTTAGAATAATAAAGCTGTTCACCAACCTGCCTGTACCGCGAGGAGAAGATGGCGCCCAGCCGGGACAGCCCGAACCCGGCGCCCTCCGCGCCCGCCTCCTCCGGCGCGTCCGGGGTCACTTGCTGGAATTATATACATTACCATTAAATAAGGGAACAAATAATTCGACTCGTATAAACATGATTATGCAACTATAGTGATAACTGATAACAGATAGCTCTCATGAAGAGAACCTAGAAGAATATGTAAGGGAACATTATAATATTTTGGTAAATAAGTCATTTTAGTAGTGAACCTAGTGGTTAAAATTCAAAATTGAATCCCGGTGTGGTTGTCGGGTTCGAATAGTGCCACTCCGTGTCTTCCTGTGGATGTCGTAAGAGGCGAGTAACAGCTGGTTGGAGTACTCTTACTTCGAGTCAAAATTTGACATATTTTTAACGTGGCAACTGTCAAATTTTGACTGGAAGTAACCTAATCTATCCGCGGTTGTTAGGCGATGGGCTTGCAACCTGTCACTAATACACTAGTAAACTTCTTGACCTGATTGTGCAAAATGTGGTTACAGAATTATCAACAAGTATTTTTAGAGTTGTCGGTATTTCTGTAGCTCTGCCTACCCCACTCTGGGAATGAAGGCGTGAGTTTATGTATATGAATGAATATTATAATGTTCTCTTACAAAAGTTTCTAGGTACCGGGCTTTGGTTTAACAGTGTTGTATAATTAAGACATACTTTATTTAGACAAATTTATATTAATGCTAAGTTATATTGTAAGTATGTTGCTACACCCTAGTAGGGTCCATGTCTTGTACTGGCTTGTATGGAAATTAACATCTTGTAAATACCATGGTTGCAAGGAATAAATGAATATGAATATGAATATGAATATGAATACTTAAGAGGCCGTATACGAAATTTTGCCTGTTTTGCTTATTTTCGTGATTTTACAGTTTAAATACTGCTTATCTATAAGTTTTAATGCACATCATGATATATCATTTCAGTTATGATCGAATTAATGAGTTACAAATGAATGAGCTACGTTTTTATCTTTGTCGAGAATTTTAATTCGGGATTTAGGTTATTTTAAAACATTATATATTGCTATTTAATTTTTAATTTTTGGATGTATTTTTAAGGAAATGGATTGATTTTGAACTGAAGTTTACTGTTCTTTTAATTTCATGAAAGAGTGTTTTAATAAGCCGAAATTTAAAACTATTTTTTGTCTATTTTCTATAAAAATTTACCAAGTTCATAATTTTTTTACACAAAAAAAATATATAAAGGTGGTAAAAAGTAATTCATACATTTTTTAGACAACTTTCACAGCAATCAATTGCTTTTTTTTCATACCTTTAAGACGTCAAAACGATTCGTGAATATGCGATATTCTAAACCTCTTAAAGCAAAACTCACGAAACAGTCGCCGGTTTCAGGTCGATTAATCAAAATTAAATAATAAAAACAAAAAAGTATTCCATACATTCGTTGAAAATCGAAATTATCTTTCGTGTTGCGCATTCAAATTTACAGAAGTAAAGTATTTCAACAGTAAAATCACGTCTGTAAAATCACGAAAATCAGCGAAATCGGCAAAATTTCGTGTAAGGCCTCTTAAATGTACAACGAATAGTTGATTCTCTTTGTGACCCATTTGAGTTAGATATAACAATGAGTATGAGTCGTACATCACGCGAAAAGTACGTGATATTACTCCATAAATAACGGTAATTGGTCCGCTTGGTTTTATTTACATCTTTTCTAGGCTAACATTCCGTCAACTATAATAACGTGTCATTAACTAGGCTAGTGTCGTCGACTAGGCTAACGAGTCATCTCCTAGGCTAACGTGTCGTCAACTAAGCTAACGTGTCGTCAACTAGGCTACCGTGTCGTCAATTGAGCTAGCGCCTGTGAACTAGACTAACGTGTCATCAACTAAGCTAAAGCCTCGTCAACTAGGCTAACGCGTCGTTAACTAGTCTACCGTGTCGTTAAGTAGGCTAACGCGTTGTTAACTAAGCTAACGTGGCGTCAACTACAACATGGCAATTAACCGCCTTCTTTAGTATTACGGTGGTGGGGAGAACATATGTATTAGGAAATAGAGTGGTACTGGGATACCACTACATAGTAAATAAAATAAATAAATATCACGGGACAATCTCACACAAATTGAACTAATCCCAAACTAAGCTCTAGGCTCGTACTACGGGTACTAGACAACGATAAACATACTTATATAGAGAAATACATATTTAAATACATAGAAAACCTCCAACACTCAGGAACATATATTCGCGCTCATCCCACAAATATCTGCCCTTACCGGGATTTGAACCCAGGACCGCTGGCTTCGGAGGCAGGGTCACTCCCAACTAGGCCATCGTGTCGTCAATAGTATAAAACAAAGTCGCCTCCCGCTGTGTATCCCTATGTATGCTTACATCTTTAAAACTACGCAACGGATTTTGATGCTGTTTTTTATAATAGATAAGAGTGATTCAAGAGGAAGGTTTATATGTATAATACTAAAACCCGAAGCGAAGTGAGGGCGGGTCGCTAGTTGCATATAAAACAATAGCTTATATTCTAAGCGGAAATCTCTTTCCAACTAAGTGTTAAGTTAACCCTTAATTTAATAATTAATAATAAAAAATAAAATAAAAATGTTAATTAGTCTGCACCACCTACTGTGTAAATTGTTTTAACTTGACACCTTATCCCTTCTAAGGTTGTCTGGAAGAGATCGCTAATCAGCGATAAGACCGCCTGTTGTTTACCTGGGTCTTTTAAATTATGCAAATTCTTTGTAATGTTTTTGTTTGGTGGACAATAGTGTTTTGTATTGTATTGTAATTAGTCAGTGTGCACCACAGTGAACATACCATACCCATTTTTGTGTTGGTTCAAAATCAAAAGGGATTGAAGTTACGAATTTTATGATTTTTGCCAAGTAAAGGGTAAAGAAAGTTTGATGTGTGTTACAAGTTGACAAGGTTAGTGTCTCACCATGGCGGGGGCGGCGGGCGGCGGCGCGGGCGCGGCGGCCTGCTCCAGCAGCCGCGACGCCTCGTAGCACGGCGGGAACCGAGGCGCCTGCGCACACACTCTTACCTTGCAGAACACACCTACGTCTGTGGCGACCTAGCGCCATCTAGCGACAACTTGTATCAACCAACTCGCCAGCGCCACCAGCGGCAGACAGCGCAACTAAATCTGACAGTGCACTGCATCGTGCTAACGAAGTTTTTTCAGTCGGTTGACTTACATACCACTTCCAACTTCATCCTTTCTTAGGGTTTCGTACCCAAAGGGTAAAAACGGGACCCTATTACTAAGACTTCACTATCCGTCTGTCTGTCTGTCTTGAGTCATAATTATATCGCTGGAACCGCACATTTTGCAACATTTCTTGTAGATAAGACAAGATAAGGTTAAGTTTATTTATAACAATCCTGAAAAAGAAGCGGGT
Source organism: Acleris holmiana (assembly GCA_949316455.1). Taxonomy (NCBI): domain Eukaryota; kingdom Metazoa; phylum Arthropoda; class Insecta; order Lepidoptera; family Tortricidae; genus Acleris; species Acleris holmiana. Next base: position 9,897,802 of record OX438791.1, on the reverse strand, counting down.
TTTTTTTTAAATACGTTATATAGCTAAAAACAATAACGGTTTACAATAAAAACCGCTATAATTAATTTATACATAAACAGCATAGTAATATACAGGGTGTCCCTGGATAAGGTGTACAAACGAATAGGGATGAAACTAGATGCAATTTCAACGACAAAAAGATATTTTTTTTACAACAAAATTAAGCTCGCAACCCTATCGGAACAAAGTGAATTATATCGCCTCATACGAGCTCTATTGAGATGAAATAAACGGTTTTTCAATCCTAGAGCATTTCCTATGTCAATCAAATAAAAAACAAAAAAAAATACGCAATGCACAAAAAACACTTTTTTTTTTAAAGAAAATCGTGTTTTCGTTTTTTTATTTATACGATTGACACAGGAAATGCTCTAGAATTAAAAAACCTTTTATTTCCTCTCATTACACCTCGAGTGGGGCGAGATATTTCACTTTGTTCCGAAAAGGTTGACAGCAATCAAAGACAACTTTATAAAAAAAAAAAAAAAATTTGGTTCCGATTTTTTTTGTCGGTGGAATTGCATCTAGTTTTTAGGTCCGTACTCTTCTGTGCATCTTATCCAGGGACACACTATATACGTCAACGGACTGGAGAAACTTCGTTAGCGCGATGTAGCGCCCTGTCAGATTGAGTTGCGCTGTCTGCCGCTGGTGGCGCTGGCGAGCTGGTTGTTACAAGTTGTCACTAGATGGCGCTACGTCTACACGCGTGCGTGATCAAATTGAAATATATACAGGGTGATTTATTTAGACCGGTCAGTATGGGAAAGTCTGAAACCATATCGCATCTTTGGTAGGACAAGGGCACAATTTCCCCTTTAGTAACATTGTACATTCTGCCTTTGTTCTACCGGACAAGGGCATAATTTCCCCTGTAGTCACATCGTACATTGTGCTCTTGTTCTACCGAAGGTGCGTATGTCAAACGGAGATGTGTTCTTAGGAAGCATGTCATCGATTTTAGTGAAAAAAAAGCTGCATTCATAGATTTAAAAAAAAACACATGTAATCAGCTCGGAAATCGAAACCGGACCGGACCGGAGCGTGATCTACTGACTCAGGTTTCTTGGTAAATGTAATAGGAGATGTCACATAGTAATTATGAGATAATATGATCTAGGACAATATACCGGGTGTTGCCTTTAATAGGAGCAATAAATTGAGCGATCGTTTCCACGCCACAAACGTAACAACATTTATTCTACAACTTTTGAAAATATCTTGTTGTTTACTAAATATTAATAATGAATTTAGATTTTCCAAGCCAGCAATGTATTGCGAAAACTACGAAGTTTGTTTGCTGACAGTAACTGTGGATGTTAATTAGACTACTGGATGGAGTACATTAAAAATGCTATTTAGTTTGTTCGAAAAAAAACCCAAATAATAAATTACATATTTTGTAAAAGTTGTAGAACAAATGTTGCTATATTTATAGAGTAGAAACGATCACCCAATTTATTGCTCCTATTAAGCTGGGTACGAATATGAGCGGCTCAGCTTGAGGCATGCTCGCCCTGCGTGGCGAGTTTCTCGCGACCCAAATTGTTGTACATAAACATGTGCGGGTGAGGCAGCGTATTTGACGCGAGCCGTAATTTCAAAATGGCGTCTGACACGATGACAGCCGCGGCTGCGTTTATAACTCACCGAATTATTAACAAAAAGAAGAAGAAATCGCCCTGGTAGTGGAGCAACTTTGTCAAATTTGTACGCGCCTCGCCCACAGACAAGTAAGAACTTTTCGTTCTGCTCGCGGCACGCTCAGATACACGTTAAAGTTACCCGACGCACGTACACCGAGGCGTTTTTGAGCACGGTCAAAAGTTCCGATTCTTGACGGCTCGTGGAGCGCCGCTCGCCCGCTACTCGCGCACAGCGCGTACGAATTTGAGCAAAATAGGTGAGCCGGGCGTGCCTCGACCCTCTGCTGCTCTAAGTCGTACCCACGTTTACAGGCAACACCAGTATGTGTATATGGGAGGTGGTGTGCGGCACCTGGTGCTGGCGGCGCGCGGCGGCGCGCGCGTAGCTGCGCAGGGCGGCGCGCTTCATGTGCATCTTGCACAGCGCCGACACCAGCAGCACCGCCGCGATCATGAAGATCAGCGCGCACGCTGCACAACAACACAACCACAACCACTGCACAACCGCTACACAACCACGACCACAACCACAACACACGCTCAAACCTAAAATAAACTTACATTCCTAAAATAACTAACAAGGTCATTTTAAACAGTGCACATATTTCAACATATGAATTTGACTTATACAAATTGACCTAGTCCCAAACTAAGCTCCAAGCTTGTACTACGAGTACTAGACAACGATAAACATACTTAGATAGAGAAATACAAAACATCCAAGACTCGGGAAAAAATATTCGCGCTCATCACACAAATATCTGCCCTTACCGGGATTTGAACCCAGGACTGCTGGCTTCAGAAGCAGACTCACTCGCAACTAGGCCAACGTGTCGTCGAAATACAAAAATACAATACATATGAATTTGTATCGTTAATATAATATATTACGACAGTAAAAGGAGTTCAAAAACAATTTTATTGTTTGTGCAAATTATCTCTCTTTTACCTTCTCGTGTAAACACAAACTACTAAAAATGTTGACATGGGTTGTCAAGCTGTAGGTATGCGATACACTGTATTGATATTCGAAATTTAAAATTTCATGTACAGCTTATCAAACAACAAGCATTTATTAACTTACTTAACAACACTCCCCTCTCCTCGCTACCCTGCATTAGAGAGTCCATGAATATCGTTAAGTTAGTGGAATCATTGAATCGGCAATATCTCTAATGTTTTTTAAGCTAGATTAAAAATAACACAACATGTGTTATTGATTAACAATAGCGAAGCAAATATTAAAATTTGTGCATCTATTAAAAAATACCCTGTCTAGAAATAACCGAGGATCAGATAAATGCCCTTCATTTTCTAAACATAACACTGTTCCGTACAGCGGAGACTTCCTTTGGTATATTTATTTTTAATACGTATTCAACGGCAATATTAACGATTGACATTCCGATATGTGTGTTTGAAAAATTTTCACTTGCGAGTTTATAACGACGTGCATTTAGGACCCATTTATGAGTTGAAAAATTTCGTTCACAATCTACGGACGTCATTGGGGCATATCTAATAGTTGACATTGGTATACTGTTCTTCCAATATGCTTGTGGCTCGGCGTTAATTTTCTTTTGAATTTCTTTTACAGTAGGTAACATAATCAGCATTTCGTTATGTTGTTATTTTATGTAAACGTGTTAATAAGACCATCTGTTCCATACATTAACTCTCAATTAATTCACCGTTAATGTAATTACCCGTGTGGTTGCCAGGTTAGAATAGTGCCACTCCATGTCTTCCCGTGGAAGTCGTAAGAGGCGACACAGGGAATAAGGGCTTGTAGTACTGTTAGGCGATGGGCTTGCAACCTGTCACTAATACACTGGTAAACATCTTAGCCTGACTATGCAAAATGTGGTTACAGAATAATAAACAAGTCTTTTTAGAGTTGTTGGTATTCTGTTGCTCTGCCTACCCCACTCTGGGAATAAAGGCGTGACATTATGTATATGTATGTAATGTATGGAACAGCTGTTTTTTTTTTGGCGATTTCATGGCTGGTCCTATCGGAAAAGTTGTTTGACCATCTTATTTTCTTTTGGCCATTCCGGATCATGACCCCAAAATCACCCGGTATAATAAAATACAGTAACATCATAAGGAAGTCTCTGCTGTACGGAACAGGGTTATGTTTCGATAATGACGGGCGTTTTTCCGATCCTTGCACATAACATCACGCCTTCATTCCCAGAATGGTGGAGGCAGAGCTACAGAAATACCAACAAAAAGACTTGTTGATCCTGTAACATTTTGCACAAATAAGCCAAGAAGTTTACTAGTGTATTAATGACAGGTTGCAAGCCCATCGCCTAACAGTACTACAAGCCCTTATTCCCTTCGCGGCTTTATTCTAACCCGACAACCACACAGGGTAAAATAACCCGACGTTATTACAAATATTAAAAAAAAAAAACCCGCCTGTCTATTAAACTAGTAAGGACCGTATCGTTAATTATGGAAACAAGTTTGAATTGCTCTAAAAAAAAAGTTACAATATTTTGTCTTTTCTGTCATATGTCAATCTGTTAAGCATACAGTCAAGTGTTAAAACTTACTATAAAAAATTATATAATTCGTATACATTGCAAGATGAAGGGTCTCTCAGAGAAAAAACGACATTCAATTGTGACCAAATACTGTAAAGAATCAGGTATAACTATGAGAAAGATTGCTTCAGAAGAAGGGGTTAGCCTGAAAGCTGTTTTCAATACGATAAAAAGGTTTAGTATGAATAATACTTTAAAAGATTTACCTGGTCGAGGTAGAAAACGAGGCCCTTCATGTCCTAATTTGGACAAAAAGATATGCGAATATTTTTCTCAAAAAAAGAGATATCGATTCGGGATTTTGCGAAAAAATGTCGTACTTCTATTGCAATGGTTCAGCGTGCCAAGGAACGTAACTTGCTTGTAACGTATAAAAAGCAAAAACAGCCTAAACGCAGCAAAACCCAGGAGTCTTCTGTCAAAACTCGGGCTCGGAAATTGTACGACCAAATTTATACTAAAAATGAACAATGTATTATAATGGACGATGAAACCTATGTCAAACTTGACTATAAAACCCTACCCGGATCGCAGTTTTACACCGTAATAAAAGGTACGAAGGTCTCTAAAGACGACAAATCCATTTTTTGCGAGAAATTTGGGAAAAAAGTGATGGTTTGGCAAGCTATTTGTTAATGCGGCATGAAAACGTCTCCGTTTTTCGTAACGGGAAACTTAAATACAGATGTATACAAGAAGGAATGCCTTCAAAAACGGGTACTACCACTCATTCGAAAGCACAGGAGTCGTACATTATTCTGGCCTAATTTAGCTGCGTGTCACTATGCTCGCCATGTGTTGAACTGGTATCGAGAGAATAATGTCGAATTTGTCGCGTAATCATTAAATCCCCCGAATTGCCCTGAGATCAGGCCCATCGAGAAATTTTGGGCTCTGATGAAGGCAAAGCTACGAAAACAAGCTAAACCAACAGATAACATGGACCAATTAAAAAAAGACTGGATCCGTACCCACAAAACTTTCAAAACAATCGATGTCCAAGGGCTAATGAAGAGCATCAAAAGCAAAGTGAGAAAACTGGCAAAGGGGATCAATAAATAACTAAAAGTAGTTTTTATGGTTCACTTTGAAGATCTAAGAATCGCGTAGTTTAAGTTTTTTTTTTGTAATAAAAAGTATTTATACAGATTACACCATTTTATTTGTTTCCATAATTAACGATACGGTCCTTAGAGTTCCATTTGGGGGCGGATCTCATTAATACCAAAACTTCTTTCACGGTTTAGATTTTTTTCCGCATCCTCATTATATTAACGTAATATTTAAATTCAATGATATTGGCTTAAACATAGTAATTTCTGAAATAAATGTAAATTTCTTCATAAGGTCCGTATATTTTAAACATGGAACAACAGCTGCATCGTCATTCCTGTCGTCGATTTTGTGTAGAGTGTTTTTACACGGGGTCTGAACTATGACTTTTTAAAGCTTCATATCTTATTTAAAAATAACACAATTGTTTCGCGTATACAGTAATCCTTCACTTTCAAAGCACTTTTTAGAGAGCGTAAGAAAAAATATTATGCATGTTCCCTGTAGCGATGACCTTGGCCTTGAACTCGATTGACCCCGTTCACTGCGACGCCCTTGGGTCATAAGCATACCTGGGATAGCTCGGGGCAAGTTCTAGGGATTTGATATCGATAAAAAAGATGTCGATGTAATTAAATACTGGTTATGACACCATGAAAGAAGTAAACAGTCTTATAAAAGGTGAGGAAATTTCAATAACCAACATAAATGAGAAATTGGCTTTGACCCCGTTAACCACTGTGGTCGTTGATAGAACGTTTAGCAGTTTAAAGTGGATATTTTCATCTATACGGCAATCATTAATACCATAGAATATGGAAAAAATATTGAATGTATATCTTGAAAACTATTTTAAAATAAATATATAATTAGGTACACGTTTTCATTTGTTTCTTTTTAATTTAAAAATGAGGAGAAAATAAGTTATATTCGTTATGTCGCATAACATTTAGATTTTGGCAGTAACATCGATATATTTTTCTGTTGATAAAACATTTTGCTACATCACTTTTGTATAGATGCCCCGAGATATCCCTAGGTATGGTCATAAGTCTATTTACCTACCTACGTCACCTAACCCACAGCGATACAATTCCCCGCGATTTTAAGTCTGTGATATAAACTCGCGGGTACTTTTGTGCACTATGAAAGTCTGCACAAGCCTACCGCACTGCGAAAAATATCGTGCAAAGTGAACGGAAGGTGGGCGATCAGACGGTATTTTAAATAGAAACACACTTTCATAAGCCTTAATGCCGTAAAGGAGCGACTCCAGTATAAAACTCAACGCAACTCTAGATTTTTCTGTAATCATCAGTAAAATGTGGAATGCAATAAATATTATTGAGTTTCGAGTTTTTTTTTATAATATTATTTCTACTGTATTGAGTTCTGTTGTCTGTTTACGCGAGCCTCGGCTGTGAACTGGGTACAGACTGTCAAGGTTAAGGATCATTACGCGAGTTAAAAACCGCTATTTTTTTTTTGCGAGGAACATCATTGTAGTGCGGGTTAACCCTTAAAAATTGAAATCAACGCGGTTATAAATTAAGTGTGTAAGAAATCGACCCTCTTGAGTGTATCGCGACGGCTTCCACGAGTACCCCGGTGCCTACCTGTGACGGTGTAGATGGTGGACTGGATGAAGCCGTAGTCGTCCGCCGCGTGCCGGTCCTCGTACAGCGCCGGGTACTCCACGTCCATGAAGCCTGCCGACAGACAGGGATAACCTAACATTACCATACCATACAATTACGTCGAAGTAATGTTTGCCAACGGTCTTTCACAAATACATTTTGGCTGATAGCTGAAGAGCCGTCAGGGTGTGAGGCTAACGTGTCGTCAACTAGGCTAACGTATCGTCAACTAGGCTAACGTGTCTGTAAACTAGGCTAACGTGTCGTCAACTAGGCTAACGTGTCGTCAACTAGGCTAACGTGTCGTCAACATGATCAAATGTTAGTATTTCGCAAAGTCAAATAATTGCGTTTTTTTTTAATTCTTTTGGTGTTGTCCCCCGCCGTGGAGTCATCAGAATCAGAATCAGAATCAGAATAATCTTTATTCAAGTAGGTTTACAAATAATAAACTCTTTTGAAACGTCATAGTAGCGACTTAGCCTAAATTGACTGCAGGTTCAAATCGCGACCGATCAGAGAAGAACCTGTAAGAAACTCTGTCGGATGTCTTTTTTTTTTTCGACGTTCGCAACCTTTTGTCGTAAGGACTAAACATTTTATTACAAGCAATTCAGTCCCAAGCATTGTTATCATTAATATAGTCTTTAATACTATAATATGCTTTAGAAATTAGTTTACGCTTAACGTAACTCTTAAATTTATTTACTGATAGTTCAGTAACATTACTTGGGAGCTTATTATAGAACCTAATACAATTACCCATAAAAGAGTTTTTTATTTTATGGAGCCGCGTGAAGGGCACTGCGAGCTTATATTTATTTCTGGTATTAACATTATGTATGTCACAGTTCTTTCTAAATTTAGCGATGTTTTTATGAACATACATAATGTTTTCATAAATGTATTGACTGTGCATGGTCAATATGTTAATTTCTTTAAACTTATCTCTAAGCGAGTCTCTCTGGCCCATCTTGTAGACAGCACGAATAGCCCTCTTCTGCAGAACAAAGATGCTATTTACATCAGCAGCACTACCCCACAGTAAAATACCATATGACATAATACTATGGAAGTAACTAAAATAAACTAATCGAGCGGTATCTAAGTCTATTAATTGCCGAATCTTATTAACTGCAAAAACTGCAGAACTGAGTCTACCCGCCAATCCAGCAAGATGAGGACCCCATTGGAGCTTGGAGTCTAACGTTATACCAAGAAACACTGTATCATTAACTAGGTCTAGTTTGTCATTTTTAATAGTTACAGTAGTTTGACTATTTTTCACATTAGTAGTCATGAACTTTATACATTTCGTCTTTTTCTCATTCAGTAATAAATTATTAACACTAAACCAATCGACTACTTTTGATATAGCATTGTTTACATCGACATTAAACTGCTGTTGTCGTTTAACTTTGAACACAAGTGACGTATCATCAGCAAACAATACTATATCATGGTTATCCTTTATAAGGTAAGGTAAGTCATTTATGTAGATGAGGAATAAAAATGGACCCAATATTGAGCCCTGTGGTACGCCCATTGAGACCAATGACCCAGGTGATCGTACTCCATTCACGTCTACCCTTTGTATTCTCCCGTATAAGTAAGTTTTTATTAAGTTAAGCGCAGTACCTCTAACTCCATAGTGGTGTAGTTTCCTGATCAATGTGTCATGGTTAACGCAATCGAAGGCCTTGGACAAATCACAAAAAATACCTAAAGCATCCTGTGACCCTTCCCAGGCATTAAAAATGTTTTTAATCAACTCAACACCAGCTTCGGTTGTCGAGCGACCCCGAGTAAAACCAAATTGTTTATTGTGTAATAAATTATTATACCGAAAATGTTCCGCTAACTGTGACAAAATCAACTTCTCAAATATTTTACTGAAAGTGGGTAGTATAGATATTGGTCTAAAATTTGTGGGGTCAAAAGTACTACCCGTTTTGAATAATGGAATTATCTTACTATGTTTCATAAGATCAGGAAACTCACCACAATCAACACAGTGATTAAATACGACCATTAAGTCAGATGCTATGACTTCAATTAAGGATTTGAGTACATGGACCGACACTCCCCAAAGGTCACTGGTTTTCTTTATATTGATTGAGTTGAATGCCTTAATTACATCCAAGGCAGTAACGCGCTTGAATTCAAAGTATATACTGCATTCAGGCACGTTATCTTCTAAAAGTACAATGGCAGACGCAGGCGAAGAGTTCAAGCACTTAGTCGTGGACACTGGTATATCGGTAAAAAACTTTTCAAATTCAATTGCGATATCTGGATTGGAATCTATTATTTTACCATCTACTTTTAAACGATAGTCGTTAATGTTCTTTTTTCGGCGACCTGTTTCTTCATTAATTATTTTCCAGGTCGTTTTAATAACATCAGAACTATTCAAGATTTTGTTACTTAAAAAATTTCGCTTAGTTATACGGCAGTCTATCTTGAATTGCTTAGAATACTGTTTGACATGTTCCTTAAACTCCTCACTCGCGTTATACCTCCGTTCCTCATATAGTTGATACAGTATTCTTCTACGCTTATGTAAGTCCGCAGTAGCCCAGTCACTGAAAACCTTTGCACCACCAACCACAACCGTCCAATGGACCATCGGACCATCTAATGGTCCCAGCGAAGACCAGCGCTGGTTTCACTAACAGTAACATGCCGATCACGTCATCTGGCACGTGTGTTATGTACTATTTTTAAATTGGTTGTTTCGTTCTTTTGTTCGATTTTTTAAATAGTAAAAGAGTGTTACCTTCCCCCAGGCGGTTGTAGGCCGCGTGCTCGAGGCAGCAGCTGGGCTGCAGGCACAGCGCGGCGCCGGGCGCGCAGCGAGCAGTTCAGCATGTCCTGACCTGGACACGTCCACAAGGTCACATAGTGTTACCTTCCCCCAGGCGGTTGTAGGCCGCGTGCTCGAGGCAGCAGCTGGGCTGCAGGCACAGCGCGGCGCCGGGCGCGCAGCGAGCAGTTCAGCATGTCCTGACCTGGACACGTCCACAAGGTCACATAGTGTTACCTTCCCCCAGGCGGTTGTAGGCCGCGTGCTCGAGGCAGCAGCTGGGCTGCAGGCACAGCGCGGCGCCGGGCGCGCAGCGAGCAGTTCAGCATGTCCTGACCTGGACACGTCCACAAGGTCACATAGTGTTACCTTCCCCCAGGCGGTTGTAGGCCGCGTGCTCGAGGCAACAGCTGGGCTGCAGGCACAGCGCGGCCCTGGGCGCGCAGCGAGCAGTTCAGCATGTCCTGACCTGGACACGTCCACAAGGTCACATAGTGTTACCTTCCCCCAGGCGGTTGTAGGCCGCGTGCTCGAGGCAACAGCTGGGCTGCAGGCACAGCGCGGCGCCGGGCGCGCAGCGAGCAGTTCAGCATGTCCTGACCTGGACATGTCCACAAGGTCACATAGTGTTACCTTCCCCCAGGCGGTTGTAGGCCGCGTGCTCGAGGCAACAGCTGGGCTGCAGGCACAGCGCGGCGCCGGGCGCGCAGCGAGCAGTTCAGCATGTCCTGACCTGGACACGTCCACAAGGTCACATAGTGTTACCTTCCCCCAGGCGGTTGTAGGCCGCGTGCTCGAGGCAGCAGCTGGGCTGCAGGCACAGCGCGGCGCCGGGCGCGCAGCGAGCAGTTCAGCATGTCCTGACCTGGACACGTCCACAAGGTCACATAGTGTTACCTTCCCCCAGGCGGTTGTAGGCCGCGTGCTCGAGGCAGCAGCTGGGCTGCAGGCACAGCGCGGCGCCGGGCGCGCAGCGAGCAGTTCAGCATGTCCTGACCTGGACACGTCCACAAGGTCACATAGTGTTACCTTCCCCCAGGCGGTTGTAGGCCGCGTGCTCGAGGCAGCAGCTGGGCTGCAGGCACAGCGCAGCGCCGGGCGCGCAGCGAGCAGTTCAGCATGTCCTGACCTGGACACGTCCACAAGGTCACATAGTGTTACCTTCCCCCAGGCGGTTGTAGGCCGCGTGCTCGAGGCAGCAGCTGGGCTGCAGGCACAGCGCGGCGCCGGGCGCGCAGCGAGCAGTTCAGCATGTCCTGACTTGGACACGTCCACAAGGTCACATAGTGTTACCTTCCCCCAGGCGGTTGTAGGCCGCGTGCTCGAGGCAGCAGCTGGGCTGCAGGCACAGCGCGGCGCCGGGCGCGCAGCGAGCAGTTCAGCATGTCCTGACCTGGACACGTCCACAAGGTCACATAGTGTTACCTTCCCCCAGGCGGTTGTAGGCCGCGTGCTCGAGGCAGCAGCTGGGCTGCAGGCACAGCGCGGCGCCGGGCGCGCAGCGAGCAGTTCAGCATGTCCTGACCTGGACACGTCCACAAGGTCACATAGTGTTACCTTCCCCCAGGCGGTTGTAGGCCGCGTGCTCGAGGCAGCAGCTGGGCTGCAGGCACAGCGCGGCGCCGGGCGCGCAGCGAGCAGTTCAGCATGTCCTGACCTGGACACGTCCACAAGGTCACATAGTGTTACCTTCCCCCAGGCGGTTGTAGGCCGCGTGCTCGAGGCAGCAGCTGGGCTGCAGGCACAGCGCGGCGCCGGGCGCGCAGCGAGCAGTTCAGCATGTCCTGACTTGGACACGTCCACAAGGTCACATAGTGTTACCTTCCCCCAGGCGGTTGTAGGCCGCGTGCTCGAGGCAGCAGCTGGGCTGCAGGCACAGCGCGGCGCCGGGCGCGCAGCGAGCAGTTCAGCATGTCCTGACTTGGACACGTCCACAAGGTCACATAGTGTTACCTTCCCCCAGGCGGTTGTAGGCCGCGTGCTCGAGGCAGCAGCTGGGCTGCAGGCACAGCGCGGCGCCGGGCGCGCAGCGAGCAGTTCAGCATGTCCTGACTTGGACACGTCCACAAGGTCACATAGTGTTACCTTCCCCCAGGCGGTTGTAGGCCGCGTGCTCGAGGCAGCAGCTGGGCTGCAGGCACAGCGCGGCGCCGGGCGCGCAGCGAGCAGTTCAGCATGTCCTGACTTGGACACGTCCACAAGGTCACATAGTGTTACCTTCCCCCAGGCGGTTGTAGGCCGCGTGCTCGAGGCAGCAGCTGGGCTGCAGGCACAGCGCGGCGCCGGGCGCGCAGCACGCCGCCGCCGGGATGCAGCGCCCCGACGAGCAGTTCAGCATGTCCTGACCTGCGGACAAACACACAATAACATTTATTAACCAAGGGATTCATTAACTCTAAAATTAAAAAAAAAATCGCTTGCAACCTTTGCCCATTCTGCAAAACAAATTAGGGTATGAAAGACTAGTAGAGAAAAAAAAACAGAATTGAGTTTCAATGATACGATTTAGGAGAGAATGTAAAAAGGCGTATAAACCGCAATACACTAAGTTTTGACCCGTTTATTAAGATTTTATATAGATTCAAAATTTGTACAAAATTTAAAACTTTTTTAAAGTTTAGATTGTTTTTTTCGGCATCCTCAATTTATTTAGGTAATATTTTAATTCAATGATATTGGCTTATACAACGTGTTACAAAATAACCCGTAAAAAAGAAATTACGAAAGTAGTGTCAACCCTAGTATACTGTATACCTAAGATACTGAACTGACGTTATTTAATAAGGGTTGGCACTACTTTTGTAATTTCTTTTTTACGGATTATTTTGTAACACGTTGTATATAGTTAGTTCTGAAATAAATGCAAATTTCTTTAAAGACCTGTATATTTTAAAAACAGAACAACAGTTGTGACTTCATTCCTGTCGTTGATTTTGTATAGTTTTTGCATGGGGTCTTATGAAAAAATAACACGACAATTGTTTCGCGTAAACCGTAGGAAATGCAAACCGATTAATCAGTTAACCGATTTTATGCGAAAACGTATGCCAAAAAAAACCATTAAAAGATGCAAATAACCGATTAACCGGTTAATAAGAGTAATGTGCAAAAAGGCTCATTTGATGTTTTTTATTAGAAAGACGGTACACATATTAACACTTAAGATCATTAACCGGTTATTAATCGGTTAATGATCGAAAAATTAATTGCACTCGACACGCTAAAAGAGATTGTCCACATGTCAACTCAACTTTTTCCAATATAGTCTTCCACAGATAATGCTAAGAACTGCCATTCGTTTTTAAACTTGACAGGCTATACCGCTAGATTATATCGGTTTTTAAAATACAATGTATAAAAATAATTGTAAGTGTCTCTAAAATAATAGAAAAATATAATTATAATGCAGTAATGTACCGTATAAGTTTTAAATACAATAAAATTGAAATCTTACGACTGTTATTAGTAAAAAAAAAGCGACTCCAACTCCAACATTTGTTTAATTAGTGAAGATTATTAATTTTGCAGCTCACTAAGAATTTTTGATTGATAATTCCGATGTTTGTGTAATTAATAATTATTTATGTGTGTATTTAGTTTAATATATGCCGTCTTTCTAATAAAATAAAAAAGGAGCCTTTTTCCATATAATTTTTATTTACCGGTTAGTCGGTTATTTGAATATTTTAATTGGTATTTTTTTTTGGCATAATTTTTCGATTAATGTCGGTTAATCGGTTTGCATTTCCTAGTGTTAACACGGTTTCCTTGCATGTGTGGTGTGATGTGTGAACTCACGTTGGCAGACGGACGCGGCGCACAGCGGCGGGGCCTCGTCGCCGGCGTCGGCGCAGTCGGCGCGGCCGTCGCACACGTACGCCGGCAGCACGCAGCGCGCGCCGCACGACAGCGCGCCGCGCGCGCAGTTCACTATGCCTGCCGCAACACCCGCACACACACTCCGTCACCGCATACATATCGTCACTACTTTTAAAAAACCTCGTATCTCATATTTCGTGATGTACGATTTTAAACTTATTTCTCTTCGTGATTAAGTGTAAAATCGTACATGACGACATATGAGATACGAGGTTTTTTCAAAGTAGTGACGATATCTATACTTATTTATTTATTTATATTTTATGTTAAGGAGAAGGCACACGAGCACTCAGGCCACCTGATGGTAAGTGGAATTTGAGACCCATAGACATTTGAAATATAAATGCGAAAGTGTATTTGTTTGTCTGTCCTTCTTTCACAGCTAAGTCGCTGAACTGATTTCGAAGAAATTGGAGATAAGATAACTAAGATCCCTAGGAAGGATATAGGATACTTTTAACTAGATATAGGATACTAACTTGACGATTGCGGCAAGAGAAATACATAATCTGTGAAAATTATAACTGCCTAACTATCACAGTTCATGAGATACAGCCTGGTGACAGACGGACGGACAGACAGCAGTCTTAGTAATAAGGTTCCATTTTTACCCTTTGGGTACGGAACCCTAAAAGTATCTTTGGCAGAGAGTTGGCTAACTATTATCTTGCAGTACAGAGTCCTGCAGAGACTGCAGCAGTGTTCTTCACAGCTGCATTTCAGACATAAACCACTCAACCTGTTAAGCCTGCTTCACTAAGAACTTCCAACAGCCTGCTTCGGGCTGGTGACGGTGACTCACCTCGGTTCTGCACCAGCACAAACTTGGTGGAGCTGAAGGGTGGCGAGGAGCATATGTACTGCCCGCTGTCTTCCAGCTGCAGGTCGCTCTTCATCAGCGTGCTGGACTCGCTGAGGGTAGCCTGGTCTGTGGCGTAATGCCTATTGAAAAATTATACGAATTAATGGCAAAATTTGTATCACAATCTTGACAATGACAGAAAACAAGAGACGATATGGTTCACAGTACTAGGATTCAGAGTTTTCTGAGTATAGATTGGAAGTAGACGTAACATAACGGCACCAGTGCTTGACACTTTTAGCTGATGAGCACCAATAATCGACAGAAGCTTTTAATTCATAGATTCAAGGGCTATAAATTGATTGTTGAAAGACAAATGAATAACTCTTATCCTCTTTGAATAAGAGTCAGTGTCGAACATTGGTTCTTTGTCAAGTACTAGTGCACATCCAATATATACTCAGAAAACTCCAAACCAAATTGTCCCTAAAGCACATATTTTTGGAATGCTTCTAAATGAACACTCCCTGTCCAACCTCCATCCCCGGAAAATTACTCCACCTGATATTCCCTCTTGCCTCAATAGAACAACACCCTTTGAGTTATCTTTCACTTTTAAATGAATGTTTGTTTCGTCATATGTTTTAGATACGCACATTTGTTGAAAGAACTAAACAGTCTGTTAATAAAATGTCATGTCTAATGTCTGGTACGAATTAGTGCAGCCTCGGGTTGAGGCACGCACGGCTCACCTATTTTGCTTAAATTCGTACGCGCTCACGCGCCGTGTCGATCAGCGTGCGAGCGGCGCGCGGCGAGCCGCTGAGAGTCGGTTTTTTGACCGTGTTCAAAGACGCCTCAGTTTGCGTGCCTCGCGTAATTTGGACGTGTATCCGAGCGTGCCGCGGGCAGAACGACAAGTTCTAACTTGTCTGTGGGCGAGCCGCGTACAAATTTGATAAAGTTGCTAGGCCATTCCACCACTGAGACTATTTCTTCTTTTTGTTCATAATTTGGTGCATTATGATAAACGCAGCCGCGGCCATTTTAAAATGTAGGCTCGCGGCGAGCACGCTGCCTCACCCGCGCACGTTTATGTGCAAATATTTGGCTCACGAGCAGCTCGCCGCGCGGGGCGAGTATACCTAAGGCTGAGCCGCTCAGATTCGTATCCAGCTTTAGTATTTAATTTCACTGGTCAATTGCAGTATTTATGGATACCCTGGCTCACTTGAACAACTTACCTCTGAGTGGTGCTTCCATTAGTAGCTACGATGACCCAAACAAATAGCCTGGGTGTCTGGTCCCCCTTGATCTCGCAGTTGAGAGTGAGGTTCTCCCCAACCCGCTTCACCAGCACCTCTGTGTACTCGGGGTCGTCGGGGCTGTAGAGGGATAAGCGGGGAGGTGGGGCTGGCTCTGTGTGGCCTGGAAACGTAAATATAACATAGTTTATGTGTCTTGTTCCTTTGTACCAGCCTCTTTAAAAAATGGTTATTATTAAAATAAACCAGACTTAAATTATTTTCAGTTAACTCATCATAATAAATTAATAATAATATAAGTCATTATTTCAAACCATTTTACATTGATCTAATTTATGTTAACATTAATAATTTATACCCTGTGTGGTTGCCAGGTAAGAATAGTGCCACTCCATGTCTTCCTGTGGATTTCGTAAGAGGCAGCTAAGTAAATTAAAGATATTGAAAGTGTAGAAAAGAAAATACAGGAAGACTTTGAAAACGTAATAAAATGGTCACACAACAATGGTCTATTGTTAAATATGGAAAAAACAAAGTGTATGGTAATAAGCTCCCCCTTCTTAAAAAAATGCTATGAACCAATAAGGATTGTAGGACATACGTATGATTGTTTGCATTCCCATAAGCACGCTTGTAGTTGTAAAAGCTTAGAAACTGTGGATAAATATAAATATTTAGGTCTTACTATAGACAAATGTATGAATTGGAAAATTCATATAGATACACTGTGTAATAAGTTAAGATCAATACTTTATAAAATTATAAGTCTAAAAAATGTAGTTACTAAGAAAATACTGTGTATGATCTATCATGCATTGGCAGACGCAGTTATTGGTTATGGAATCACAGCTTACGGACGTACGTTTAAAACCTATTTAGACAGGGTATTAAACTTACAAATTAGAATTTTAAAAAATATAGTAGATAATAAAACGAAAGAAAGTTGTAACAAAAATTACTTACCATTATTTAGAAAGCTAAGCATTCTGCCAGTGCACGAGAAAGTGAGGTACCAAATAGCAACAGAGCAGTTTAATAGTTTCGAATTTAAAACCCCTAGAGCCCACGCCCGCGCTCTGAGGGCCACGACGCAGCGGAGGTACGTGGAACCCGTGGCCAACAACTATTACGGAAAAAGAATGCGTGGTTACATAACACCGCGAATATTTAATCTAATTTTTTCAGAGGATGAATGTATTAGTAGAAATAGTTTTAAAATTAGGTTAAAAAAGTTGCTATTAGATACCTTAAAATCATCATAGTTGTAGTGGGTAGCAAGGTCAGCGAGGGAAACACAATGCTCGAATGATCTTTAAAGTACTGATACATTAGACATATAGTTATAAGTTATTTTATAAATTTATGTGTTTTCTATGGATGGATATGTGATGGCATGTCTATCTATGGGAAACGGGTAAAACAAGTTGGGTACATGTCAAATGTGAAAGTAAGTGCAGTACTTCGCCAATAAACGTTAAGTTTGGCGAATTTATATATAAATAAAATGTACCTATATTTTCTTGAAAATAAATTAAAAAAAAAAAAAAATAAGGGCTTAGGCGATAGGCTTGCAACCTGTCACTAATACACTGGTAAACAACATAGCCTACTTGTGCAAAATGTGATTACACAAATTATCAACAAGTTTTTATGGAGTTGTTGGTATTTCTGTAGCACTGCCTACCCCACTCTGGGAATGAAGGTGTGACATTATTTATGTATGTAATAATTTATAATTTATAGTTGGTTTGTCCTGTGACAAAGGCCTCTTACATCTTCATCATAATAATCTCTCCTAAGAACACTAAGCTTTGAACTTGACAGAAGGGTGAGGAGTTAAAGTGCTTCAGTTTAGTCTACAAAAGTAAATAATCTTTAATTGCATCTACTCAAGTCTTATCATAATGAACTTTAAACAAACACTATCGCTAAATCCATAGAACACAAATGAGCTTGTTATTATTTAGCTACTGTAACTAGATAATCACCTATTAGTCACCCTTGGTACCACATAACATTAACAACCAAATACCTAAGCTTACTTCTACGTTGCCTGCATGCAAGTGGTAATAATTATACCTTCAGGAAGTATTGACATTGCCACACTAAGTTAGTAGTGACCGTGCCTTCGAAGCTAGGGGTCCTGGGTACAAAACCCGGTAAGGGCAAATATTTGTGTGATGAGCAGAAGTATTTGTTCCCGAGCCTTGGATTTTTTTCTATGTATTTAAGTACATATTTCTCTTTATGTATTATTTATTTATTTATTTCATTGAAATTGGTCTAAAAAAGCCATAGAGAGATCATAAACAGACAGACAGACCTTCACTTTAACCATTATAATAAAAAGTATTAAAAAATACACTAGCTGAGTATGCATAAATCATGTTAGATGTAAATCTTCCGAGTTTATGGGAAATTTAAATATTTATTGTGAGTAATATAGAGGAATGAAGCAGGAGTAAAGTGAAAGGTTCTAGTTGTTAAAATAAATTAAAAAGTCCGTTAGAAATAAACAGAAGAGCAAATCAATGTCGCAAAGGTAAATTGACACATTGCAAGGCAAAATAGCGCGAAGATACATTTTAAAAAGGAATTATAGCAAGTAGATGGGTTCCAAAGATGGTCCAAGGCCTTAAATGCTGTAAATAATTAATCAAAATCGACAAAACAGTGAAAAACCTTGAAGTAAACCAAAATTTTAGAGCAGAGTGGCAACAGAGGGTACCAGACCAAATAAGTGTTAACTATACTTACATATTTGTACTGTTGTAGCAAGAAAAATAAAATTAAGGAACACTAGTTTGCTTGATTCAAACATTTTTATTTAAGAAAATTACTAAAATACATTTTATAACTTGACATTCAACAAATTACGCCATATTTGTTTCTTTATCTTTTTATAATCTGCTCGACTAGACGAGGCATAGGAGTGTTGCAATTACTTCGCAATCAGCCTTGTTAGGCTGGGGTTTTCTTATATCTCGTGTATTTCGATATGCAAGAGCTTCTTGACGCGATTATCAGTACCTCAAATAGTTCAGATGACAAATTGTTGAAACGTCAAGTTAGTAGATTGATTTGATTGTATTGTAGTAGTTCAGAAGTTCTTTACTGTTACTGAACATTTGTAGCATTTTCTCAAATAATTTGTTATTTCGCAAGTACTATACATGAAAATTTCTTAAAATGGACTTGAAAAAGCTACCCAATGACAAGAAACTAGAGTTATGCAGATGGTATTTCAAAGGTGAGTCAAAACTTGAAGCAGAGAAGTCGCAGTGGGTAACTTTTTACTATTTCACTGTATGATTGCACTTTTACGTACTAGTAAACGTGAATTACATACAACTTGTAACTATGCTAACAGTATAGCAGGCGAATTTTTCTTCAAATAGCTGTTTATATCATGATAACGACTATGATTCGTTGTCGATAACAAAATGACTTTGTCTTAGTTGGCTTCGCCTTGTTACCGTTCGTGTGGGCGGTGAACGCTATCTGGTTCTTCAAGGAAGCCTTCGTGAAGCCCCCTTACGATGAGCAGAAGCAAATTAAAAGATGTAAGTGGACAAATCACTTTTCAAATTTAAATTAATAATGTCTGGTCAACTTCATCATTTTCCTGACACCAGGACTCTGTTTTATAAAGCTACAAGTTACAAATTACAAGCGAAACTCTCTTTCTAGGAAAAGTAGTAGCTTTATTTTTAATTTAGATAAATCAATCAACATTATAATATATCTTTTGCTTTAATTTTGTTTACCACAGTTTTATGCTGAGCCAGCGCCTTCTCGTCTCACCGTCACATGGCTCTTTTTCTGCATTTATGTTTTTAATTTAAGTTAACTTTATTTTACAAGTTTTTTACAATATTAATGAAATTTGCATGTTCCTATTGTTAGCCTAAGAAACCATGTATTGTGTGAGATGAATAAAGATGTTTATCTATCTATCTAAAACAGGTCCCTGTCTCTCCATCTTTTCCATCAGCCGAGCCATCTGTGAAAGTGCCCTTGCCCAGTAGTTTCTGCCAGATCTTGAACCACTAACAAATACAAAAATGGAGTTCAAATTTACCTAACTTTTGTTTTGCGTTCATTAAGCTATGTAAAACACATATATCATCTTATAACTGGCTTCCTTGGTGCCATCAACCCAGCACAAACAAGTGCATACAAAATTAGCCTGCTGTAATCTAACCACTTTGGCTGAAACACATGTAGTTACTTATTATTATAACTGATTGATTGATTTATCTAGATCATTTTTTAGGTTGGAATTTGATCTAAAATCAAATGCTGTAATTTTTTATTTACAATGTGAAATGTGTTAATTCATAATGATAATCTCAAATCTTCATGTTCTCTAATGTTCATGTGGCATAATTGTCAAAATATACAGGGTGTTGCCTGTAATAGGAGCAATAAATTTAGGGATTGTTTCCACACGACAAATGTAACAACATTTATTCTATAACTTTTGAAAATAACTTATTGTTATCTAAATATTAATGAATTTAGATTTTCTAAGTGTGCAATGTATTGCGAAAACTATGAAGCTTATAGATTGACAGTAGATGTCAACTAGACTATTGGATGGAGCAACACCCGGTATAAAGATTGTTTTCTGTAACTTAGAAAATACTAAAACTGATTTGCTATAAGGACCTACAAGCCACTAAACTAGGCAGAGAAAAATGTAGATTTAGGTTAGGCTAGTTATGCACCACCAACACACCAGAAAGACTGTTAACGCGGTTAAAAATAGTTTTTGGGCATTTTGACACACCATTATTCTGCCTACTGTGAAACTTTAAAGCTTTATGCCATGTTTTATTACATTATAGGAAGAGAGATTAGTATTAGAGCAAATGAATGATTATAGCATTTTTATGAGATGTAAGCCTGCATGCTAGTCATACATTGCAACTTGGTATTCAAATGCAAGCTATCAACCAATGAAAACTACTTTATGATAGAAAAAATGACCTTTTGCTGGAGTTTCTTGCAGCATTTCTCCGCAACGATGGTGTTGTCGGAAGCGCTAGTAGATTCACTTCATATTACCGACGTCAGAGCCCTATTGTGACCTCTTTACTGAATAAACATTTTGATTCTAATTATGAAAGATATTTTTATAGTACAAAAAAAAATTAAAGAAAACTCCTTAAAAGTGTTATTGATATATAATATAATTCATTTCCAGATGTCCTGATGAGTGGGTTTGGAGCCCTCGTGTGGGCTGTGGTGCTGCTGACGTGGGCGCTGATGTTCCAGGCGCAGCGCGTCTCGTGGGGGGAGACGGGGGAAGCCCTCTCGTTCGTACTGCCGCTCGGAAGAGCTTAGAGTTAAGAGAGCTTTCAATTGATTTGGATCGGAGATGAGGTTAGAGGAATTTAATGAGTGATAAATGATAATGGTTGGAAAATGTTCAAAATCAAATCAAGTAGTTTCTTAAGTAGTACACATTATTATAAAAGTCCAGTGTATTCAGCCTGCATGCAGGCGTGCTAATATTAATAAAATGTGAAGTTAAATTCAAAGATATAAATATAAAATTGTAAAATAATAAAAATAAAATTCAATTACAATCAAAGGTCCGCAAAAATTAAATTACAAATTACTAATTAACGCCAGTATTACACTCGAGAAAATCCATAGCACTTATCAAAAAGCCAGTTTGTCAACTTATTCCTTAACATGTTTTAACCCGTAATAAGGCATTCACTTTTGGCCATTCCGGATCATGACCCCAAAATCACCCAGTATATTTACCACATTACAATAAGCTGAAAGTGATCTTTACTGCCTACATTATATGATGCAATCTTAATTGTATTTTCCTGAAATATAACATCTTCTATTATTTCTATTTAGAGACTTGCCATTCCATGACTGTATTTAATTTTGGTCTAATATTTTTACTTTAAAGGGGCCTTAGGGTTAAAGTAACTCAGATTATTTTGTTATTGACGTTATTGTTGGCTGTGTCTGGTCCTTCTACAACGGCACTGATCTTATAGGTTGGCAAAAAAGTTTAGAACTACTGCATCTTAAACTGGCAACATTTTTTCAAAGCATCAATTGTTAAAATTGAACAACGTTGCCAATGTTTTCACTCCAAGCATCCTCATTTCTAAACAGTTTTTTGCAAAGCTATGAATATGCAACCTTTTCCTTCACAATGACGTGTGCTTTATTTGCTATAAGTTCATTTGCCATAACATTTTATTTGATATAATAAATCTTAAATCCGAAAAATATTTATGAGAACAAATGTAGTGAATGTGAATACACATAGGATATCGTTTTGGTTCGAAAACTTCTTTTTTTTTTTGCATTCTCAGCCAGTTTTTGATAAGCTAAGCGAGAAAGCAAGATAACCGTACCGAATTCGAACCCCCGCGTTTACCATGTATGTACAGTCGACGTCATAAATATGTAAACACTATAGTACCTTGTCACTTTCATTCACTGAGACAATTACATAATATTATATAATATGAGTATCCGAGAGGACCCATCTGCAAGATAAAATAAGATACCTACTTATTATAACTATTTTGAATAGTTTATAGTAAAAAAAAATACAAATTAATAGTTATGGCAAATGATATATTATGAATTATGAAACTATTGCAAACATTACAGTGTGTTGCGACTACTATAAACAAGGGCCTTTGTATTACTATTACAGCTTATTAATAAATTGTAAATATTAATTATTAAGTATAAGTTATTAATGCAAACATGTCTTTTATTTCAAAGTATCTAGATAAAGTAGTATCTACGAGGGGCGGCTGATAAGTAATCTCCTTGGTCAGAAATATACACCGTGTTTTTTTTGATTTACGATAACTTCGGCATATTGTTAGGTACACTTATAGAAACTACGTGGTACATTAGATTTTAAAATATTGCAAAAAAAAATAAAAAAATGTTTAGAACAAAGTAATTAAATGTTGTGTCTTCAATCATTCTAAAAGGGTCTTTAGAGTTAACTCATAGTTAGTGTCAAATACGTCAAGTCAGCGTGACATACACACACACAAGCAAAGATAACAGTTGACAGGTGCACGACCTAACAATTGAAAACTCTTTACTCATAATAGGTAATTAAAAGAAAATTGTTAGGTATCAATTAAGAGCCTTTTACATTAGTTTAACGTGATTAACTGATTAATTTTAATAATTGAATATCTTTATAACCGTACGAGTTATCATATGTCTGTCTTCGGGAAATTAGCTTAATTTGACTTGAAGAACGTGCCCGTGAGTTAGTTATCGTAAATCAAAAAAAACACGGTGTATACAAAAATAATGCTGGCTGGTATGGATTTATATTCGTTTGTTATTCTATTTTCAAAATGTATTACATTCATTTGTTTCTTGCATCACGTTTATTTGTCTCCTACAATTGTTTCAAACATGTCGGTAGAAAAACTGAAAATGGATAAAATCGAGCAGCGTACGGTGTTGCGAAGAGTTTTTGGACATGAGTCGAGGGAAAGAGGAAGAAATAATTTCTAGAATTGTAACATGTGATGAGACTTGGATTCGACAGTGGGACCCGGAAAGTAAGCAAGAGTCGTTACAGTGGAAATTTAAGGATGAGAAGCCACCTCGGAAATTCAAGGTCTGTCTATCGGCGGGTAAACTTATGGCTACAATCTTTTGATACACAGAAGGGATTTTGCTCATAGATTATTTACCGAAGAAAACTACAAGGAATGCTGATTATTACTCAAACTTACTATATCAACTAAGAGAAACAATAAAAGAAAACCGGCGAGGTAAACTAAGCAAAGGAATTCTGATTTTGCACGATAACGCACCAGTGCATACCGCACAAAGAAGCTAGCTATTAAAGACAATGGCTTAGAAACCATTGACCACCCCCCTTATAGTCCAGATCTAGCCCCCTGTAACTATTTTCTATATAGACTTCTCAAGAAAGACCTCAGGGGACGAAGGTTTATGACCGATGACGAAATGAAGGCGCGATTACGGACTTTTTTGACGACAAACCGAAAGATATTTTTTTAATGGTTCAAATTAAATATTTGAAAAATGTAATAAGTGAATTTTATTACCAGGGGACTATATAGAAAAATAAAAAATAAAATAGCCACGACAGTTTTGTTTCATTGTTAGGTAGATTACTTTTCAGCCGCCCCTCGTATGTTCCTTCCCTTTCCTCCTGCATGTATTTACCTTAGTTGGTTGTGTCACCTTGTTGAGGTAGCTAACGCTCGAGCGGCCCCGGTTCATTCGATAGCGTATTTGTTCTCGAGTCCTGGATGTTTTTTATGTATTTAACCTTTTAACCTCCAAAGCCAGCAAATCACGTCATCGCATTTTCGTGCCGGGGACGCGGAGACACTACTTTTGTACGACGTTGACGTGTTTTAGAATCGTTTATGTCGCAGTCGCCGTTATTGTAAATGACATAAGAGTTATGAAGACGTTGACCGTGTAGAATCCCAGCCCAGAGCTATTTCACGCTATAAGGCGATTTTTTTGGCGGTGTCTGATTGACGTCACGTCAGTCGCAGAGGGTTAAAATAGCTCCAACGTGACGTAGCTTTCAGGAAAATGAATATTCGGAAGAAAATACTTCGGAACCCCTGGTGGCCTGTGTCATTTGCCTACTCTATGCCATAAACGCACCAAGTCAAATACAAGCTTATGACAGTAGAAATAAAACTCAACATACACAAAAATACTTTTATTACAGCCATATCTACACACTCGCACGTCTACTCTACGATCGCAGTACTACATCTTAATCGGTATCCTATCGCAAACACTAAAAACGTTTGCCAGCTGTTTCATTTGCCATAATTTTCATTTTATTCTGAACCCGATAACTTTTCAATTTTTTTAATGAGATATGCTTACAGGGCCTCTATTCTACTGCGTTATAACGATATCGCGTTTGACGTGTTTTAGAATCGTTTATGACTCGGTCGCCATTATTGTAAATGACATAAGAGTTATCAAACGGTTAACAATACGGAAACACGTCAAAGACGATATCGTTATTACCGTGTAGAATCCCAGCCCAGAACGTGTAAGTTAGGTTAGGTTTATTTTATAACAATTCAGGAAAGTTAAACGGTTTCAGAGAAAAATGACTTTCGGACAAATGAAAATTAATGCAAATGAAACAGCTGGCAAAGGTTTTTAGTGTTTCAGATAGGTAACCATCTTAATCGGCTTAGCATTCGAGACTCGCAGTAGATCTATTAGTACCTATAGCGGGGACCGGCGCAATACTCAGAATACAATATAATATGAAGCCCGGTTTACGTGTAATGTATCTAAAATAACCTGTTAGTCTAAGATCCAAACTAGAAACGACCTACACCCATCTGTCGAGCGTCCAGTGCCGCCCTCATCACTTTTATTCTGTTTTCTAATAAACTAAAGTATTATCTAAATATCTAATACACTGTATACTGGGTGTTGCCTGTAATAGGAGCAATAAATTGAGGGATCGCTTCTACTGTATAAACGTAGCAACATTTGTTCTACAACTTTTACAAAATATGTAATTTATTATTTGGGATTTTTTCGAACAAACTAAATAGCATTTTCAATGTACTCCATCCAAATAGTCTAGTTGACATCTACAGTTACTGTCAGCCAACAAACTTCGTAGTTTTCGCAATACATTGCTGGCTTAGAAAATCTAAATTCATTAATATTTATTAAACAACAAGTTATTTTCAAAAGTTGTAGAATAAATCCGTGGCTGGCGTAAATAAGTTGATAACTCGTTGAAAAATAATGAAGTAATTTGAACTATATGCAATTTGTTCTACATACAAATTTCAGTAACTTTTCATCTCGACTTATCAACTTATTCACGCCATGCACGCAAATGTTGTTACGTTTGTGGTGTGGAAACGATCCCTAAATTTATTGCTCCTATTACAGGCAACACCCGGTATAGCATACATGACACAGATTAATAACCTTTAACCTTCGTGTAGCCAACTTAACAGAAAAAGGCTGCCACTTGTTTCCGTTAAGTTGCTTACCTACTCATAGTTAAATTGTTGATAATTTATGAAATATATTGTCTATAAAAACGCTCTTAGATTTTAAGATAATACTTTGGTTTATTAGAAAACACATTAAAAGTAATGAGGGCACCACTGGACGCTCGGCGCCCTTTAAATGGATGAAAAATATTTTATAAAAAAAGAAAAATATTAGAAAAAAAATATTTCGAGTAGGTTGTCTAAAAAAAATTAGTCGAGATTTTTTTTTACATTATGAGTGTATATATTTTACGTTAAAGTATATGTGTACACTTATCGTTAGTAAAAATGATTTTTTGTTTTGACATAAAATGTATTAATTAACCAGACCAGTGCAAATTGCTAATATCGATTTACCTGTTTATATACCTGTAATTATGACAGGAGAAAATAGTTAACCTAACGTTGGCATATTTTGTTTTGATTGGCTTCATACTTTTGATTGGTAAGTCATTTGTCTATAAACCAAAAAAAAACTATTTTTTTTTTAGACAATGCACTCTATATGTACTTTCTAATATATTCAATTTGACATACTCGGATCTTATACTTAACTAACTGCTCTTCACGCTTTACCAAATAACGTACAAAATAAATACTGCAACGGAAGGGGAGCTTAGGGGGAAAGAATCCGAGTCCTATGGTGACAATTATTAAATTAAACAAGATATTATTATAATAAAACTTTAGACCTAAATAAAACTTTTGTGTTTCAAACCTACCCTCAGCCGGGTCAAGCCCCTTTCAAACTTTGCTGACATTTAACCTTTTCAACGCTATTCCAAATACAAAAGATGACACTCACACGCCGGTGACATTTAAGCTGTCACTAACGTGTGAGTGATCCGAGCGAATGTCAACCTTGCGTCAGAGATACTCAGGTCTATTTTGCGCTGTCTACCATAATGGAAATATCGGTCAATAGCGGTGAAAAGGTTAATAAGTATACAACGTTTTGCGTCTAGGACAGGATATAGCGGGTGAGCCAAAGTTCATATAAAATTGCAAATTACATTATTGGAACTCCAAAAATGTATCCCATTTTACATCGTAATGATCACTCTTCATAATCAATATTAGTCATACACCTGTTTATTTTCAGGATTTTAAAAATATGCGTCTGGTTAAATAAGGTTAGGTTAGGTTAGGTTTGTTTTATAAACGTCCTAAAATCAGAACGGTTTCAGTAAAATTCCTTTTAGGAATTGCGATGATTATTAATAACAATTATGAACAAAAAAATTGTAAGCAAAATTTATCGGAGATTAATAATTATTTGTATAAAAATTCGAAAGACCAATTTTATATGAGTCAATTTGGACTCGGATATAGCATGTTCAGCAATCGCGCAGGAGAAAGTAATACAATAGACTGAGAACAGTACCATGTATTTCACTAAATGCGTTCCTCGTAGTGACTTTTTGCTTAACTTTCACATAACATCATTTGACATAACGTTTCATTTGACATAATTAATTTTATATTGAAACTGTATAATTTTATGAATATGTATGTATTTTTGTGTAGGTATGATTTAAATAAGTTAAGTTAGATTGTAGCTCTTCTGATTAGTCAACTTAGTTATATTTGTTATGACAAATGATACATTATGTATGAATTATGACAAATATTCTTAAACGAGGGAACACGCTTGATGGTTCCAATACCAACTGTCTCATACAATATCTTGTGTACAACGATAATTACAATAGTACCTATAGAAAGGTTACATCAACGCAACAAAAATAGGTTCCAATGTGATCAAAAATTAGGGGCTTTTTTTACGTAAAGTTATTGCTTAAACAAACCTTATTTACGTAAAGTTACTGTTAACTGGCCACATACTGTAAGTTCGATTGTAAATGTACAGTTAACAGTGTCTTCGATTGAACTCATACGTTAGTGAATTGACCAATTTTAATTACAACAGAAATATTTATTATACATTTTCTTTTAACTTGCGAGGGTCATTCATACGCCATTTGTTTTGATACTTAATTAAATGTAAACAAACCAAA
Source organism: Acleris holmiana (assembly GCA_949316455.1). NCBI lineage: Eukaryota > Metazoa > Arthropoda > Insecta > Lepidoptera > Tortricidae > Acleris > Acleris holmiana. The sequence goes on along the minus strand of OX438791.1, from coordinate 9,870,068 downwards.
CCTAGCGGCCAATCAAACTGTTCGGTCGAGGATTGACGAATCACTGCTCTGCTCCTCCTGGCTGACGAACTAAATCACGCGGCTTTGTACGTTAACATTTAGTTAAATGCCTCAATAAAGTATATTAATAATTTATAGAATTAACCGGGCTCGTACTGGGTAAATGTTTAAATATAAGTACCTTAGGGATAATATATCTAGGTACATTATTTCATCTATTGCATTAAACGTTTCTATTGTAAGATTAAAGGCATAGACATCACAAAGACGCCAATACTATGATTATAATTAAATTACTTAACTGTTACAATGTCGAGCCATACATGGCACATTTTTAAGGCCAGTATAAATGCGTTACGCAAATAAATACTACGCAATTATTTTGTACCACAGTGGTATTCGCAACCCTAGCTTAGACTTAATTTAGTATTTTTAGGCATTTTTTAAATTATTAATTACGCTAATACTATTTTTTCAAGTCGCCTAATACTCTAAAATATTAAGCTATCATAAGTTATGTATCGACCGTAGATGTGTGACGACCTAGCGCCATCTAGTGACAACTTGTAACAACCAACTCTACAGCGCCACCAGCGTCAGACGGCGCAACTAAATCTGACAGTACGCTACATCGCGTTAACGAAGTTTCTCAACTCAGTCGAACTATAATACAACTTCCAACTCCATCCCAATGGACTTCAGTCCCCAGGCATAACACCCGCCTGGAGAGAGATCTTTCTATTTACATCTCTTCCTACAGATGCAAAAAGAAGCGTCTCCACAGAGCATTCGCGTGTAATATTTGAGTGGTGTGGACGTTAAGCCGAGCGTTGCTGTGGTCCACATCACTTGAATATTCGACGCCAAATGGTCTTTACACGTGAATGCTATCAATCAGGACGCTCCTTAACGTTACGTACGAACGATTTTCCAAACCTGACAAAATGTTTGGAATCGACAGTACGCCTCGACGCCTTCGTCTGGAAGCTTAGTCAATCCTATTTATTCTCGATAGCGATTAATCTTGACTAGGGCCACATAAACCGCAGACGTCAATTGGTAGATGGTTTTTTTTTTCTGATGGTACCCTTCATTGCTTTTTAATTGCGAATACAACTGTTCTACATTACATTACTTAGCAAATTATACGTATGGCCAACCTGTACTCACTAATTATAACAACCTATCCGAGGATATAACTTACTATAATTAAATCTACTAATTTGTTCGTAAAGATAATACTGCCACTCAAATTAACTGAAGCCTTTTAAATAATCCAATTGTAGGAACTAAAAACTTGCTTGTAACTAACAAGTGATCAAAACATTCCTAAATAGGTTATAGCAGAGACTTACTATATTTATTTGATAAGAAAATGCACATTCTGTCCAGGCGCGCTTCAATTGATATAACAACAGTTTAGATAATAAATCATCTGTTATCATTCGTTTTATATAAATTAATTTATAAATACACTTTTTGCAAAAGATATCAAACAAATTAAACATAATCAACAAAATATGATTGATAAATCATTTAATATCTCTTTCTTTATCAATCACACTGCGCCTATTATTTACTTTAAAAATGAATAGCTGCCAAACACGTTTAAATAAATTAAAATATTACGAATCAATTGTTTAAACGAAATATTAACAATAAGTTTAATACAAAGTTAATGAATTACTAAACAAATTACATTTGTTAACCTCGATTCCGTCCGGACGCCCTTAAAATTAAAGAAAAAACAAAGAAACCTTACAAGTTATACCGGGTATGTATTGAGGCTTAATGCATCGGGTGTATCTCTTATTAAATATGTATTACCAAGGAGAAGACTACATTGAAAAGTTTATAACACGACAAATTATAGTAGATAGATAATTACTCGGTTTGACTGTACCGTCTGCGACCGAATTCATTACGCAGCGTCGTATTATAGTACTATATTTGCCAACTACATTTGTATGATTATATTAGTAACTATAAAAAAATATTTGTGTAAAAATACTTTTGAGTCTATCTCGTTCTATCATGTACTTTGAAATAATTAGTGGTGCTCATCATTTGACATAACTTGTTATAATTAATCATTTAGTATAATGATATACAATGCAATTCAGTTCAGGTCAGGTTACTTTTAAAAATAACATATTAAGTTAATTTCATAAAAACGGGGTTATGCGAAATAAACATGGTATACATTCATCTAGCATAATCTTTTTTTTCTGAAGCCGTATACTTTTCAGGATTATTTATTTAAAATATCATTGCGTAGAACCCATTAGGTTAGGTTAGGTTTATTTCATAACTATCCTGAAAAGTATACGGTTTTAGAAAAATAATACTGTATGCCAAATGATGATCATGTCAAAAAAAGTTATGTCAGTTTAATGTTAACCAAATTATACCAAATGATTAATTATATGAATCACAATATTTTAAATATTAATTGGTGTTCTTGTATTAACTGTCAAAGCCAACGGTCAACTATCGCTACTCGTATCGTTAGTATAATTGTTATACATTTTAATACTATTCTTATTGTTACATAGGCGTTCTATACATTACGAATATACTGAGATTCTACTGTATTCACAGATACTACATGTAACTTAATGTTTACTGATAATTACTTACTGATACACTGTAAAGGTGGCTTGGCAGAGTTGTAAATAAAGGCGAACAGTGCTGACTGACTGTTTGGCATCATGATTCATGATCCAATTTTCCCCCTTACACTAACTGCTTAACGTCAATTGACAGCAAAACTTTTTTATAAGGTGTTCTTTAAAAATCATGCATAAATAAAGGTTGATCTCGAAGGTAAGACTTTTTATGGTATTATTTACATAGAAAATTAATAAACAAATTTCTGCTGATGGCTAAAGAGCTTAAACGCCACATGGTGTTTTCTTCGTCATAACTTGATCTAAATTTAAAAAAAAATGCGGTTACAAAAAAAATACGTCATTCCGATCACTACATCAAAGAACTCCAACGCGAGCGTAGCAAACGCAAACACAGATTTCAATTTTATTTTCTCAGTAAATAATAATAAAAAAAGAAAATAATAGGTATGCTTTTGAGACAAATCTTTGACAAATTAATGTAGCATTTCGCAACCTATTCATTTGAAAACCCGCTTTTTTCTGTGCCTACAAATATTTCGGGATTTTTATAAAACTAAGTAACCTAACCTAACCTGTAGGGTTCTACACCAGTCCTATAATAAATCCAGAATTGTTTACAGTATCGGAAAAAAACGCGGGTTGTCAAATGATATGTTAATGAAATCAATCATCTGTTAAACGTTGGTTATGAAATGATAGGATCACAGACAAATCTCTATAATGTTAAATCTCTATGTGTAATTGTGGTCAATTGACTTTTGGGAGTATTTTAAAGTAAAAGGAATAGGTATTTAAGTACTCAATGACACCTATCATCGCAGTTAAATTTATAGCCGTTTCTCGGCAAAAGTATTTTTTTTTCCTTTGGGTTTATTTAATCTATCCTCATACCAATTTTTATCAAAATCGGTTAAGCTGTTTAGACCTGAAAGCGTAAGACAGAGTTACATTCGCATTAATGCTAAAGCAAGTATGGATTCTTGGGTTTGAGGTTATAATTTGTACTGGATTGACAGGTGTCAGGATAAACTTTTTATCTTTATTTTACTGAAATTTCTCTCCGCCATTTTGTTTGCCAAGCTGTCCTTCATTCGACCTTACTGCGTACCTTATTGCCATATCATAAAATAATTTAGGCCTTAAATTCATTGTTATGCTAAAGTGTGGATGGTTAAAGGGTAGCATTAAATTATAAACTTTGAATGCCCCATTCTTTAGACAACATCTAGATTTTATTCTGAAATAATGAGTGAGAGGAGAGCGTCATCAGAAGTTATAATAGCTCTTTATGGTAATTGTGTTTAACACTCGCTCCATATTCCGTGTTTTCAGATGAGTTTCTTTCAATTCAATAGCTATCTTTTGTGACTCCAGTTAAGCTATAATAAGCTTTTAAACATGTCGTTTTATATGATTATAAAATTAAATAATACTTTTTTTTGTGAAGCTGAGATTTTTATAAGGCTGCCCTTTTTAAACTAATACATGTTGCAAATAATACAAACAGTATATTTAACGTAGGTAGGTAGCTCTTGAGTATAAATTACATTGAATTTGAATAACCTTAACGCCATCTATGAGAAGGTTGTGCAATTATTTTATTTTTAATGACAACACGGTTAAATAGCTGCCTTGGTATATCATAAAGCATCTGTCACTCTTAGTGTTTGTTGGTATATGTTTAAAATAACGCCATCTACACGCAAATTCCGGCACTAATTGTTATGTATAAATCTATAAGCGCAGTGTTCACAGCGCCCTCTATTGACAATCGATAATGCTGTAATGTTTGACTTCGGAATCTTTTCTTTCCTTTTTTGCCTGTTTAAACCTACCAAGGGGAAGATGGAAACAAAGGGCTAAGAAAGAACTTGGAGGTTGTGGACCTGATATCCGTCGGAGAGACCAAAGCGTCGAGACTATGCTCGCTCGAGCACGTGTCGCACGTGGAGAATATGAGCGAGGATCGCGCCGTGAAGAGAGCGTAACGACTGATGGTCGGGTGCTCTTGGTGCTGAGGGAGACATGAGGTCCGGAAAGACCTAAGGGTATTGGGGATTGGCGAGAGCGGGCGCAAGATCGCGAGGTGTGAAGATATCTTGTGTCGGAGGCCAAGATCTACTTTGGGTCACTGCGCTAGAATAAGTAAGTTTGTTCAAACCTGTTAATTATAAATGCCAATGACTTAATTGTATTTGATATTCTACTAATCACTAAATACTCTCGCGGTCAAATATTACTATTATGGATACCTCGAGCATCGATACAGGACTTCCAGGAGTGCCTAGGATACCCAACTGATTGAATCTGCGGTTAACGCCGGAGTTGTGCATGTTCAGAAAAATATCTAATATAGTAATAAGGAAATCCAACTGACCCAAACTCTCTCGCTGTAGTATTAACTGATTGTGCGATCAGTTGGGTATCTTAAGAACTTATGACATCCTCTATTGAACCTCGGAGTATCCACCATTGAATATCGGAGTATCAAAACAACCCCTGGCCTGGAACCAAGGCTTCGAAATTGTTTGTATGACAAACGCACTCTGACCCGTATTATTTGTCAACGAGTGTAGTTCAACGTTTTGTTTTTGGGTAATATAAGTTACATTTCACATATGTTACCTAATACTGTATACATTAAATACTCCAAACAAGACATGGGCCTAGTCTACCATATTAAACTTATCTTAGCTGAGATGGCTGTCTCAAGACACGACTAGTTCAAGATCCATTCTTCCTTATATGGCTACTGTCCTGTGGGAGATTTCTGCCAGTACCAAAGTAGAAGCTAAAGTGATTAGTGAAAATGATTTTCCAAAAGAAGTTGCTGATTCAGTTGACGAAATGACAGAAATAAAAGTTTATCTATGTTTTTATGGTATAGAGAAGGTAAATGAGCACACAGGCCACCTGATGGTAAGTGGGATCTGAGACCATAGACATTTTCATAAAGACTATCTTAAGACTGTAAATGCGTTGCCAACCCTGAGGGCTAAGATGGAATTCCTCTATGATAGTAATGTCTTCGGTTGTCTTATCTCCACACCAGAACACAATGCGGTGCTGGTGTCTCCTACCACTAAAGGATAAGGTGGTAGCGAGTCGGACCCTGCGCAAGGTTACCACCACTTAACGTTGACTTTGATGTATCTTTGGGGATCTCAGCCAAAATAAGTTTATTCACATAGCTGGGCATTAACTCGTTAATCCGTTAATCGCTATCGTTAATTAACGGAGTAACGGATTAACGTTTAAGTTAATTTTCCCGAAGTCTGTTAATCGTTAATTCAGTACCTTCTATTTACCAAAAAAGAAAACGCACGCACCGCGCAGCGCCGCGAAAATCACGTTCAGCCTCGCTTTCAGACAAGAACTTCGACATATTAATGTTCATGGAGGGGAATGTCCACATTATGCCAGATGCCTAAATTACACACTCTAATTCCACCTTTTTTTGTTCTTAACCTGTTAACTTCTACAACCCGAGCAAACAGTTTTAATCAGTGGATCACTAAGGCAACGATATTGCGTGTTAACTGATTAACGATTAACGTTAACTTACGAATCTTCCGAAATGTAACGCTATAACGTTTAACGAAGATAACTTTTTAGTAACCGATTAGCGATTAACGAAGTTAACTACATATTTGATTAACGGTACCCAGCGCTAAACGAGTTGCTGGAGACGGGAAGGCGTGGTGTGGTCATATGCGCTTGCTGGTCACCATGGAGGTGATATGGTAGTGGTATAACAGCTGTTTTAGTCGTTGCTGTCCGGTTCGCTGTCCCTTAGCGAGACCATGTCGGGCAGCTTGTAGTGCTGCATGTGGAACGGCGGCTCGGGGCTGGTGCACTGTCGCGGCACCTGGAAGTTATTTTTCAGGTTATTATTGAAAAAAAACCACACAGCAGGTTCCATTTTGCATCAGGTTTCATTTTTCATAATTTGTCACTGGATATAACCTTAATTTTCCCTAATATCACATACCATAATTTAATTTGCCATAAAGGCATTTTTTCTGAATTAGTAAACCTTTCAGGTAATTTTTACATGCCTTCTTATAGAGCCCAGGTTAGGCTTGTTATATTACAGTTTTGAATAGATTACAGTTTCAGAAAATGCCTTTATGGCAAATGAATACTATGGCACATTATCGTTATGGCATATATAACGAACGTAAAAATCAATTCAATACAAACCTTGTCGTGTTACGCGTAAGGTAGAATATGAAATGAGAGTTAAACTCGTGCTTTCTCGCTCATGGCGATTAGCGATTAGCGCTTAGCGCTCGCTAAATAAAATGGCGGTCGACGGCGTCGCTGCAATCCCTACCGAATATTTGACCAATAGCCGTCGAAGTTTGACCCGCCAAAACGTATTCGCGCCTTCTAAAAAATGCTTTCCGCGCAGGTACATCGATGTAACTTATATTTGTGGTACTACTGTAAGCAATGTCAAACAAGATTGTCGAATGTGTTAACGCGATAAAGTAGAAAAGTAGCTTGAGGTGACCGCATACAACTACTTTATGACTCCATCCGATGCCCTAAACCATGCCTTAATGTACTTTTAATTTATTAATACACTTACCATGGTACTGCGCCCGCGTCTTCGTTGAGGTAAGATTCCCTTTCTTGCCATGAAAAATCTGAAAGGTCAATATTTTTATATAAAACAATAAATTATTCCACAGTTTAGCTATCTGTGGCACAGTCTGGCAGGTGTGATAGACGTGTGCTTGAGCTCCACCGCCACGACAAGACGCGTACCCGCAGGGGGAGGGTGGGTAGCCCTCCAACAAGGACCGACCGGTGTACACCGGTGTACACCGGTAGGACCGGTGTACGTCGCGTGCCGAAACGGCGATTAGAAAACGTCATTGCTCGCCACGATGGATATCTGTTGTTACACACACACAGACACACAGACACATAGAACAGATACTTTAGCGCAAAGAGTACTCACCGATGAAAGGAAATATCTTCATTTACAGCTACAACATTTTTTTGGTGTTTGAACAGTTTATTATCGAGCAAGGGGCCATTTTGTTTTTACACTTGAACGTCACACGCGGAATGCGGTCGAGAGCGGACTGAGCATCGCGGCGAGCAACGACGATTTTTTTATCGTCGTTTCGGCACGCGAGGTACATACACTCTTTTCTTTTATCTCGATATAGTTCTGTGCCCTACCCTCCGCAATCTGGAAGCGTGGTGGGGCCGCAGAGGAAGAGGTCGGTGTTACTGCGCCGTTCTCCTTATCCTCTGCGGCCGAAAAAAGGGTCTATCCACGCTGTATATCCCACCCACTGCCACTTAATGCTTGTCACAGAAAAGAACTCACCGTATAGTAGATATAGGTATGTTGAACTGGTGTGATACAGTCTGGAAGGTGAGCCCGCGGCTAACGCAGTCCGCGGCCTGCCGGAGCACTACCTCGCTGCGCCGGATTCGCTTATTGATGTTTATGTACTCTGCCTGGTTCGATTGTGATATTTGTGACTGGGACTAGAAAGAAAGCGTCGAAAGCTCCTTTAGTCTATATCCTTTACTTAATTATAAAAATGCGAGTGTCTTTATTCCGTGTGCACGGTTCAATTGGACATGATTGTTACAGAGACTTTTTGATTCGGAAAACTGGACAATTAAAGCCATCCAGAATCATACACCTAATTTTGTCGACATCGGTTCAGCGGCTAAGTACCAATTTCACCATACGATGTTAAATTTAATCAATGTTAATCGACTGTTAGTTCATACGTTTGGACAACTGTTAAAGCTCTAATCGTCTGTTAAATGGTTAACATCGTATGGTGAAATTGGTACAGTCGACGTCATAAATATCTTTACACTTTAGTACCTTATCACTTTCATTCACTGATACAATTACATATATTATATATATGAAATTGTCTCAGTGAATGAAAGCGACAAGGTACTAAAGTGTAAACATATTTATGACTTCGACGTACTTAGCCTTGAAATCTTAACAAGCAGACAGAGTAACTTTAAAAGTCTTAAAACGTTTCATAACGGTTTTTTATTCTAATATTTTATAACCACTCTGTGGGAGCACCATTACCCATTACGAACGACTTGATGCAGATCATGAGTCCATCAGTGTATGCACACTAACGCCATCTATCCATCATAGTTTCAACTTGTATTTTTATTTATTCAATAATCGCACAACACAATATCAATAAAATATAAAAAAAGTAGACGTTTAGTCGTATCAGGCTCTAGAAAGAGTCATAGAAATTGCTCCAACGGCAAGTGCGTACTTTAATTTTAGAAGAAAAAGATAAGTATCTACTCGTATGTTACAGAAAGCTTATACATAGGCCCAATAACGGGTTTTCTAGTCTAAAAACTGATCAAGGAGACATTTTGGGAGGACATGCATTAAAAAAATACCCTGTTGATGTTATCTTACCCTGTTGTCGCCGACGTGTATGACGTTCACTGAGGACCCGTAGCTTCCAAACTTGGGGTTCGGAGAGACCTCCACGAACGGCGCGGGAGACGTCTGGATTTGAGCTGACTGGCGACAATAATTATAATTTGAAACTGGTCCATCTATTATGAAGCTACTGATAAAAACAGACCGACATACGCGGCTTTCTAAGTTTTAATATTAGGTTTTGTTTTAGATTTCGATGAAACTCTTGTTTATGCTATAGATCTTTTTATGTCTTTAGACTTCCGTAGGTACCTCAAAAGAAAAACCAGAACCCTTATAGGATCACTTGCTTCTCAGTCTGTCTGTCTGTCTGTCACACTACTTTTAGGCGGTAAATAAAAAAAAAAACATGTCACTTATCAAAAGAAACTACTAAAATTTGAAACATACAAAAAATAGTTCTTTACACTTCACACTAAACCTTTTTTCAAAAACATTCGTAACCGTGATCCTCTCCATGCGAATTTAACTCGCACTTGTCAGGTGTTTTATACTTATATCTTATTTTTATGTAACTGCTCGTTTCCCGGCCTGATTGTGCAAAATGTGGTTACAGAATTATAAAAAAGTCTTTTTGAAGTTGTTGGTATTTCTGTGGCTCTGCCTACCCCAGTCTGGGAATGGCGGCGTGATGTTATGTATGTAGGTATGTATGTAACTGCTTGTTTCGATATAATTAAAAAAACTCACGCTGACTTGGTGTATGATGAACGCCGGCGGCTCGTCGCGGGTGTCGTACGTGTGGTCGGCGGTGGGGTCGGGCCGGTCCTCGGGCGCGTCGTACTGGCACTGCACGTTGGCGATCGGGAAGTCTGGAGAGAGAAACATAATATATTCACACAGATATAACTGGGCATTAAATCGTTAATCCGTTAATCGTTAATTGAAGTAGTAAACTTTTAGAGTAACGGATTAACTTCTAAGGCCTAGGTCGTTCTAACCCGCCATCCGCGGCGGATAGCGGCCTGTTACCCACGGCGTCGATACTCGTATGCTGTATTCATGAATGTTCGGGACTGGTCGTTCTCGCCCGCTGGCGGTGAAAAATAGCGTTCAGCCTCGCTTTTAGACGAGAACTTACTAATGTTCATGAAGGGGAATATGAACATTATGCCAGATGACTAAATTATTATTTTGTTCCTAACATGTTAACTTCCAGAACCGCTATCAACAGTTGTTATAAGTAGATTACTCGCAATTATCTAAACGCAATTTTTATCATGTGTAACATAACGTGTAAAGGATTAACAATTAACGTTAATGAAATGAAATCTTCAAAAATGTAACGCTTTAACTTTTTTATGTTAAATGATAAGGCACACGACCACTATTCCGCAGTTAACTTTTTTAGTAACGAATTAGCGATTAACGAAGTTAGCTACTCGTATTTGATTAACAGTGCCTAGTTATGCACACAGACGCGTGGTGTTAATGTCATTCGGGTTAACGGCCTAAAGGGCCAGTTATACAGTCGAAGACAAGCCCCTCCGACAGCGTGACCTTTATCGGGACTGACCGTGTAGACATTTGTTTCCAACATACATTCTTTTGATCTTCCGCCTTTGGTCGCTACCCGACTTGTTGCGACTGTCGGAGGCTTGTTGGCGACCGTCTAGCAGCCCTTAATTCTCTTTTTTGTTGACTGTTGTGGAACCATAGAACCGTATAAGAAAGAGGGTAGACCCAGACGGCTTCTTAACTGTCAACCTACCCACAGAACGCAGACTTCAGTTATCCTTCTTCTTCTTTTATATTAAAGGCGGTCCACCGCAATATTCCGCAGTCAAGTGAGTAGAGTAAAACAGAACAAATCAAAAGCAAAAGCCGGACATTTTTCAATCGGCCATCTCCTCTCCCCGAAGAGTACCGGGAGCTCAGTTATCCTTAGATCATGATGGTTGCAACCCCAACTAGCACACTAGTGAAAATTGCAGCCCATTTTGTAGCTTTGAGTTGTATAACAGCTGAATAAGAGTTCATAAAGCAGTTCAAAGTTGCACAATCGCTTCCGCAGGTGACTGCAGCTTCGAAAGTGACTAAAAGTTACAAGAGCCGAATCAAATACCACCCCGGCCTTTATAACAGTACATTTTAGAATTCATTTACCACTTATTCCTTTTACACTTACACTAGGTCTGCAGAGCATGGTCTAAAGTGCACGCTTTGTACCTACCCTAGGAGATAATCGGATTGGCTCTAAAGCCCTACAGCAGTTTGTGCTAGTTGGTACATCGTCGAAATATCGGAAACTCGCCAAATTATCCTGCCGCGGTAAGAACTTGTTTATTATTTTTATTTATTATTATTTACAAATGGTGGACTTAATGCTTTAAAGGCATTCTCTACCAGTCAACCAATGGGCCAAATAGAAACAAAAGGTTAGTACTAAGTACCAATTTCACCGTGAGATGTTAACTACTTAACAGACGATTAGAGCGTTAACAGTTGTCAAAATGTATGAACTAACAGTTGATTAACATTGATTAAATTTAACGTCGTATGGTGAAATTGATACTAGGAAGAAAAGTAATATAAATAAAATGTTGGTCACAATTAAACCAATTCAAAATACGAAAAATTACTCTTAATGACACAAGGTAATATAGATACTTAATATAAGTATAAATAATGCACATGTAAGCATAACACATACACTAATACACTGGTAAATATCCTACTAGTAGTAGTCTGATTCTGCAGAATGTGGTTACAAAATTGTTAAGAAGTCTTTTTAGAGTTGTTGGTATTTCTGTGGCTCTACCTACACCACTCTGGGAATAAAGGCGTGATGTTATGTATGTATAAATATAATATATGTCTCTCTGGGGTCGGTCCCTAATGTCTGAGGATCGTGGTCAGCATCAGGGTTGTTTCTGTTCAGCGCCTCTTACAACTATGTAGAATTTGGAGGACGACTAGTATTTCGCTTGATCGGTCCACCTTGTTGAAGAACGACCAAGTGATCTATTGTACTCGGACTACTCGGTGGTTCCAATCACAAACAGTTTTTGAAATTTACGTCGCCTCTGCGCATTGTGTGGCCGAATACGTTGATGACATATTATGTAGGACAGGCGAGTTTCCAATCGGAGCTGGTTTAGGGCAATTCAACAATATATAATTACAACAAAGACTTTACCTGGTACTCCAATCGATGCACCGATTTGTTTCCAGAATATGTATTTTTTTATACTCTAGCCTTAAGTTGTATACGCATTCATGTCCTCGTTCGCACAATATCAATGAGCTTTTCTTTTAGTTCGAAATTCATGATTAAACACCAAGACGTGCACCGCGTCAGTTGCAAATAAATACAAGAGAACTGCCGAGCTGTGCATGTCCGAACTTGTCCAGTTCGCCGTCTCACAGCGAACGCCTATTAGATACAAAGTCATTACTGCACGCACGCATCAAAGCGACGTTGCCGCTCCGCTTTCTGCACGCGTGCACGCAGCACGCAGCCGGTTAGTCTCCAGAGAGCTGCAGTGCGTGCGACACACATTACGCGCACGTCACGCAAGCGGTGTGACATATTGTATGAGGATTCATACTATACAACGCAGCGCGGCGCAACGCGGCCTTTATTGTGTTATAATCAGAGATGCATAAGTATTAGATTCAAGTTAAAAATTGCAATTTTTTAGAAAGTGAAAGATAAATTAAAATATTCCATCACACTAATACTTAAGTATATAGAACTTTAATCTGGACCAAAATATTAATGAAACCGGGGCCACTAGCTTCGTAGGCAAAAATAAGGGCGCTACCAACTAAGAGTACGCTGACTGCCTGGTCGCTTCAATCAATATCGTAAATAAAACATAATATAGACGACAAAACTTTTTATTATACCCCGTTACAATAACCGCTTTTCTTATTCTAATCTGGCGCCTTCGCAATATATAAGGCAGTGTTATGCGTAAAACGATCATATTTATATTTATTTGCGTTCTTATTTACCACATCTTCATCAGACAATTCTTCGTGGATTAAAACATTCCTTTTATACAGGCCATTTACCGCGCCATCTACCGAGTATATAACCACATTACGCAACCAGTGTCGCCATCTGATTCGAGAAAACTAAATCTTATATTTTAATGGTGTTATTACAAAAACTTAAACAGCCGTTGAACATTTGTTTAGTCAATGTCAATCCATAAAAAACTGCCACTTAAAACGGGGATGTTTTTTAAGGAGCGGACGTATGGATTCCATGCCATCATGCGCAAGCGCGTCGCGTCTCTGGTGAGGCGCCTGCGCAGCAGCTCGAACAGCCTCCTACAGATTGTGACGGCGCGCCTGGATGGACCCTTCCTACGTCAATGGGATAATTATCACAGGGCGTTCTACAACTGATTAGTTCTTTTTTTATGTAGTTCACGTAACACCACCTAAAATAGTTTTAAGTCTCATTGTTACTAACATTATATGGAATTAATTCTGAAATAAAATCAATTATTATTATTATTATTAAACATGTCTAAGGCGTGTCTAAGTTGTTTTTGGGGTTAAAACATTACAAATAGTCCTTAGACAAAAAAATACAAAATGAAGACTAAGGCGGTGGAGGTTGTATGCCCAGCCCCAACCTGCCCTGCCCACCATCGGCTCCACGGCGCACTCCGACGACATCATAATGGCAACATGTATCTGGCTGTTTGTGGCTTTTTATAAGGAAATTAAAAATAAAAAGTACTTTCGTCCCTATAGAGATTAAAATTTCACTTTATGCCCTAGGGATAAATGCATCCCTTTAGTCCGTCTATACATATCTATTATGAGTCATTTTAGAGAGAGAGAGAGAGAAGTGAAAACATTATTAGAACGTTAGTCAACGTTTGAAGCATAACACAGTCGCACGATATATCATTGTAGCAAAATTATTAATAAAACATCCTTTTTTTAATTTTTAGTCCAGTAAAGATTTTTATTGATGCCAAAAACTTATAGGAACGCCGAATCAGGATATTAATTCGGTACAGATTCAAATTGATAAATCATATTTAATCTTGATTACTGAAATGACAACCAATACTTTTTATAACAAAATAGAAGACAGCGCCATCTATATTTTAGAGCCGATAACTAAACACCGTACAGCGACAATTAAGCTATTAAATTATTTTTAAAAGTTCGTCATAGTACATTTTAGCATTATTATAATAAATTCTATGTTTACTTCTGAGCTATGCTTACAATAAATTACTTTAATTCGAGTTACATTTGTGGAAAAATATAACCTTTCGTTTAGGCTTAAGGCCGGCCGCACATTGGAAGTTATTTCCATCTGAACCTTTTAAGTGTGGCCAGCTTAATAAAATAACATCACCCCATTACCGTAAAGATATATAGCTTTTGACATGTTTCCGTATCATCAACGTTTTGATAGCTCTTATTTACTAGATAGTAAAGGCGGCGAGTTAAAAACAATTCCATAACACGTCAAAGGCAATATAGTTTTACAAGTTGAATAGAGGCTCGGATGTAGTTAATAATCATATGACATCGTATTTGGTCGGAAAAGTTCGTATTCATCGTGCTGTCTCAGTCAGCTTCAATACCCATCGATGAGATAAAAAGAAAGCAAGGCGACGAACCTACCCGACAAAATAAGATATAGTAAGTTTTTATACTATATCTGTACTTCTTTACGCTTCCTCTGGTAGAACACGGCACAGAAAAAAATATGCGTAGAAACTTTTTTTTTATTTATATAAAATAAAGTCCCTCTCCCAAATAAAATTACCACCGTTTATTATTCATCTTAAATAAATTAAATTACTATTGCGACAGCAAATAACAATAAAAAAAGTAACAACTAATCAACAAATAATATTTAATTAAAATGAATCCTTTGGATGTTGCTGCTTTATTTATTTATTTACTTTACATTTGGCATGTTAGGAACTAAATTTGTAAACAGAAATTAAATGTGTAATATTTTTTTATCTATTGACGTTGACAAAAATAGCAATTATTAAACTTTAATGAATTTAAAAAATAAGTGACTGATTTTTAGAGCTAGTTTCCATAATAATGATTTAAAGTCATACTTAGATTATAAATCTTAAACAAGGACTGAATTTCAAAGTAATAGCGAACGACATATGGCTATGGTCGATTCAGTCCTAATTAATAACTAAGCCTAGATTAAGACTAGACGAATATTTTATTAAGTACAGAATATGACTAAACATTTACACTATTAAATAAAATCGCATATTTTACGATTCACTAATGGCATTATGAAAATTAAAATAGAAACTTCGTTAAAACTTATTCTTATGACTCATGATGCCCTGATCACTCTGATTTTTTATTTCCAATTTTTAAAGCAAGGTTATAGACTTAGAAATTGAATCATCGCCGGCATATTTAACAGCCAGTTCCAATATGTAATGTTTATCTGGTTTAGACCTACTTGGCATGATGTATACATATCATTCTTTGATTATTTGTTAGGACGGCTGTATCTCTGTAATTGTAGAGAGAAGAAGCCGTAAATGTACGCCGCCACGTACCAAGAATAGAATAATCTAGAAGATAGTATTTCCCTGACGAGAGCAAAGTCCTCAAATTCAATGGAATACCTAATTAGAGATATTAAACCCGCCTCTGCTAACACCCAGATGTCTAGTCCCCGCAAACGTGTCATCGCTGGAGACGGTGAAACACAAATTTGTTTATCCGTAGTGAAGAGGGCGCCACTAGGCAGGAAACAATCATAAAATAAAATTTACACAAATGCTACAACTCTGTAGTTATTAATTCTTATTTGCCATAGTAGAGGACATACACATGATTGCTTAAATAGTTTAAGAACATATATTTCTACTATAGAATAATTTTATAGCTCTATTTTATATAAATTAAGGAAAGCAAGTTACCTTAACCTTAGCATTTATACATATATTATTATAGCTTCTTGTGACAGGGTTTAATTTTTATAAGTGGTAGTTTCATTTTAATTTGAACCTTTTTTCAATTTTTTTTAATATAAAGCTCACGGGACACTATTTAAATTATAATAGTTAATTTAAAACAAACTGCAGTAACAAACAAGAAACGCAACAAGAACTATTCAAGTATTATTTCACCCTACAAAAGTAAATAATAATAATAATAATTATTTATCAAAATCACTTTCAGAATTTATAGCTATAAAAAACCTGGTTGCACGCGTTACCTTTGATTTAAAACTTTAACCTTTGAAATCTTGAGCAGCCTAAATTAATCAAATCTTGCCACAGCTAAAAACCACAGCAAAATTAACTACAACAACATAAGAATTCGTCCAAGGAAAGACGGACAACATGGTCAAACAAGTGCATCTTTTTGTAAGGGTTAAAATGATTTACTTTTTTATTTAGTCTGCTATGAAATCACGTATTACCCTCGATTTTACATCTGTTACATTATGAACATATTGCAGGTACGAGTATGTTACTTGTACTATTATCTATTCTGTGGTATGGTATCGCTGTCATCTTTCAAATTAAGTAATTAATTACGTTACTCATTAATTATCATATATTTTACACTAACTTTGGCTCTTATATTAATATATATATTTTTGTCCCTGTAACTATGTATTTAGTATAAGGAAGTCTTCTGGATTTAAATGTATGAATAGAAAAGCAAACCATTGGCGTATACTATTATCCAAGTATTGGGTTTTTTTAAAGTTGGATTTTTCATAAATATCGGTTTCTAAACTGTTAAAAATAAATAGCATAATATTTATTCATTCAATTTACATTTCTGACATAGTAAGTTTCATTGCTTTATTTTGTCACTGTTAAGACAAGAGGCATGAGGCTGTGAATGTATAATTTTATTGTCAGAAACATAAGAAGCTTGTGTAATTTAAATGTTTGTAAATGGGCGTTTTCCAAAAAAAGTGTACATCATTCATTAAGGACAAAAGTTAAGAAAATTTAACTTTTTCCATTTCGTCACGAAAATTAGCCTTACATTTACATACGTTAATTTTCGTGACGAAATGGAAAAGTTAAATTTTCTTAACTTTTGTCTTTAACGATGTACACTTTTTTTGGAAAACGCCCAAATAATAGATTTAGCTCAGAAATTAGCTAGTGTTTACAACGAATCCTTTAGATCTGTCACGTGTCATTTAGAAAGTGCTGCCATCTTATGTTTGGATTTTAAACATAACATAATGGTTATAAAGTGGTGTCATCTGTTATTCAGTTTTAAAAACAATTATTTGAGCCCATTATCTCTTTAATGTGTGAAAACTATCCACCAAATGTAATTTATGCCTTATCTATCTGCATACTTACGAATTATACAATTAACGTAGCTACTCCAAAACCTTTGGATATATTAAATCTTATGTATAATTTAATTCGATCTATGGTTAAGTATATAAGTACTTTCATAATTCTATTTTTGGCAAGGTTATTAAGTACGTCATAACATAAAGTTACAAAAAAAATTGCAATGAAGTTGCTAATTCAAATTTAAATTATATTTTTTGTAAACTCCTTCGCCTTCAAATTTAAGACGTACCTAATATCTGTGAAATATAAATTTGTTTACTATATCATGAGTAGCTTAGGACAATGTTCAACTAACGACCGACACATTATGACCAGTTTTTTTGGCTTTTAAAATTCTTTAGGCTGTATTGCTACTTCGCGCATTAAATATGTAACCCAGCAAACATTTAAGGTTGAAATTAGGATATATAACAATAGATTGAAAACCTAACCAAGATACCTACGTCGAATCGATGATAAAATATTTGCTTGACAATCCAAATAGCTAACTGAAATTAAGTTAACAAGGCCTCATCATATCTCTCAGACCTTGTCTCTTGCAACAATTCCAACGGATCCAAAATCTGCGTAGACCGAGCCCCACGTCTGCCCTTAGAAAACTGGCTCTTTATATCGTATTTTTCCATCCAGTTCCTCAAAGTCTTCCGTGGCACGCCATACTTGTTCGATGCTGCATAGACACTGTATCCTTTCTTCACCGCTATCAGAGCATCTCTCAAATGCTGCGAAGAATACTGCTTGTAGCTTTTCTCTTGGAAAACGTCGGTTTCAATGTTCACGATAGCGTTGGGTCTCCGTCCGACGATGCGAGGTCTAGCGTGTATGTTGAGGGGTATGCCGTGGTCCATGTCTATGAAGTGCCGCGTCACAATTTCGGTGGAAGTCCTTACACCTGTAACAAGCCAGGAAAAGTGCCCGTTAGTGTGGGTGTGGGAAGCTGAAAGAGACGGGCGTCTTTTCCTGGCTTCCTACAGGGTGGGAAAGACGAGGAAAAGAAGCACCGAAGGTAAATAGTCAGCGTAGTCAGTAAAATTTTAACAAAATTTATTTTTTCGGTTTATGTCGTGCGTTAATTAAATTTTGAATCCCGAGGTTTCGGACGTTTTTATAGGTCGCAGTGTAATGTAAAACTAAACTTCCCTGGTTAGAACCATATTTTTCAGTTAAAGCATCACTGAACTGTTCAGAAAAACAGTAATCAACATATATGCGGTTTTCAGAATGCTCTGTTTGACTATTTGATTATTTGTTAATTACCTACATAATTAATAAACGATATTATTATGTAATTTAATTACCCCTGTTTTTGTATTAAAAGTACGAAACCTGAATGTTGTCCTTGTAGAAAGTTCCTGTTCTGTGTTAAGTTTTGTTTTATAAATTATAATATCGTGATGTAATGCAGTGTACCCTTAAGGCTTAAGCATTCACACATTGAGAGGGAGGTGCAGGCTGAAAAACAGCGCTGTGTAGACCCCGTCTCACAGCATACGCTGAGTTCTGAACCTTTTGCCGTAGCATCTATGAGACTTGTCGTAGTTAATACTTTATATTTTATCTTACTTTAAATAATAATCTGTACAACTACTGTGTTATGTGTGGCAATAAATCTTTTTCTGATTCTGATTCTGATATATAATTCTGTGTCAAGCTGACTACACACCGTGCCCGGGACGCATCCGGAGAATTTTAATAGCGTGTTCCTGAGTTAATTTGTGGTTTTGTGTTAATGGTACATAGGCCCAATACGCCTTTTTTACATACAAATTAAATGGAATATTTTCACTTCTCCACAAAACAAAGCCAAAGGACGAACTGGCAACGCTTTTCTTGTAATTATTACTTATTACGGAAAAACCTACTTGTATGACTATTATTTGTTACGCAATAAAAAAGTTAACATAATTTGATAATTAACTAGATAGAAAAAAGTACTATATATGTTTTTTTAGCATAGGAATGGGTCCGAAAATTTACAAAAACAAAAATAATTTAAAAAAGGGAACATGCATAATTTCTTTCTTACGCTCTCTGGAAAGTGCTACAAAATGGAAGGATTACTCTATACGCGAAACAATGGTCTTGCTATTTTTTCATAAGATATCAAGCTTTAAAAAGTCATAGTTCAGACCCCCTGCAAAAACACTATACAAAATCGACGACAGGAATGAAGTCACAACCTTAGTTTTTTTTTTAATTATTTCAGAAAATACTATTTTAAGCCAATATCATTGACTTAAAATATAACCCTTAAAGAAGTTTTAAAATTTCAACAAGTTTTGATTCTATATAATATGTTTATAAACGGGGCAGGACCGCAGGACTTAATGTATTGCGTTTAATATGTTTTTTAGATTATCTCCCAAATGGTATCAATGAAAATCAATTCTGTTCTTCATGCATGGTCCCTATTGTAATAGAAAACAAATCCTATGAATTGCGACGTGTAACATGACATAGCAATGGTAATTATTGGAATAAAATGTCAACTACATTTCATATAAGTTTATTTCATAACTCCCGTAATATAGCAAAACTGGTACAATCATTTAAATATAATAGATAATATAATTAAATACTTTTACGAATAAAATTACTGACAAACCGGACGGATAAGGAGAGCGAAGGCGAACTTCGAAATGCGAAGATTTAATAAACGGTCAAGTGGGAGTTGGTGTTTGTCAATCTTGATAAGTCTGTTACTGATTCGGTGCGTCGCGTTTAATTGACTGACACTAGTTAGGTTTAAAACTTCCACCGCTTATGTATGGGATCCCGAGAATTTCAACAAACTCAAGCTTCATAGGTATCTAGCTGGCCCGACTTGTCAGTACTTATTCAATTACAAATATATAAACGGGCGGACATGACGAATTACCAACATAACAGCAACAACTACGAACACAAGCGCCTATCGACACATTTAAGGCAACATAAAAATTAAGTACGAATCATGTCAAGCTAAAATTACTTAACGAAAACTTTATTGACGTTTATATAACAAGCAATATTCAAACTAAATACTGCTTACGACATTAAATATATTCGATGACATTTTATAAAAGAAGATTATAAGTCAGACATGCTCCCATGTCGCCATTTGAAGTGATAACAACGCCATCTATATATCAGGATCTCAACACACAACTAATTTTTAAATTACAATCGGACTTAAGTTTAACCAATTCATTCATATTTCAAAACGAAAATATACTAAAGAAATATTTCTCGTATTGTTGATATTGTAAGTTTTATTATTGAAACCATGTCGTATTTATAATCTTTAGAAAAAGGTCTTTATCATCATTTAAAAAAGGGCAATGTTTTTGTAGCCTGGCAACTATGTTAGACAGGCGTATCAATACAACATTAAGTTACCTAAGTTCAGTATACAATAATAGTAGAATGTAAAACTACAGTAGCTCTTATACGCTATATATTATGTATATTTAGTTATATACTAGTAGGCACTTCATGGATTTGGGACGATCTTATATTTGCAATAACAAAACTGCCGTAATTTCCCGACCATTTTATTTCCATGGTCAATTTATAGTAAAAAGAAAAGCAAATACTGTAAATTAAAGATCGTATTATGAAATTGTTGTTTGAATAGTTATACAAGTAACAAGATATTTATCTTTGTCGGCAACACGATAGAG
This sequence comes from Acleris holmiana, assembly GCA_949316455.1. Classification (NCBI taxonomy): domain Eukaryota; kingdom Metazoa; phylum Arthropoda; class Insecta; order Lepidoptera; family Tortricidae; genus Acleris; species Acleris holmiana. Next base: position 9,849,001 of record OX438791.1, on the reverse strand, counting down.
TTGTTATTGACTTTAGTAAAATGTTGCCAATTAGAAATTTACAAGTTTTCTATATTGAGACCGTAACAGTTTCCAAAATACCGATGTTATGTTTTAATACATTTACAGTACTTATTAAATCGTTTACATTATTGCAAACAAGAGCTCGTCCACATAAAACAAGGTATACAGAAACATATTAAGGCATTTATAATATTTATTACATCTACATGGAAATTAGGAACATAAAGGCACTAGTTACTAAAATTACTAGAATTCCCAATTGATACTCATTTATGAAAAGGTGGATACTTAAAAAAAACGTTTTTTTTTTAAACTGGCAAGAGCTCTTTTAGTAGGTACTGAAATAAAGGGATTAGTCGACAGCAAAATTATAACTACACGGCCCTAAATTATACGTTGTATGGGGGAATCTAGTAAATTTAGATATTAATGGTGCTTCTGGACTTATTAGTAACTTCTTTCTACGTGCTTTTGAACACTGCAAACATTACATTTAGTCATAAATCAATATGCTAGCTGCTCAATTTGATTTAAGGATATTTTTGGTTAATTGCAGAAAAAGTAATTAAAATACTTTAAATAAACGTCCACGCCAAGTTGGAAAAAATAATAATATTAAGTACATTATTTAATTAACATAAATAAATTACAATTTATTGTAATATTTCTAAGCCGTTCGTAGATTGAAAACTGCTGATTTTAGGGAGATTAAAAATATCGCGCAATCATATAATTTTACAATAATGTTAATCGATGCCCTTAAGGCTTTTTGTAAAAAGAATCTTTATAGATATGCAATAAAATATTTATATTTATAGATAGGTACTTAGTTTATTACTCAAATTAGAATAAACGACTTGTGTAGGACACACAAGATTTCTTAGGAAACTAAGTCAAAATTATATATTAAGTACTCTAACTAAATAATAATTTAGATAAAAGCATAATTGAATAAATATTTTCTAGTGTTCCTTTTTTTAGACACGTGTTTTGCAACATTATTAAATGTTTGTCGATTTTTTAATAGCCCTGAAACCATAGCAACTCCAAGTTCCTTAACACTACTCACTAATTTCAATTTTTAAGTCTTTTCATTGTTTCTGGACGCAGTCCGTTCAAGCACACTATTTCTCAAAGGCCAAATCGTTTTATTAATTTAAATATATTTAATAATTAATTCTATATCTAATGACAATGTAACAAGATAATTTTTGTTACAACTGCGCTGTAAAATTAAAAATAAATAATAATATGCCTCAAATTTTTACCCATTTATAAAATCTGGGTACCACTGACTGGCAACACTAGGGTACAGCTAACTCTTTGGGTTTATATTGCAGGAAAAAAGTAAAATTTTCTTATCTTTGGAAATAGGAATAAAAATAATATTTATTTACTAAATACAATGAAATCTTTGCGTTTTCTTTGGCAGTTCTCTAAAAAGGTCGTATACACCTTAGTTTTCATTCCAATTTCAAAATGTCTCAGGTTTTTAAATTTAGCTTTAGTTTTTTGGACGTGTTCAGAAAAAAATATCATCCAAAACTTTTTATTTATCAGTAACCACCAAGGTTAAAATATATTCTCATCCAACTGCGTTTTTTTTGCGTACTTACTTTTTTAATGGCGTCACCGCGAAGTCTAACGAGCTCCAAGGCCACCACGTCTTATTATGACAGCCACGAGGCCCAAAAACATTTATTAAACAAATATAAATTAAATATGTAGCTTTTCCGCAGTCAGACCTATACCAAATTAGATTAAGATAGATTTCATCTATTTAACATATCATACGAGAGAGCCAACCGCTTTATAAAAAGTTTAACCAAAATTTAATCCTTAATGAAAAATCATAGTTAAAACATTCGAAAATTCATCTGATGGTAAGTGGTCCGGTGTACTTAGCTGGGCGCTCTCTTGAAAATATTAAGTTTAAAAGATTTTGACAGAATATCATCTCTTGATACAAATGAACGCAAAACACCTAGTTTCCAGTTGGTGGATCGTCATCTACACATGGATCCATCATCAACATTTTAGTCGGAAGACGTCGCTGCGATCGATGATACCGATTCTATGATAATATTGATAAACGACGGAATCAGGCAAATGAAATGCGCATACCAATCATTCTAAAGGAACTCTATGTAAGATGATAATAATACAGGTTCTTACAGGTTCTTCTCTGATCGGTCGCGATTTGAACCTGCAGTCAATTTAGGCTAAGTCGCTACTATGACGTTTCAAAAGAGTTTATTATTTGTAAACCTACTTGAATAAAGATTATTCTGATTCTGATTCTGAATAATTCTAAATTGAATGCCCATGGTCCAACTCCTTCTCTTTCTCAAAGCGCACTTGCAATTCCTCTGGCGTTGCAGGTGTTAATGGGTTGCGGAGATCACTTATAACCAGATGACCCTCTGCTACTGCCAAATTTTCATTTAGGTCTAGTTTGTCTCTACACGAGTTAAGAAGGTCGAAATGGCAGTTCCACAAGGGAAAAAGCGCTAGGCTTATCAAAACCTAAACAAAACTTTAAAATAAAGCGGTTGACCCTTCGACACCCAAATTCATTCATGCAAAGACATGTCAAGAGCAGCATTCGCTTCCTTCTTCTCATCTCCTTCCTTATCATCATCAGAAGAAATAGCTGCAAAGCTCAAAAAATGCTTTCCAAAGTCCATTTCCTCGTAACCATCGGCGTCTTCCTTCTGTTCTATGTTCTGAGGCTCGAAGTCGAACTTTTTATCTTCTTGGTCCTTTTGTTTCTTGCTGTTTTCTACGAACTGCTTGAGTTGTTGCGGCATCGGGAAGGAGGACTTGATGTGGCAACGCTTCATCCAGTTGCGTAGAGATTTTCGGGGAACTTTGTGGGTTTGGGCCGCTCTGGAAACAAAGGAACATCGTTAAACCCCAATAATTCATCATCATCATCATTATCACTATTATGGTAAAATGTCTCGCTTCACTGTTTATTCAAACGTCTAATGCTGTAATAATTAGATTTAATTATTAATGTATATGAAGGTTTTATTTCCGCAGAAATAATAAACTTACATTATTTTTGTGTACTAAACGACACAAAACCAAAATGAAAACAAAAACACGTAGAAATTTCAAAGAAATATGCATGTATAATCTTATTTGCGGTGATGAAATAACTTGACTAAATGAAACTATAATAAAACCCTATTGGTTTTACAGACACGCTTGAAACAGCGAAATACCTTTGAAAAACAACCTCTTCCTGGCTTATCTTTTAAATTAAAATGGGTATGAATGAAACTGTTTGAAATTACGAAATACGACTTTCACATGAATGATCCTACATTTACCGAATTATAAGATACAATAGAACTCTATCACAACGACGCATGTCAAACCACATAAAATCAATCGTAATCTTTCTGTGACACCGTTCTCTAATAGCTCTTAAAGTGAAGACCGTGTTTTAAAGTGAAGCTTACCTGTATATACTTCCTCCTTTCTTCACATCCATCAGAGCAGCCCACATGGCCTCATTAGAGTATCTCCTGTTAGGGTTGAACTTGCCCATCATCACCCTCTCCAAGTCTTTCCGAGACAACCCAGAGGAACTAACTTCCTTCCCCTCCAGGAACTGATCCAGATCAGACTTAAGCACGGTCTCACCGATATCTACATTGCGGTCTTTGAAAATGGGAGGCCTACCTCTCCTACGGATCTGCTTTTCAAGAATCTTAGGCAACTCTTTCGGTTTCGGTATGAGTTCCACTTCAGATTTTTGATTCTTTATTTCTGGCTTTGGTTTCTTCTGACCGCATTTGAGAAGGGAAACCTCAAGCTCACCGTTTTGTTCTAACCAGGACTTGTAATAGTCGTTTTCTGCTTTCTCTTTAGGGTCTTCTTGGCTGAAGCCGTATTTGGTGAACTCGTTGCGGATTTCTGTTGCGTTCATCTTTGATAGTCGGCTTATGTAATCTGAGTTTGCTTTGGCTAGATTTTGGAGCTTTGTTTGGAAAAATAACTCGCTTTCTGGTTTGACGCGGAGGTAGTTTTGGTGGCCTGAAAAATATCGTTTCTTAGGAGGGAGGTGGTGTTCGAAATATGTTAACCTTTTCAACGCTGATCATATACTTTGCAACAGTGACGCATGTGTGGTATATTAGCGTTGAAAAAGTTATAAAAGAACAAGCTCTCATTTTATGATCGTCCACATTTGAAGTTAGAAATTATCGATATTACATTGACGATATTAAAGACGAAAGCAAAATAAATTATTATGACAGTAATGATGATGCCGAGATCCTAAAGTTGATCAAACGAATGTTTAACTCAGTCTAGAAATTGATGATTGATCAATAATTAATTGAAAATACATTACTATCATAGAAGAACTGTTGAGTTTGTGATAGAAATAGGGAAATTGGAAAATCTTTCGTTTTTAATTTATTTTTGGAAAACATACAACTATCAATATCTATTGTAGCAGAAATAAAAGCTTGTTCTTTCGGAACCATGAATGCTTTTAAACACGGCATGTCTGTAAGATAAGGCTTTAAAATTTAGAATATTGCGGAAAAAAACATTCATGGTCCGTCTTAAATATTAATACCAATTTTACTAATTATTAATATAAAATGGCCTACCTTACAGACACGTTTTTTTGGCAATGTCCATTCACAATGGTATCCGCGGACATGATTTTTGATTCACTCGCGAGAAACGGTTAAAAGAAAAAAAAACAAGCAAGTGACGAGGGGCCACATTGCAAATAAACATTGGTTTAACAAAAAAATAAAATTAGGGTCTATGGTACATACCGGAAGGTTGTCCGAGACTGCTTCCGGGTTTGCCTGATTCCTCGTCCTGGAAGGAAGTATTTTTTTATAATCTGTTCAACGTTGAGACATTAAAAGCGATATTTTATTTTCAATTAGATACTTAATAGTTTTTTCTTTTATTTAAATCTTGCAAGTGAGTTTTGAACCACTTCCCGCTATCGTAATGGGTTGAAATTTGTAATACAGAAGTTAACTAGAAGGCAATGCAATATTATGGTATCTAACATCTGCTCTGATGACTGAGTCAGAAGGTACGAATTGAATTGGGATAGTCAGCAACAAGAGCCTGTCTCGGACTTGAATCCGTTTTTACTAGTTCCACAGATAAGCCTAGAAAGCCTCTAAACTCTACATTTGACAGGTTATCTCTCGCACCAGACCCCAACAATGCGAACAGCTGTTGAGGGTAAGTTAAATTACAGGGAATGTAGTTGCCAGATGGGCCATTTCGAATATACTTCGATCCTTTACGATCTTTTGTGCAGCATCACACTTAGTAGTTCTAATATGCTGGTTTCCTCAGGAGGGTTTTCTTTCACCGCAAGAGCATCGGTACTTTACGATCATGACTCCCAAAGCCTCCAGGCCTCGATCTCAGCTCCTCCCACTAGACTGCCTCGAGCTTGAAGGATGCTCACCTCGTTGTACTCCATGTTGTCGTGGTCCAGCTCGCCGTAGTAGAGCCCGTCCTCCTCGACTGTCTCCTCCTTAACGTCGGCTCGCTCCTCGGACTTTCGCTTCTTGGGTCCGTTGGCCGTCGCGCTCGCCGGCTTCGGCTGCGGCGGGGAGGGGCCTGACGCAACAAAGACCTTCAGATCGAGATTGACGTGGTCACAGGAACTACAATGTTCTTAAGTGGCACCACATTTTATTATAATCCCTAAAAGGGGTAAGTTTGTTTCTACAATAAAGTGTTTACATACATCCATACAAATGTGGATCAAATTACCAATTACACTGAAAATACGCTTCATTTTTTCAGAAACCCCAAAAATGCTGGTAGTTTCACCATTTGTCTTATCCCGACACCGGAACACAACAATGCGAATACAGCTGGGCGCTGTTTTATAAAGATACAAGTTACAAATTACAAGGGGAACTCTCTTTCTAACAGAAGGAGTTAAAAAAGACTTCCCCTTGTAACTTGTATCTTTATAAAACAGCGCCCAGCTGTATTCGCATTGTTGTGCTCCGGTGTCGGGATAAGACAAACGGTGAAATTACCAGCATAGAGGCATTCTATCCTAGTACTCAGGGATTGGCAACGCATTTGAGGTCTTAGGATTATAATCTTGGCATTATAGTCTTAAGAATTCAAATTGCTATGGCTCTCAGATTCCACTTACCATCGGGTGGCCTAAGTGCTCGTGTGCCTACTCCTTGCCATAAAAAAATCATAAGATCAAGGGTGTAAATCATTTTTTAATGATTTACACCCTTGATCATTATTACTTTCATATTCTGTTTAAGATTAAATTACCATAGAAAGCATTAAGGTTGGCGAGTATAGTGGTCTCCGCCCAGAGTAATTTTTATCCCTATCGGCGTCAAGACCCTTGGTCCATGGCGTCCTAGCGCCTCTTCAAAGAAATTTCGAAGAGGCTCATTGACGTTACAGGAGACCGAAAAGCTGGCAGTTTCCTCGGTCAACGCATTAGTTTAACCATTCAGCGAGGAAACGTTACCAGCATCTTGACTTTTTGACTTTTCTCAATTTACACCTAGGATGCCCTAGCTTTCATAAATTATTTGACATTTAAATACATTTTACTCTTTCGACATTTGAACACATTTTACTCCTTTGACATTGTACCATTTTCATATTATTTTTATTGTTCCTTGTTTTATTTTAATTTTGCACTTTATTTTGATTTGCATATTTTTTATTTTATTGTTATTCTTTATACACTCTGACGATTTTTTTGTGAATTCATGGTATTTTAATAAAAAATGAAATGTAAATTTTCAAAATGGAATAAATAAATCCAATCTAATCCATCTTCGGTACAATGCCACAGGGTTTAGACAAAACTCTTTAGTTTTAGTTTTAATTTATTATTTTTCTTTAGTTTCCGTCTAGATGTGTACAATTAACTATAGTTTTTTTTTATTAAAAACACTACTAATTTGTTTACGTTTTTAGCCATTGCTATAGACGCCGATTGTTGTCACTCACCGTTGCTGGTAGCTTCTCTCTGCGCATGCGCAACGAGCGCCTCCGTAGCCACCGTGTAGTCCTTGCTGTCTCGCTCTGGCTTGCTCAGCTCCGACGCCAGGCCGCTGCTGTCACTCGAGCATAGACCTGGGAATAAAAACTATAGTGAAACCATTGTGTTTCCTTACAAATGCTAAGCTGGTAACATCTTAGTTAATAGATTAGGTATAGCCGTTTCTCGCTGCGTCCACGTAGAAGTCATTTATCGCTATTCTCTCAGTAACTATCCAGTTTTTCGGGATAAAAAGTACCTCATGTCCTTCCCCGGGACTCAAACTATCTCCATACAAAATTATATCTAAATCGCTTCTGTAGATTCAGAGATCCCTACAACTTCACAAACTTACAAACCTTACCTCTTTATACTATTAGTAATACAGACATACCCACTCGTACATATACACATTTGTGATCACGTAGTCGAAAAGGCTCTAACGATTTTGATGGAAATTGCGGAATAAGTACCTAGGAGTTTTTTGGATAAAAAATATATCTGCCAAGTCGTCATCTTTGACAAAAAGTCGGGTTTCGAGATATTTGATATATTATGTAGACGACACTATCAAAGTGTGATTTAATAGTGCCGTCTACATACACCCGAGCAGAGCTCGGTCGCCCTGGTACTGGTGTAATTAATTACCTATACGTATGTGTGCGATGAAATGATTTGCCACAGTCTGTACATAGCGATATAAATATACATTAACGCAGTTTAATATTATAAAATTATAATACTCATCACTTTAGAACACTGCTACGCGAATATGACTTCGGCATCCGGTAGGTCGTAAGGAATGACCAGTTGCAAGGACAAAAGTATTGCCATTAGAACAACGATAATTCAACCAAATAATGGTTAGAGTCTCGGCCAACGGGTAGTCATTTCTATAAAAAATATACAATAAATTGCATAATATAAAGCCCACTTAAGTGATATATCTATCTATTTACTGACCTCTGATCTGCAACGCCTCTGCACTTTTCAGCAAGCTCGGCAGCTCCTCTTGCGTGACGTTCACCTCTCCCTTGTACATGAAGTCCACCAGAGCCTGCATTTCACTGAACCTAAAACAAAATAATGCGTTAGCCAATAACACGCTATACCGGCAGTTCACTATTATAAAACTGTAATGTTGGCAACACTACAGAGTTGAAATTAAAACCATATACTCGGGTCCACGTCACTTGATGCAGTGATAAAATCAAACTTCTAAGTTAACGTAAAAAAAAGATACGGCCGTTTGTGTCGCAAAAAACGAATATTTCGACACTCTGAAGAGAATCAAAATTTATACTCGTAGTGTACTTCCCATAGACCTAAGAATCCTGAAATTTGGCAAGAAGGAAGTTCTTACGTAAATTAAAGTAATCGCGACCTATGTCGATGTATGGAGACGGCAAAGTCAAGTTTGTCACACTTTGACATTCTTATAAGTTTGTACAGAACCCTAAGAGCGTGAGTCCAACTTGCACTTGATTGTTTTTTTTGTAGACTCACCTCATATCGCGCATAAGCACGATGGGGTGCTTGCAGGGGTTCTGAAGCAGCAGCCGCTCCAGGTAGGCGGAGCAGGCCGACAGCACCAGCTTGTGGCATCGAAGCTGCCGCGACTCGCACGCGAGCGTCACGTCCGCGAACTGCTCCGTCAGCAGCAGGCGGGGGAACACGGCCTGGAGAGAAATCGGGTTATGGTACTGTCACACACACACACATGTCATCACGCCTTCATTCCCCGAGTGGGGTAGGCAGAGCTACAGAAATACTATCAACTATAAAACTAGGCACAATCAGGCTAAGATGTTTATAGTGTATTAGTGACAGGTTGCAAGCCCATCGCCTAACAGTACTACAAGCCCTTATTCTCTTGGTCATCTCCTACGTCATCCACGGGAAGACATGCAGTGGCACTATTCTAATCCGGCAACCACCCGGGGTACTGTTACACTACGTGTTGTGTGTGACTACGACGTGCTCGTATTAAGCATGCGTTAAACGGTATTAAAAAATATATATTTGTATAATTTAGGTATTTAAAAAAAAAAATGTGTTTCTTTTTCCACTACTTATAATGTGATTGCTTGTTGCCTGACTCAGGATTCGACATGTTCTCGTATTGTATAAACAATGCGATTATCGATTATCGTATTTATCGTATTGTTTATAACTCGGCCGCCATTACTGTCAAGTAAATAAGAGCTATCGGAACGTTGACAATACGATAACAGGTCGAAAGCAATATGGTTTTACCGAGTATAATAAAGCGAACACAGGGAAAGAGACGTTGGTAGCGATCCGGGCAGATCCTATCAACTCAAAGGCTTTTCAGTATACTCATTTCTCTCTTAGCTGTTTTCAGCGAGACATCGCGCAACAAACAGAAGGCGTGTGTTAAGGCGCGCATTGTAGTCTTAAAACCTTATTCCGGAGACTCAGGGCGTGCCTCAGGATGCCTCACGAATGTGTAGCCAGCATTAAATTATTTATGGATGCTCCACACTGCAGTCGCGCAGAGAAAATAAGCCGATTCACATATTTTTCACGGAAGGTGGGTGAGCAAATTACGGATTAAGGCCGCGTTTCCACCTGAGCTGTGCAAGTTAGCGGAGCGGTGTGTAAAGGTGGGTACGAATTAGAGCAGCCTCGCATTGAGGCACGCACGGCTCACCTATTTTGCTCAAGAGCAGCCGAGAGTCGGTCTTTTGACCGTGCTCAAAGGCACCTCAGTGTGCATGCCTGTGGGCGAGGCGCGTACAAATTTGATAAAGTTGCTGAGCCATTCCACCACCGAGTCGATTTCTTCTTCTTTTTGTTAATAATTCGGTAATTGTGATAAACGCAGCTGCAGCTGTCGTATCCGACGCCATTTTGAACGACGCACAATGTCGGCTCGCTGTGTGTTTATGTGCAACAATTTGGCTCGCGAGCAGCTCGCCGCTCGGAACGAGCATGCCTTACGCTGAGCCGCTCAGTTTCAAACCTAGCTTAAGGGAAAAATCCACCAATAGAATTCCTAGCCTCGCTCAGTGCAGCTATCCTATTGGTGGTTTAATCCTCGCACACCACTCCGCTCCTAGGACAGCTCTGGTGGAAACGCAGCTTAAGTGTTAAACGTTATTTTTTACAAGGGGCACATAGACTAACCGCCGATCCGTCCGACACTGATTTTGCCGTCAGTTCATCGGATTATTATAACAAAGACGTATATTGTTGTTTATCATTGTTGTTTTTGATTATTTGAGTGTTAATTTATTATTGTATTATTTTAATATTATTTTATCATTTTGTATTAATGTTTTGTTGACGATATCAATGTAATTTCGTATTTTTTGACATGCAATGCAATCTGTATTGTAACATAACATTGATAAATAAATAAACTAAACTAAACTAAACTATATATAACTTTCCCATAATAACAGACTACTCCGTCCCTCTCGGCCTGTTAGTCCCAAAAGGTTAAATGGCCAGTCATGTCACAAGATATGAAAAAACAAGCCAAGTGCGAGTCGGACTCGCGCACGAAGGGTTCCGTTCCATTATCTATACAACATTAGACACTGTATTACAACCTTACAAAGAGCAAAAAATCACGTTTGTTGTACGGGAGCCCCCTTAAATAAATTTATTGTAATTTAATTATTTATTATTGAACTGAATATACAACTAAATATTCTGTGAACATTGCAAGCGTGTACCTGTTTTCGTTATTAATAACGAGCAAAAAACAACAAAGAAATTACGTTTGTTGTATGGGAGCCCCCCTTAGATATTTATTTTATACTTTTTTTAGTATTTGTTATAGCGGCAACAGAAACACATCATCTGTGAGTATTTCAACTGTCTAGATATCACGGCTCATGAGGTTACAGCCTTGTGACAGACGGACGGACGGACGCACATCAGAGTCTTGGTAATATACTTTTAATTGGCTTTCAATTATTTTGCTGATGGAAGAACCTGTCACAATATTTTAAAGTTAAGTATTAATAACAGACTTAAGGCCTAATGGCATTTTCTATCAGTGAACCACATAGTTACCATACATTAAGCGCAAGAGCATTGCAAAGCTTGCACGATATTTAAATTTAAAGGTCAATAACATGATAAAAGTACTGTACTCAATATTAGCAGTAACGAGATTTTTAAATTTGACCCATTATATTGTGACATGACATGACTTGCCGCTAACCTAACTTTTTTGCGTATTAAATAAAAATAAATAATAATTTGCTTTACGTACCTGTAAGTTGGTATGGTAGGAGTTCCACCTGACGCAAAACTGTTGCGGAGGCAACGCCATCTTTTGTTCCATTTACAAAACTTCACTTTTAATCATAGACAAAAAAACTCCATGTTTACTTTAGCCAAAACAGTAAAATTGCACGTTTGTAAAAATTGCACACTCCGAAGTCTATCACAGATTTTTGTAAAATATATAAATATAATTAAGTACGATTTAATACTTTTTCACTTCCATAGAAACTTTTTAAGACTAGAAATATGGTTTGAATACTGCCACTCGGTTGTTTTTATATACCTGCAAAAGAAAGAAAACGCTTTGTTAATACTTTTAATCCCTAGATAAGGAAACATTGAACTCCGAAAGACTAATCACGAAGCTTTGAATGATCTGTCTCTTTCACTCTTTATTTATTACCTCGTGGAAAGATACAGGGACTCTACTTTGAAATCCGTAATTCGAACTTTGCTCCGTCACTTTCTTACAAATTAGTTAAGCATTGAGAGCAAAAAGGATAGCAATAGACATTTAGAATCTCGAAGTTCAGAGTAATGCCCCTGAGGGCTAGCGGAATTTTGAACTGCAAGTTTGGGAATAGGGACAATGACCCCAAAACATTTTATATTTGCAAAACACACTTGTTAAGCTAGATTCATAATGTAGAAAAAACTCAAGGAAATCATGCGTAATTCACTCTCAACATCTCAACTAATCAGAAGCAGCAGTATACATACTTTCTAATCTGTGGCAGTATGACTAGACAAACTGATCTTATTGGTCTAATCTGTTCTATTATTCTGTGCAGATCTACACCCGATTATCTCGCGAGAGTCGCGAGCATCTTTACTTTACATTCGGAATCCACGATAAATAATTCAAAACCATCATTTTAGCATTACGGTAGATGCTAGTTATAAAATTATATTTATCTACCTACAGCGAGAAGATACCAAACTACGTATTCAGTAAATATTTTTTTCAAAAATAAAATGTTTACTTAAACACCTCGCATCACTCTGACATAAAATTTTATAATGTTGCCACTCCTCAAAAGAAAATATGTAATCGGCATTTTAATCGATTTGAACATAACACGGGTTATCGACAGTCGATTTGTTATTTACAATTGACCTACAACAATTAATTAGTAGTAGCAAGTAGCTTAACTTTTAATTAATTATATGATAAAAATATTTACAACGTTCATACCTACCTATTTTATAAAGACCTGTACACTTTTTAGATACTCCTTTTTCATGAATTGAAAATTACTAAAGTAATTTTCAACGGTTGTTAAGTTTTCGTTGTAACACGTATAATCTCTAATTGATTACGCCAAAATACTATACTTTTACAGATACATTTTACCGTTTACTCCGCGACGTCAAAAGCAAGTAACCCCAAAAAAAAAGCTTTAATTTTCATAACACAACATCACATTTTCGTGTGCGAGGGAGAGCGGGGCAAAAGTTACAACCAAAAAGCAAGTGAAAATCGATAGACAGTGTGACCCTACGTCTCCCCCTGGTACATTGACCCGCGTGCAGTCTTGTTATACAGATATTCGCTTGTGATATGGTAGAATTTTCAGGGCGCGTCGCCTAGGTTTGTTACTACTATATAGACCTGGTATTCGTTGTTGAGTATTATTTTATTTAGATAGGCAACTGACTAGTTACATTGTATTAGTTTTAATGTATTTTTGAACGGCTCGGCACATTTCAATTAATATTAATAATTTTATCATATTTTGATGATTCGTTTCTGTTACAATTTATAGCATTTGGATTTTGTGTTTGGTATAATGTCTAGTTTATAGTTATATTTATAAGGCATCCTATAAATTCCGTGGCGGGCGTGAATACGTTGATAACTCTTTGAAAAAGAATGAAGTAATTTGAACTATATGCAATTTGTTCTAAATACAAATTTCACTGACTTTTCATCTCAACTTATCAACTTATTCACGCCATGCACGGAATTATAATCTTTCTTATTTCAATAGTTCAAATTATAACGATAATACAATAATAGATCTGCAAACATTTTAAACCCATTTTGATATAATGTTTGATCTTTGACTTATAAATAGAATGATCTAGTATTCCTAAAACGTTTGAGCCAAAGTTGTTTACGAATACTTATAAAACAAGGCACGTGGTGACGAATTAGATTTTCTCGATTGATATTCCACGATATTCGATTGGTATTTATGAAAACTAGGAAATAAACAAATCTACTTTTCAAAGGCTAACTAGAAACAGACTTGACAATATTTATCGGGACCGCAAGGTATTCTAATATTATCATGGAAAAAGACACAAGCGCTCCAAATGCATGTTTAAGGGTGTCTTCCAGACAAAAAAAGACCCCTGCGGGGGGGCTTGGGCCCCAGGGCATCGACCTTAGGGGCGACCGCTCGAAATAGACCGCGAGGGGGTCTGTGCTATATCGGGCTTGAGGCCAAGACGGGCAATGCTTGAGTCTAAGCGTTGGAAAGAAAATTATTCTTCATTTTCTGAGCGTTTGTAAAAGATACACAAGTTCCTACATCTTAATTGTTTTGATCATCTTAATAATATAAATATATGTATGTCTAAGAGGGTAAACCCTGAAATTCCTTACGTCTTACTTTTTTTATTTGACTGTTTTTAAAGCTTTATAATGCTGTACCTTATTTTAAATAATTTATAATGTTAATTTACAACTCGTGTTGTAAATAACCATTATAAAAATAATAGATGATAGCAATGATGATAGTCATTTAACTGAAATTTAATCTGACACAAGCACTGCTATCAATTTTGACTTGACGACTACACCAATAGAGCGCAATCACCGTACCCCTCAAGTGGCTAACAATTTTATCTATGTGGACAAAATGTGTACTCTAATGTCAATCGTTATTACAGAAAATTTAAAAAAAATGTCTAAAAGGCAAACGCAAACTGTTTCTCGGATGTTATTCCACGTGCAGTTCATGCATCTATTCAGTTACTTACTTTTTGATCGAGTCTTTTGTTGATTTTGTTTTTTAGCACATCAACTTTTTAAAAAAGTTAACATGTCTTTGTGCCTTTTGACAACTAAAATATTTCTAAACATATGCACATATTTTTACATTCCATCGATCTAAAAAAAATAGAATTTTACTTTTAAATGGATCGTGTTTTATTGTTTTGGGCACGTGTTGTTAAAAGGCTAAATATATTCCATGCCATGCTAATGACTGTGATATTGTTATTAGTTTAAAAAGTAGTGCTCGAAACTGTGGCTCCGGCTACAGCACTCGCGGAGCCGAATCACTCGCTCACTTTCGATTAGCTCGCCTGTCTGTCTAGTTCTGCATCGTCTGCGTCTTAATTAAAAAACTTGATTAAAAAAGTTATATAAAAAACAGAACCATGAATCCTAGTTTCCTAAATTATGTTTATTATTTTGTCCTATTATTTAGACAAATGTGCGTAACCATGTTTTTTTCGTTGCAAATGACGTTAGTACCATATTGTTTACTATGAAAAATAAATGGAACTACAGCGAATGAGGGCACATTTTTGTGAAACTGCTGACACGATCCGACTCAACGTTCTCGTCCCTAACTGATTCAAATTACTACGTTTCTTAGAAATATATGACTGAATGTACCAATAAAATAAAGCAACGGAAAGTTAATTAATGTTCTGTAAATTTCGAGCTCGCGTTTTTTTAATACTGAAGATTTTACAAAAACTTCGACTAGCAACAACTTAACTTACGGAACCTCTAATTACTACAGATGCCAGGTCAATACGGAGGACCAGCATTTTTTGATCCCCAGACGAATAAAAAACACGCAGTGGGTGGTATCTATTACGCTGGTGCGTCTGGACGCTTCGTAGGTACACTTGACATGGGTCACTGTACGGGGTGGCATTTATTTTTGGGCTATAAACAAAATGACGGGTCTTCACAACGCGAGGTATTCTGCAAGTTCTAAAACGTTTCATTACTTGAGATAGACAGCTCTTATAAGTGCGATAGCTCTTATAAAATACTCCGGTATTGTACCTCTCTTTCATTCGTTCTCATATCCCCTTATGCAAGTCGACTTTACCCAAACCTCTTGCACTGCGCAGTCAACCGATTTGAG